>JADLZN010003897.1:697500-854718 GCA_018155175.1 Sinocyclocheilus anophthalmus | reverse complement strand
ATTTAAGTTAATTTTTTTCCCTCATAATGTACACACAGTACCCCATATTGACAGAAAAAAAACAGAATTGTTGACATTTTTGCAGATTATTAAAAAAGAAAAACTGAAATATCACATCGTCCTAAGTATTCAGACCCTTTGCTGTGACACTATTATATTTAACTCAGGTGCTGTCCATTCTTCTGATCATCCTTGAGATGGTTATACACCTTAATTTGAGTCCAACTGTGTTTGATTATAATGATTGGACTTGAATAGGAAAGCCACACACCTGTCTATATAAGACCTCACAGCTCACAGTGCATGTCAGAGCAAATTAGAATCATGAGGTCAAAGGAACTGCCGGAAGAGCTCAGAGACAGAACTGTGGCAAGACACAGATCTGGCCAAGGTTACAAAAAAATTCCTGCTGCACTTAAGGTTCCTAACACAGTGGCTCCATAATCCTTAAATGGAAGATGGTTGGGACGACCAGAACCCTTACTAGAGCTGGGCATCCGGCCAAACTGAGCTATTGGGGGAGAAGAGCCTGGGTGAGAGAGGTAAAGAAGAACCCAAAGAATCACTGTGGCTGAGCTCCAGAGATGAAGTCGGGAGATGGGAGAAAGTTGTAGAAAATCAACAATCACTGCAGCCCTCCACCAGTCGGGGCTTATGGCAGAGTGGCCCGACGGAAGCCTGCAAGACACATGAAAGCCCGCATGGAAATTGCTAAAAAACACCTGAAGGACTCCAAAATGGTAAGAAATAAGATTCTCTGGTCTGATGACCAAGATAGAACTTAAGCCAAAAAAAAGTTCTAAGCGGTATGTGTGGAGAAAACCAGGCACTGCTCATCACCTTTCATCACCTGTCCAATACAGTCCCAACTTTGAAGCATGGTGGTGGCAGCATCATGTTGTGGGGGTGTTTTTCAGCTGCAGGGAAGGGACGACTGGTTGCAATCGAGGGAAAGATGAATGAATGCGGCCAAGTACAGGGATATACTGGACAAAAACCTTCTCCAGAGTGCTCAGGACATCAGACTGGGCCAGAAGGTTTACCTCCAAAAAGACAATGGACCTAAGCACACAGCTAAAATAACGAAGGAGTGGCTCCACAACAACTCTGTAACTGTTCTTGAATGGCCCAGCCAGAACCCTAACTTAAACCCAATTGAGCATCTCTGGAAAGACCTAAAAATAGCTGTCCACCATCGTTTACCATCCAATCATGAAAAACACAAAAAACAAAAAACGAAATTGGAGAGGATCTGCAAGAGGAATGCTAGATGGATCCCCAAAATCCACGGTGGGAAAAAACTTGTGCATCTTTCCAAAAAAGACTCAGGCTGTATTAGAAAAAAGGGTGTTCTTACTAAATACTGAGCAAAGGGTCTGAATACTTAAGTGATATTTGATATTTCAGTTTTTCTTTTTTAAATAAATCTGCAAAAATGTCAACATTGCTGTGTTTTTCTGTCAATATGGGGTGCTGTGGTTACATTAATGAGGAAAAAAAATTAACAAAAGATTTTAGCAAATGGCTGCAATATAAAAAAGAGTGAAAATTTTAAGAGGGTCTGAATACTTTCCGTACACACTGTATATATTATGTATGAGTATGCTTGTGTGTGTATATATATATATATATAATTTATATATATATATATATTATCTATTATTATATAATAGGTATGATTGTATTATATATATATTATATTATACACACCACAATATATATATAACCTTACTGTTGTCACATTTCCCTGCATTAAATAAACATTCCATTAAAAAGGCCAAATACAATTATATTTTGTATTTTTACACAATGTAATATTCTGTTTATCAAAACAAATAAATCTCATCAAGTTAGTGTTTTTACATTTATTCCAAAATAATAACAAAAGGCAGTAACAGTACAAACAATATATTATTTTCAACTGATGTTCAGCTGTTCAACTAGTGAATTTTACACTTTTTTGTCACATTTTGTAATACTTGCGTTGTTTTATTTCTGTAATATCGATAACTTTCTCATTCAGTTTTCTTTCTTCTAAAGAGACTCTGCCTCCCTTGCCTTGACTGATGGCAGAAGCCGTACAACACACAAACATCAAAAATTCATTAATCTTAAATTATGATCCTTGCGGCTTTGAGGTTATGTACATTTTGGCAGGTTATTTTACATTCTTTTCATGCACGCAAATTAATAAAGTGATGAATGGGCTGTTCAATTAAGTATAGAATTTGTGTAATAGCTACAAGAAATGAAATGTTTTTTTATTACAATTTGTATAACTACGGTTTTACTACAAATAGCATGCTTAAACTATGGTAAGTGTAGCAAAATGTTTTAACGGTAATAACCCTTTTTTATTTGTTGCAAAACCATGTGTAATTTTCGTACGTTTTGTTGCAAACAATTTTTACTGTTATTTTATAATGAAAAACAGTAGTAATATATTTATAATATCAATAGAAAGCATTCAATGTTAGAAAAGATAATTTATGTCATGTACTGTAAATGCTCTACAGGTTTGAGGCATTCATTGTAACATTAGTATATACACCAAATATTTTGACCATACTTTCTTCTTTCACTGCAGGAAAACATTTTTGAGAGACACCAGGACTGCAGCTGACTGGTCTGGTAACAGAAATTAAAATCGATTTTTTTTATTTAAAAAATTGATGATGCATACTAAATACCAACAAGCAGATGAGCACCAAATTAAACTCACTATTAACTAACTATTGACTTTTGTCTCAAACTATTAATTACTGTTCAGGTATAGGGTAAGATGTAGAATATGGTCACGCACAATAAGGCATTAGTATGTGCTTTATGAGTACTAATAAACAGCTAATATAGTAATATGCAAGCAACTAGTTAATAACTAAAGTGTTACATTAAATAAATGTTTGCGTGTGTGTGCGTATATACAGTATTATCTAGCGGCAGCTGGGCACTCCTTATGTGTGTTCTTTATGGGAAAATGCTTGTGCAATTTAGCTTATTGGGTTCATATTCTGATCACATCTGCTTGCCGGTGTATAATATGCACCATCAAATCTTTTATTTAAAAATAGTTTAACGCAGAAACGGTGACAAACGATCGTGACTCCTGGAACGAACTCTGGCAGTTGTTACATAAAACGTATAATAATAATAATAATAATACAATTGTGGGAACTTTGCATCATCATTTTAAAAAAAACATCACCGCACGCCACTGAGAACAGTGTAGTTTTTACAGAGCAAACAGCAGAAACGGCGAGAAAGACCGTGGCAGCTGCCTTGAACTCTGGCAGCTGCCGTGGCATCTAGGGATGCCACCGGAAGTGGCGCTGCAACCTGCCGCTGCCAGAGAGAGTGCCAGCCCCTGCTGAGTTTTTTTTATTATTAAAATGTTTTAAATAGTTTTTATTTTCATGTTTTCATTTTTAGTAGGGATGCACGATATATCGGCCACAATATCGGTATCGGCCGATAAATGCTAATTTTTTCTGTTATCGGTATCGGCCCAATAAGAAAATTTGGCCGATATCTTAAAGCCGATAAATAATGCATTATATCCTTCAGACACTTCAGATGCGTGCTGTTTGTTTGCAGCCTTTTGTGCAATTGCACGTTGTAATATTGTGTTTATTTGATATATATCTGACTTATCTCATATAGAATGCATTTGATTAAGTTAAAAGAGCGCTTCAGTTTAAACTCAAACAGCAGTGCACAACATCAATAACTATGATTGGGAATGTTGTGTATATAACATTCTAATGAGAACATTATTATAATAAAACGTTGTGAATTCTTTGGGTTTAGTTGCCGTGTTTCAGCGCGTTGTTATGAGAAGAGCGCATCCACAACAGGATCACACAATCTGACTATAGCACGCAATAACTGCATCATTTTGTACATATATAAGTTGTAATATTATGTTTATGTTGTATTAATATTAATCTCAAGATGCATTTCCTTGAATTAAATAAGCTGCCAGCAAAACGCTTAAGTTTACCGTATTCATTCAGCTCTTCAGCTCTTCAGCTTCAGCACGAGCAGCTCAAATGGCTGCTATTTAAAACAGTGGTATTAATTTGATACTTTTTCAAAATCATTGATACATTACTAATAATAACAACCACTTGTATTTTTCTGTTATTATTTTCATCAGCAATATGGTTTAATAATTAAAATCATTTAATTATTGTCCATACAGAGGCTATTCCGTTTTATTGATCTATGGCGCATTCATTTTGATTCTTTACACATGTAATGATGTCCAGTGACTTGTTTGCATTATTTTATTTGTAAGACTTTTTTATGAGTAAATTTGGTAATGGGAGAGTAAAATATTTTTAAAACGTACACCGTTAAAACTAGGCTGCTAATGTTGAAGTGTTTGGGATGTGGTTTTAATGATGAGACCTTTTTTGTAATCAGGCTCTCAAAAAGTATATAACCATTTGGATATAGATTTATCGGCCAACATAACGGTTATCGGCTTTCAAAAATAAAGAAAAATCGGTTATCGGTATCGGCCAAAATTTTAATATCGGTGCATCCCTAATTTTCGTTTTAGTAATTTTGTGTGTGGTCTTTTCTTTGTTCTGTTTGCGGTTTTGTACAGGTCTGTATAGTTTTTAATTTAAGTTTTAGTTTGAGTTATTGTAGTACATCAAGCTAAACTAAATGAAAACGAGAAATATTGCTTTGGCAACTAGCTGAAATAAGTTAGACTACGGTTTTTATTATATATATATATAGAGAGAGGAGAGAGGAGAGAGAGCCTTCTTGGAGAGAGAGAGAGAGAGCGTGAGAGAGAGAGGAGATGGAGAGAGGCGAGAGCACATGCCATTTTGCATTGATAGTATTTGTATGTAACATTTTTATGCAGATACAGTATACATATGTTTACCTTTACAGCTGTACCACCTTTTTGAGCCTTCTCCTTCTTATCACTGTCCCCACTGCCTGAAGCAGCAGCCCCTGTCCAAATACAAATGTGTATTAGTATCTTAAAAGTACAACTATGCAACTAAGATAATACCTATGCATCTGCATGTGCACTTGCTCTATTAAGCATTTTGAAATAACCATATTACGCGAATCCCACATTTGGCCACATTCCTCACGCAATTCACACTTTGACACATTTAATAAAGATCCAATAGCCTGAAATGTTTCATTAACACTAGATTATACAAAAAAAATCAACAGAAATACAGCAGAGTGTAACAATGTTTACAATCTGTAAACCATAAACACTACCAGATAGCTAGCATGTCAGCATAAATATTAGTGCAGCAATCAAATTATATGCTATAAATGTCGATATGGTGTCATTTGTTAGATTTTAAAAACTTAATTAATAAATGTGACAATAAATGTTGCTTATATACACTTTTATAGAAGATTTAAACGATCTCTGTACTTTTTTTGGACTACACAACGACCCAAGTGATTTAGACATAACACCTGCTTGGTTTGGGCTCTTTTTATTTTATTTTTAAAATTAAACCTAGTATTATCTTATGTTTGATCCTTGCTAAATTGGCAGTTGTTACAGATTATTGCAATCTAATTTTGAGACAGTTATGGTTATTTAACATATTGTATGATCTTTCAGATTACCTGTGATGGATGTGACAGGTGGTACCACCAGTCATGTGTTGGCAACCCACCAGTCAATAAAGAATATTATTGCCCAGCGTGTACTGAATCAGAATATTATGAAAATTTTGTAAATAGTTTTTGCTTGCTTTTCAAAATTGCACTTGTATTGACTTTTTTGTGTTTCTAAGATTGTATATTTTAGTTTGTATGGTTTAAAAATTGCTTTTCTGTTGTACTGTATTGTACTATTGTATTTTTAAAAAGTGATTAATTTATTTTTGATTGTGATTTCCCATTGTTTAAACTTGTGCACTCACGGTTAACATTAAAAAGACCAGAACGTTTTGAAATTGTGTAGTTTTGTGAAAAAAACTAAAAAAAAGTGTATCTTTTAAGATATGTTCCCCCTGTGTGTTTCGTGTTTTAGTTTAAGGCACTATTCTGCAGATAAATGTGGCTAGACATAATTATGACATTTAAAAAAAAAAAAAAATTCTCATGCCTCTGGAAAAATCTGTTTCCCCTGTGTTTTCAATGTAAAGTGTTCTGCAGATGAAAGCGGTTAGACATAATTATGACATTTTAAAAACACATCAGGAGCATCACTCTGAGTTACCTAAAATAATAAAAGAGAGACTAGTCATTGTGCAATATAGTTTATTTGTTATTATTTCGACAAGGCTCAAGTTGTTTAACAGAAACACACACACACTAACAACAACAATAACAATACAATGGAAATGGGCGTCTGAACAAAAGAATGCCCCTAACGAAGGAATTGAACTGTCTAATTGTAATGTATGGTGTTACACTTCATAAAACAGGAAAAAGTTAGACTCTATGTTGCGATTGAACAGGACGTCATGTACATGAATACCTATTTAATTACAAATGATCTAAATAACATGGTGAAATGAACGTTGCTTGCAGAAAGACAGCAAAACCACCACAAGCTGACTTGCTTAGCCGGGGCGAAATCATGACGTCATGATTTTAGTACTGAAGTTTCAGGGTTGCCAGGATATTTTAAAAAGAAACACCCAATTGCTACTAAAAACTACCGCTGGAAAACCGCGGACTTGGCAACACTGCGAAGTTGCGCAGGCGCTGTGAGGGGGAAACAGGGAAACTGAATTCGCCGGAACACCGGATTAACGTTACACCTCAGCTAGCACAGAAGAGCTAGTCACAGATTCCCACGCGGTTAGACTGAAAACTACACAGCAGCTTTTTTTTAGCCTACAGTTTTTTATTTCTTTCTTTATGGTGATGACCAATAGATGGGTTCATATGTTTTCTTTTAAAAAATAAAACAGATTATAATAGTAGAATTGTCAATGACATTTCTGCGCAAATGTGCCCAGCAATCAGTGTTGCCAACTTAGCAATTTTGTTGCTAAATTTAGCAACTTTTCAGACTACCCTAGCAAACCTTTTCTCCCAAAAGCACCTAGCAACAAATTTAGCAAATTTTAACATTTATTTGGCAACTTTTAGCAACTTTTGATAAGTGACTCAAACGATAAAAAGGCACAATTTACCATTTAAATTACACAAAAAGAGGAAACCAAAGATGCCTAGCACTAGCAGTACACACGTTACAGGAATTAAGTTAGCTGCTATTTGCAATTGTTTAATAGTAATGATAATAATAATAATTGAATACTGTTATTTTTCATTTATGAGACACTTTGTTAGTAGCTTGTACCTGCGATTGTTGATGAGTTACACTGTTTCTTACAGTACACTGTAAGAAAAATATGCAGAAAAAATGGAAAAGGTGCTAGTAACTTTCCAAGACATTATCCGTTATAACCCGAAAACACAAAATACAATGCGTAATTAAAAATACAGGTACAAAAACCTGTGGAAAAATCAATCCAGAAAATTCCTTCATATTAACACAGTAGATTGTGCATTATTTTTTTTACTTTTCTTAGAGTGCAGCATACTAACTAACTACTAATAAACTGCTTTAAAGTATAAAACTTCAATTGTAATCGTTCAAAAATGTGTACGTTTTCGATAATTCAATGGCAGTCAAACAGTTTAGAAGTTGATTTATTGAAGGCTCATATAATAATAACTCTTTGCTTTACATTTAGTCATTTAGCAGATGGCTTTTATCAAAGCGACTTACAAATGAGGACATAAAAGCAGTCAAAAACTAACAAAAGAGCAAAAATATATAAGTGCAAATGACAAGTCTTGGTTAGCCAAACGCAGTACACGTAGCAAGGCGGATATATACAGTGGGTACGGAATGTATTCAGACCCCCTTATATTTTTCACTCTTTGTGATATTGCAGACATTTGCTAAAATCATTTAAGTACATTTTTTTCCTCATTAAAGGACCCCATATTGACAGAAAAACACAGAATTGTTGAGATTTTTGCCGATCTATTAAAAAAGAAAAACTGAAATATCACATGGTATAAGTATTCAGACCCTCTGTCAGTATTTAGTGGAAGCACCCTTCTGATCTAATACAGCATTGAGTCTTTTTGGGAAAGATGCAACAAGTTTTCACACCTGGATTTGGGGATCCTATGCCATTCCTCCTTGCAGATCCTCTCAAGTTCTGTCAGGTTGGATGGTAAAAGTTGGTGGACAGCCATTTTTAGGTCTCTCCAGAGATGCTCAATTGGGTTTAAGTCAGGGCTCTGGCTGGGCCATTCAAGAACAGTCACAGAGTTGTTGTGAAGCCACTCCTTCGTTATTTTAGCTGTCTGCTTAAGGTCATTGTCTTGTTGGAAGGTAAACCTCCCAGTCTGAGGTCCTGAGCACTCTGGAGAAGGTTTTCGTCTAGGATATCCCTGTACTTAGCCGCATTAATTTTTCCCTCGATTGCAACCAGTCGTCCTGTACCTGCAGCTGAAAAACACCCCCACGGCATGATGATGCCACCACCATGCTTCACTGTTGGAACTGTATTGGAAAGGTGATGAGCAGTGCCTGGTTTTCTCACACATACCGCTTAGAATTAAGGCCAAAAAGTTTTATCCTGGTCTCATCAGACCAGAGAATCTTAATCACCATCTTGGAGTCCTTCAGGTGCGGGCTTTCATGTGTCTTGCACTGAAGAGAGGCTTCCGTCGGGCCACTCTGCCATAAAGCCCGGACTGGTGGAGGGCTGCAGTGATGGTAAACTATCTACAACTTTCTCCCATCTCCCGACAGCATCTCTGGAGCTCAGCCACAGTGATCTTTGGGTTCTTCTGTACCTCTCTCACCAAGGCTCTTCTCCACCGATAGCTCAATTTGGCCGGACGGCCAGCTCTAGGAAGTTTTCTGGTCGTCCCAAACGTCTTCCATTTAAGGATTATGTAGGCCACTGTTCTCTTAGGAACCTTAAGTGCAGCAGAAAAATTTTTTGTAACCTTGGCCAGATCTGTGCTTGCCACAATTCTGTCTCTGAGCTCTTCAGGGAGTTCCTTTGACCTCATGATTCTCATTTGCTCTGACATGCGCTGTGAGCTGTAATTATATAGACAGGTGTGTGGCTATCCTAATCAAGTCCAATCAGTATAATAAAAAACACCGCTGGACTCAAATGAAGGTGTAGAACCTTCTCAAGGATGATCAGAAGAAATGGACAGCACCTGAGTTAAATATATGAGTGTCACAGCAAAAGGGTCTGAATACTTAGGACCATGTGATATTTCAGTTTTTCTTTTTTAATAATCTGCAAAAATGTCAACAATTCTGTGTTTTTCTGTCAATATGGGTGTGCTGTGTGTACATTAATGAGGCAAAAAATTAACTTAAATGATTTTAGCAAAATGGCTGCAATATAACAAAGAGTGAAAAATTAAGGGGCGGGGTCCTGAATACTTTCGTACCACTGTATAGATATATATTATACACACACACACACACACACACAGAAAAACAAGTAGATAGAATAGAAAAAAATTACTAGTGTTTGTTTGTTTTTTTTAATAAAAAAGAAGATAAATATAAGTAGAATTAAAATAGAATTAGAATAGTGCTAGAGTCAAATAAAGGTGGAACAGATGTGTTTTAAGCCGATTCTTGAAGATTTGCTAAGGACTCAGCTGCTCGGGTTGAGTTGGGCAGGTCATTCCACCAGGAGGGAACAGTTAATGAAAAAGTCTGTGAAAGTGATTTTGTGCATATTTCTTACATATCTGGTGTTTCCTTTAGACAGACATTTCTTATCCAGAAGATAAGTGGCCATAATCATATCCAGCTCTTAACTGGACAAATGAAATGTTCCTGCCAGTAGCAAGGGAATAAAGAAAATGTTTGGTGATTTGCTGGTGTCATGGAGAAATATGATAAAGTCCTGACTCTTGGCGGAGGAGGAGCAGGTGTGGTGATGTTAATGAAACATGTCGATACAAAGAAATTATGTGCAGTCAAGAGAATACATGTGGACAGTTCCCGAAAAACAAAGACCAAAGATATGTTGCAAGAGGCAGATATTCTCAGGAGCTTGAAGCATCCTCATATTATAACATGGATTGACATTTTCTTTGACACAACTAATGAGCATATTTACATTGTTATGGATTATTGTGATGGTGGAACGCTGGACGACCACATTAGAGAGCAGAAGAGTGGGGAATACTTTGCAGAATGCAAAATTATGGATTGGTTTGTGCAAGTAGTCATGGCCGTCAGTTATATCCACTCTGAAAAAATCCTTCACAGAGATATCAAGCTTTCCAATGTGCTGTTAACCAAGAGAGGTGTGATTAAGCTTGGGGATTTTGGAATATCAAAGATTATGAACCACACGCTCGATATGGCCTCCACCTGTGTGGGAACCCCCAGTTATCTGAGTCCTGAACTCTGTCAGGATGTCCCATACAGCACTAAATCTGACATATGGGCTATCGGCTGCCTTCTGTATGAGCTTTGTGCCCTCAAACCAGCATTTGAAGCTAAAAATCTCCTGAGTCTGTTTTACAAGATCATCACAGGAGAGTACATCAAGATCCCCGAGAGGTATTCAGAAGACATTCATACATTAATCGAAAAAATGCTGTCCTTGGTTCCTGAGAATAGACCGAGTGCGAGCAGCATAGCATGACCTATATGCAAGAACATCTGGGAAACTTCAAACTTACAAAGGTGAATGCTCAAACAAAAGAAGATCTTAATGAAGAAATGGCATCGATGGAAAGCAGATCAGATAGTGCCTCAGCTGTCTCTGACAAGACACTGCAAACAGAGGCATCATGCAGTGCTGAGGAAGAAGTGGCCCATGAAGGAACAGAGTCTGATTATTCAGAGGACTTTGATGAACGTGATAGCTATGCATCCTCAGAGGATGTTTCGAGGGAAGACGAGTCCTCCAGCCTTGCCAATGTGGTTGAAGAGACATTTGAGGACTCTATTGGTAAGAGTGTGATGTAACCATATTAATATTTTCCATTGTTTTATTATTATGAGTTATATCTCCAAGGCAACAGGCCTAGTCTGATGGTGATCTAAGAATGATTTCCTATTTTTCCTGGCTTTTCCAACACCTTTGAGGATTCTTTACATGTGTTTTTCTTCACTTTTGACAGTTGTGTTTGAAGACGAAGACATCTCTGACTATCCAGATGACTTTGAAGAAGCTGAGGACCTGGTTGAAGTGGTCAGCTACGCCAGAGATGCCATCAACTGTGTTTCAGAGAATGACGTGTTTGATGTGGAACTGGAGCTCAAAGATGAAGGCGGTTTCTCTGTTAAAAGAGAGATACATGGGTAAACATGCAAATGTAGCATTTTACTACAAATTGATTCTTTTTTTTTCTTTTATCACTTGATTTGTTGTTGTTTTTTTCCCTTGGTGTGTCTTAATTAAATCAATGATGAATTTACCAATCTGCTTCAAATTTAGTTTTAACACTCAAATTAGATTTTTACATGTTTACATCAAGGTTGCAGTGGTCTAGTGATTTGGAGAACATGATTTCTATCATTACTGTTTCAGAACACTTAAAATAATTCAAATTATTGAAAATATCATCGCTCTCTCTCTCTCTCTCTCTCTCTATATATATATATACAGGGGTGCACATAAGTGGTCCAAAAAACTAAAATAAAGTGCAATATTATTATCAGTCTTATTAATTTTTTTTATAGTTATATTTAATGGGTAACAGTATATGCAGTGTGAGGACCAAACCAAATCTCCAGGTTCTCATATGAGAACCAGGCTGAAAAACTTATGTGCACCCCTGTATATATAACCACACACACACATACATAGACACACATACATAGACTGTTCTTTCATCATCTAGTACATCTGCAGATATCAGAGTAGTTCTGGATACTGCTTGCCAACACATCTGGTTCTCCGAGTGTCTCTGCATACTCAAGTAAATGCTTTTCTGCTTTCTGGATTTATAGAGGATGTTGGAGCCTCAGTCTTTGAGGAAATCAGTGGGCATTTTCTAAATGGCCTCACGCCAGAAGACCTGTAGCCACAATTCCAGCACATAATCGGGACAGACCATCTGGAGACCTGTTGCCTCATACTGAATCATGTCTGTTCAATTTAGAGAAAGTCATTTTCTGTTATTCTCTAATGATGAGTCATTCTTTAAAGATGAACCCCAGCAAATGATGGAATTGTATGAAGCATACAGAGTATTTTAAATACAGCGTTTTGTAATATATGTAATCCTATATGAATTATAATTAATATTTTGAAATAGTGAGGTCTTGTAGATATTTGACATCAAGAAAATGGGACGTTTGAAACTCCTTTGAAAGTGTTACCTTGTATAACCAGAAGGTGGTACTCTAAAGTAAGAAAATGTGTCTGGTGTTAACATACCAGTCCAGAAAATGAGCATATCATAGTCTCCCATATCAACACTTTTAGCTCATCAAAGGGACTGAAGTATAAAACAGCTGCCTTTTAAATTTACTATATTGTGAATACAAAAATTAATTATATCAGTGGCACCCAGTCAACTACTTTTTCAAGTGATTTAACCCATTTTTCTGCCTAGAGCTGAGAAATGATCTCTTAAAACAGCCGTTAAACAATGCTTATAACTGTGAAAGCAGTGGAGAATATCATGTGAACATTTCCTGCTGTGATTTCACTCCACTATTGCAATGTAAAACAGAAGACATTTGCTGAATTTGTAAATTTATGGGCCACAGCTGCAGTTGTTTTCCACTTAAACCACGTTTTCCCTTAAACTTGTCCAGATTATTCCAACAGAGAATTAGAGATAGAGAAACTGCCATGTGAAACTGTATGAATGACCCTGAATTATATTTCATTTAAGATTCACTTCACGACCTGTCTTTAGACGTAAGTGTGTTATCAAGCAAGCATTAACATGGGAAAGCAGCATAATTTTTTTTTGCCATTATAAGATGACATACTGTAGATGTCCTCACATAATGTGGTTTTGGCTGTAGATCCTTTTTCATCAAAAATCAAGGCCATGTTGGTGTCAAACTGAGTGTGTGTTTTTATAGATGGAGAGGCATAAACAGATGTAGAATACCTCTACCCACCAACTTACAAACTTAAAAATGCGTTTTCACTTCAACTTAAACTGAACATTGAAAATGTAAAGTCATTCCCACAAAATATATTTATTTTTCATGTTATGTCTTGGAAAGTGTAAAGCATGGATCAAGGAGTCATTCAGGATAGAGCTTTAAAAATTTTCCATAAACCTGATGGATTACAATGTGTTTCTTTATTTATCCATCTATGCATTTGTATGAGTGGATGAGAGACCAGAATAGATGCAGACATGCCTGAGACCGCTTTAAGTAGCAATCACCTCTATGCCTTGTCACTTTAAAACCTGTCAATATTTCGTCCATAGTAAAACTAGGGGGAGAGCTTGTCACTTGTGTCTTCAGGGCTTTGCACTAAGTTTGATGCATTATTGATTGATTGCTGCGTGAGTGCTCCACCCTTCAGCTCAAATGTGCTTTCTTCTTGCTTTTTTTTTTGCATATTATTCAAAAAAGAGGCTAGGGTCCTAATTAACAGTCTTTCTTTATTTTTGAGTTGGAGTTTTTGACATGCACCATTCAAAAAAAATAAAAAAACAATCAGAAAAATTACAAGTTGATCTTTATTCACTTGTTGTGTTGTTGTTTTCCTTGGTGTGTCCTAATTATATTTTACTTCAATGATGAATTTAACAACCTAATGTTTATAGTCAAATGAGATTTGTACATGTTGCTGCCAAGGTTGCAGTGGTCTAAATTAATATTTGGAGAGCATTTAAAGACTATTGTTTTAAAGCATTCAAAAAATTATTACTGAAATAAAATTTTATAGGAATATATATATAATGCATATATATTTAATGGGAATAGAAAATAGAGTATTTTAACTTTTTCAATCACATATAACCGATTTCTGTAATTTGAACAGTAAGTTATTATAATTTACAGCAATCTCTACATAATATATCGATACTGTACATTTTCGTGAAAAAAAAAATATTCAAGCGTCAGGTTTTAATATGCAATTAGCTTAGTTTGCCTATTATTGCTGATCTGCAAAAATCAGTAATTTTTCTTCTTATAGGCCATGTGCTTTTGTCTGGGGAACTGCCCCATTCTTTGGCAAACATATTCAGAAAAATTGTCTTTAACAGTCATTATATTCCAAAGAGAAAGAAAGTGCTCCAGAGAGAATGGGAGGAAACTCAGGAAAACATGTTTCCCCTGACCTTTAATAGACAGCACATGTCTGGCCAATCGGTGTGAGATTTCTCTGCTAGATAGAATTGATTAGCATACTGCTCCTCACACATGTGCTCCATTGAAAGCTGGATGTTTAAATTCCTCATTTTCTTATCAGAAAATATTTTACGGAAAATATTAGTTCCAGCAGTACTGTAAATCTAACCCACTTGACTCATTCCTTCAAGACCAGGAAGGAGGTAAAGAAACATGCATGATAGTGAAGCACACAGCATCACAGTTTTGTCCCTCTTCCAAGCAGCAGAATACAACAAACAATAATAACCTCCAGGCTGACTGTTTTTTGTCAGAGCACTAAAATATTGATGTGCCATTGTTTCCGGTGAAACAGCCCCACTGGAGACCAGTGAGTATTAGAGAAGTGAGGTGGAAGATGGTGACAGTAGCCTGCACTCTAACCTGCTCCAGATGCATCTCCAGAGACAGCACAGATCACAAAGCACATCTCCCTGTGAAAAACAGCCCTATTCTAACCCAAGACCACAGGGACTAAAAGCAGCACTGAAAATGACATCTAACTCATCAGCTACGACTGTGTATGAAAGCAAATAGCTTTATCCAGCGGGAGAGTAAAAACCACATGTACAGGTAAGGTTGATGGCACTTTACCTGATCTCAGCATCTTGAGCTGACGCTAGGATCAAAATAACTACGACAACAGCTGTCTGAACGGCTTATGTCAGGATTGTACAACATGAATCTAACCATGAAACTATGAAACTGTACAGCAGTGATTTCTACTACAGTTCAGCTGTTAAATATATAGGTTTATAGGTGTTACTACTTTGAATAACCATATGCTCCAATTAAATGTTTCTCAGTTATTTAGAAAACACCAGCTGATTACTATAGAAGCCTGTTTAGGCCTTAGAGTACAAGAAATGAAAAAGATATGCAATTGTGTCAAAATATGACTTTTTTCTCCACAATGTGATTTTAAATTTCAAACACGTGACTTTGTTTCTTATAATTGCGACTTAACTCAAAAAAGGAATTTTATCTCCTAATTGTGATTTTATCTTACAATATGACCTTAAATTTCGCAGATGCAATGTTTATTCTCATTAACTATAATTTTATAACTCACAATGTGACTTTACATGTCACAATATGACTTTATGTTTTATAACTCACAATGTGACTTTAAATCTCTCATTACAATTTCGTCAGAAATGTGATTTTAAATCTTGCAGTTGCAATTTTTTTTCTCATAATTGCAATTTTGTAACTCACAGTGACGATATGATGCAATGCTTTTATATCACCAGAATGTGACCTTACATCTCACAGTTGCGACAGTTTCTCATAACTGCAGTTTTATAACTCACAATTTAATTGTATATCTCTCAATTGTGATTTTATCTCACAATTTGACTTTAAAGTTTTTAATTTGAAAGTTTAAACAATTAAAATTTAAATTTGCAAAGCTTCTTTCTTATAACTGAGTTTTTATAGCTCATAATGTGACTTTATATATGACTTCATATCTCCAGAATATAACTTTAGATCTTGCAGTTGTGACATTGTTTCTCACAATATGACTTCCTATCTCCCAGTTGTGATTTTATATCTCCACAATATCTTTTTAAATTTCAGAGATGCGACATTATAACTCACTATATGACTTTATAATTTTCTCTCAATGACATTAGGCCTAAATATTGCAATGCGAATTTAAATTTCACAACTGCGACTTTGTTTCTTATAATTGTGATTTTATAACTAAATTATCTTATTTTACACTTTATCTGAGGTGTGAGTCTTGGTTCGATCTCTGCCCAGTCTTAGGGTTGCGGTGGGGCAGTTTAATAAGAGCTATTGTAGATGCCCTTGTAAATGATCAGTGTCAACAGAGTGCACTTTATGGAGTGTGTAGTGTGCTCCTGAGAGGATTATCCAATGACAGAGGTGATAGGGGTCTTTACGCCCTTCAGGCATTAGCCGGAACTGCCAGAATGTAATTTCCAACTGTAAAATTGATTTCAGAGTGCAAAGCTCTGACAGTGACACCCGTGCCACATGAGGGATTCTGTGGATATTATCACTGAAATTTGGTATTTTAAGTCATGCATGGACAGATGTTTTCTGGTCTCAAGAATAGTATTTTGTCCTTCAGTGACAGTTATGTCACAGAGAAAGTCTTTAAAGGACCCCAGACTAGGATGCAACGGAGAGCAAGATCAATTTTCCCCCCTCAGATCCTTTAATCCAGTTTATTGGAGGTCCAGTAACACTCAGCGCAATACTGTGATATTACAGGGTATTGGTCCCATTCTGCTATTGTGGTTGCTGGTCTGTAATCTTCCTGTGAAGGTATCTCACAGGAGCTGGATCCATATTTTACAATAAATGCTGCAGCTAATTTGGACCACTCAAAAGTGGAGTATTTGATGTACTGGAACAGTAATAGGCCTAAAGCAGTTTTGTGATCCCTCAGGCATCTCTTCAACATTAGGATCTCCTTGGTGTTTGTTTTTGATTCACTCATAATTCACAGTGAAGCACTCTGACATTTGAAAGCTTAGAAGCTTGTGCCCATAGAGGAACATGGTAGCACTTTTCTACCGAAGATGGCATCTGTGTGCGGGATTAGACCTATGAATGACTGAAAAAAAAAAAAAATCTTTATGAAGCCAGTAGGTGGCGATTTCTTTTATTCACACTACAAACATTCATACCAAATGGAACATACTTCTTTTAACGTTTAAAGTTTGTTTCACAGTAATTGGTTTCAGACGCAACTACTGTCTTTACACTCTAAAAAATGCTGGGTTGAATACAACCCAGTGCTGGGTAAAATAGGGACAAACCCAGCAATTGGGTTGTTTTGACCCAGCGGTTGGGTTACTAATCAGAAGGTTGGGTTAAACATTTAACCCAACCGCTTGGTCAAAACAACCCAATTGCTGAATTGAATCGATTAATTCAGAAACTAAACAAATGACTAGATGCATCTGAAATTGCATATTGAGTAACTCCTATAAAAACTTACTTAGCAACCATTAGATGTTCTATATAGTATGAATTCAATTAAATTCTGATGCGCTACATCATGTTGTTATTAACATGTGATCTACACTGTCAGTTATGTTGCTTTGGTTCCATTCTGAACTCCTCTCCCTTGGCCTCATGGGATAGTAAAGTGTTCATTGAACGTTCATCACAATATTAGGTCATACAGAGATGTTTCCTCTGCTGTTTTATGAATACTGTGAATTTGGATATACTGTCTTTATGAGTGAGTCATTGAGTCATTCATTGAAATGATTTGTCTAAAAACAGGACTACTTTGTGTTGCTTGGAGATACAACAGTGTTGTCTGAAGCGGTTTTCCTTAGCAGCGTAAAAATTGCCAACATAACTGTCAATATTGTGTCTAAAATGTAAGTTTAGACATTTTCTCAGCAATAACTTCTTGTTTATTGTCGTGTAAAAGCAACATCACTCTTGCAATCGTGAAAATATGTAAGGCCATGAGAGCTCACAATGACAGCAATCTCTATAAATCAATAAGATTAAAAGTTGGGAGAATGCAGGAGCTTTTTTTTCAACTGAAGCTTTTTATATTTAATATTGGAAAAAGACAAGCAGATCTAAAGACAAATGTCTTCCTTCCAATGGTTATTCCTCAAGTCCAAAACCATATTCTCCACAGGCCACTTTACATTACATTTTACAGCGGTATGAAAACCCACTTCTTTCTCAGTGGGTGGTAGAGGTTTTGTAAGGGCTTTGGGAGCGTTCTCACTGGGGGAATCCCAGTCGCGTGGAAACAGCAGAGATTTCGAAGATAAGTCTTGTCTAAATGGAAGATCTGTAGAAGGAAGTTGATGAACAACTGTGCTTTCCTTTCCAAGATTTCTATCTAGGAATGTGCTGTGCTTTCACCTACCACTGCAACGTGAGCAGAAGCAATAATACTTTTTTCATATATGAGCATTTGTAAGAATATGCTTCCAGCTAACAAAACTGTTCTAAGGATGTTTCGCTAACGTTCCCACTTAAGTTATGATAATGTTGTGTTTGAATGTCCTCAGAGTGTTCAAAAATGTATTTATTTATTTGGTTTGTGAACATTTTGAAAATATTAAATTGCATAATTTTGCAAATATTATGGGAATGTTACTTATGACTTTTCTCAAAACCATCTGAAACAAATAGTAAGTAGTAACGTTTAAAAAACACAACAAACTGTATTTACACAACACCGTTTTCAACTAAAAACAGAAAAATCTGTATATGTTTTTGCCATTCATTTACACAACAATGGCATTTTTGGGGGCCTGAAAACACAAACTTTTGAAAATGATACCATTATCATCTCTGTGTAAACTACAAAACCGTGAAAACTGTGTAAACTACAAATTTGTGAAAATCATCCGCATGCACATTACGTGCTCAGTCTATAGGCGCAAGCGTGTAGTGTTTCTTTACAAAGTGACATCGCCAACTACTGGCCTGGCATGCATTATACAGCATTTGTAGTCATTTCTGTGGATCCGTGTGAACAGGGATCGTTTTGACACCATTGTCGTCTCTACATGGAACTTTTCAAAAATGCAAATGAAAAAACTTTGTCTGTTTTTAGTACATCATTGTTGTGCAAATGTACCCTAAAATGTTTCAGAAAATTGTTCCATGAAAAATATCACACAAGACGGAGCCAAGACCAAATAACCAAATAAGACCACATAACTTTGAGCAAATGTTCAAATATTTGTACGAGGGACATTTGACGGCCTTGTAATGTTAAGCCAGAATGTTCTGAGAATGTTACCTGTTAGCTGGGCTTTATGGTACATAACATTTCAGTATAGTAAAAAGCAGAGGCGGACAGTAGTTAAGTATTTTTTACTTTGCTGTAAAAGTACTTTTCAAGTGTCTGTACTTCATCAGAGTGTTTTTCTTTAGAAAATTTTACTTCACAACATTCCAAAGCATAATATTGAACTTTTTACTGCACTACGTTTCATATTAAATATAATTTAATACTTAATTACATTAGAAATCTATTACTTTCTTACGTTTACTCAAGTAAAAGTACTTCAAAGATTTATATGAGTACAAGAAAGTACTACATTTGTAATATTCTTAAGTATTAAAGGTAAAACAAACAACAACTTTTATTTATGAAATGTAGTGCAGTAAAAAGTATGATATTATGCTTTGGAATGTAGTGAAGTAAAAGTTTTCCAAAGAAAAACACTCTGATAAACTACAGATACTTTTAAATTTACTTGAGTAAAGTAAAACTACTTCACTACTGTCCGCCTCTAAAGCAAAATAATTGCCTAGAAGGCAAATAAAGTTCATTACTTCAAGTTTAATTTGCCATTATCAAAAACAAGAGAGTGATGATAGCAGGCATCTTCAATGTGCCAGAGAGTGAATGCTCATAACCTTTTCAGCCCTCTCTTGCATAATTATGCCAGAGGGGAAGGCACACAGACATTTTTAACAAATAACCTGTCACCCAAGCATCTTTATACATTTTAATCTCAACATCTTTAATCTAAACTCCTTTAAAAGCCATTTCAGCTGAAGCAAGATATGCTTCCGATGCTCTCTCAGTATGACTGTCTGTGATTTACCCAGCCTGCAATAGTGTGATGTGATCTGTGGTGCAAATGATCTAATTAGTCAAATATCTTGACTACTCAGACCCAAGAAGTCTACATATCTTGCTCCTTATGGTGGAAGCTTGTCAATTAGAGAGCTGTTTGCTTCGGCTAATTGTGAATGCGTGAAGGGTTCTTGTCCTTTTCGGGAGAGCAGAGGCCAACAGCAGGAGGCTGGGAAATAAGCTGCCCTCGTTTGGTAGAAAGAACAAGTCACCCCCAGGGCTTGAGGTCAGGTCAGCCTTGTTTTCGCTACTCTTTCAAACGCTCTTTTATCTTTCCATTGCCACAGGAAGGAGATGCATCACAGTGGATGAGGATATTTCAAATGGGGTTAAGGAAGAATGATGGCTTGGTATGACCACCTGCCACTAATGGAGGTGCAATATTGAGAGTGAAAATATGGTATATATATATTATGGAATTGATATAACAATCAGAGCGCTTTGTTAGCACTAGTTTTATTTTTGACTTCCGAGTCCGCTATTAGCATATAGCCCGCTAGCATCGCCAGCGTGGTTGACGCTAATCTCGTTTACACTAATACTCTATTCACACACATTTCCATTGTTTTACTCACGGTTACTTGCTTTAATAGCGGATGTGTGTCTACCTTTGAGTGCAAGTGAGGACACTTTTCAGTTGCAGTCGGTGCAGCTCGAGCTGGAGGCCGTGGAGAAGCATATCCGGGACCTGGTGGCAAAGCAGCCCCAGCTGAGAGAGCGGATAGCCACGCTGGAATCATCCCAGGCTGACGTTCACAAGTCCGAGTTAAGTATACAGCGCGCTGCTATCTCTCCCAGCACTTCTACTCCGTGTGTTTCTCTGCACCGGCCCGGTGCACCCAGGACGCGATCTTCCCAGATGTCATTCACTCCGGCGCCGGGACACCACGGAACCTGGGTGCACCCTCAGCGAAAGACGCGAGCCAGGCCCCGGGCGACGACCTCTCACCCTCCGCCGCCTCCGGTCTTCGAGATCTCCACCCGAACCGCTTCGCTCCCCTCCGCAAGACAGAACGCAACGCCGTGATCATCGGAGACTCCATCGTCCGACACGTCCATGCTACGTTAGCTGAAGGTAAAATGCACACTCACTATTTCCCTGGTGCTCGTGTTCTCAATGCTTCTGCGCAGATACCCGCGATCCTGAAAGGTGACGAGAGCCCCGGAGCGGTCGTGCTTCCCAAAAACCCCGGGTTGGGGCGGGGGCTAACGACACCAAGCTGCTGCAGACGGAGACACTGAAGAGGGACTTTAGGAGCCTGATCGAGACGGTGCGCAGTATATCGCCCGCGACGACGATCATCGTGTTAGGACCGTTTCCCACGTATCGACGAGGACATGAAAAGGTCAGTAGGCTTTTTGCTTTAAATGAATGGATATTGTCATGGTGTAAAGAACAGAAAATGCTCTTTGTTAATAACTGGAATCTTATCTGGGAGCGTCCTAGGATCTTTCGCGCTGATTGCCTGCACCCCAGCAGAGTCGGAGCAGAACCCCTGTCGGACAACATCTCCAGGACGCAACGCACCATATGACTAATAAGTCAAATCTCAAATAACTGCCATGATGACTTTTGTTCTACCCGCTTAAATGATAGAAGTACTTGTGCTGTCCAATCTATAAAGACTGTGTCTGTTCCCCGAATAGTGAGGTCAAAATATAAATGTAATGCAGGATCTAGAAAAAATTTTATCGTGATTAAACCAGAAAATTTCAAAATAAATGAACAAAAACCATTTTAAAGTTTGGGCTCCTAAACATTAGAATCACTCTCACCCAAAGCAGTTATTGAAAATGAAATGATCACAGATAATCGTTCTGATGTACTCTGCTTGACTGAAACCTGGCTAAAACCTAATGATTATATTGGTCTAAATGAGTCTACTCCACCATGCTACTATTATAAGCATGAGCCCCGTCAGACTGGTCGTGGTGGCGGTGTTGCAACAATATATAGTGATATTCTCAATGTTACTCAGAAGACAGGATACAGGTTTAACTCATTCGAAATACTTCTGCTTAATGTTACACTGTCAGATATGCAAAAGAAATCTATCGTATCTCTTGCTCTGGCTACTGTGTATAGACCACCAGGGCCGTATACAGATTTCCTAAAAGAATTGCAGATTTCCTCTCAGACCTATTGATTACCGTTGATAAAGCGCTAATTGTCTGAGATTTTAATATTCACGTTGATAATACAAATGATGCATTAGGACTTGCGTTTACTGACCTAATAAACTCTTTTGGAGTCAAGCAAAATGTCACCGGGCCCACTCATCGTTTTAATCATACGCTAGATTTAATTATATCGCATGGAATTGATCTTACTGATATAGATATCGTACCTCAAAGCGATGATGTTAACGACCATTTCCTTGTATCGTGCATGCTGAGTATTACTAATATTAACTATATGGCTCCGCGTTACCATCCGGGCAGAACTATTGTTCCAGCCAACAAAGACAGATTCACAAATAACCCGCCTGATTTATCTCAACTGCTCTGTGTACCAATAAGTACACATGAACTAGACGAAATAACTAGCAACATGGGCACTATCTTCTCTAATACATTAGAAGCTGTTGCCCCCATCAAATTGAATAAAGGTTAGAGAAAAACGTACTGCGCCATGGTACAACAGTAATACCCATTCTATCAAGAAAAAAACTCGTAGTCTTGAGCGCAATGGAGAAAAACTAACTTGGAAGTTTTAGAATTGCGTGGAAAAACAGTATGTCCAGCAATAGACAGGCTCTAAAAGCTACCAGGGCCAAGCATATCCACAAACTCATAGAAAATAACCAAAACAATCCTAGGTTTTTATTTAGCACAGTGGCTAGATTAACAAATAACCAGACGCCACCCGATCTAAATATTCACTCACAGTTTAATAGTAATGACTTTATGAATTTCTTCACTGATAAAATAGATAACATCAGAAATACAAAAACAAATGTATATTCTACAGCATATAATACTTCAGCTTAATTTATCGCACCAAAAGATAAACTGCAGTGCATTACAGCTATAGGACAGGAAGAGCTAAATAAATTTATCACTGCATCTAAACCAACAAAATGCATGTTAGATCCTGTACCCACTAAATTAATAAAAGAGTTGTTACCTGTAGCAGAAAAAAACACTTCTCAATATTATTAATTTGTCGTTGTCTTTAGGTCACGTCCCAAAACCATTCAAGCTGGCAGTCATTAAGCCTCTTAAGAAACCACAACTAGATCCTAATAAACTGGCAAATTACAGACCCATTTAAAATATTCCTTTTATGTCTAAAATTTTAGAAAAGTTGTGTCTGCTCAATTGTACTCCTTCCTGCAAAAAAAATATATATCTGTGAAGAATTTCAGTCAGGTTTCAGGCAACAGCATAGCACAGAAACTGCACTTGTTAAAAATACAAATGACTTGCTTCTTGCGTCAGAACAAGGCTGCATCTCATTGCTAGTTTTACTTGATCTTAGTGCTGCATTCGATACTATAGATCATGACATACTCATAGATCGATTACAAAACTATACAGGTATCCAAGGGTAGGCTTTAAGATGGTTTAGATCCTACCTGTCCGATCGCTACCACATTGTTCATTTAAATGGGGAGTCATCTCAATTATCACCAGTAAAATATGGAGTGCCACAAGGATCTGTCCTAGGTCCTCTGCTATTTTCGATATACATGTTGCCACTTGGTAACATTATTAGAAAACATGAAATTAGTTTCCACTGCTATGCCGATGATACTCAACTATATATCTCAACAAGACCAGATGGAACTTCTAAATTATCTAAGCTAACGGAGTGTGTTAAAAATGTAAAAGAATGGATGACCAATAATTTTCTCATATAATAAGACAGAGATATTACTTATTGGACCAAAAGACAGTACACCGAATCTCGTGGATTACAATTTGCAACTAGACGGATGCACGGTTACTTCCTCTACAGTCAAAAATCTGGGTATTATATTAGATAGCAACTTGTCTTTTGAAAATCATATTTCCCATGTTACAAAAACGGCATTCTTCCATCTTAGAAACATTGCCAAGTTACGAAACATGTTACCTGTTTCTGATGCAGAAAACTAGTTCATGCATTCATGACCTCTAGACTGGACTATTGTAATGCACTGCTAGGTGGTTGTCCTGCATCTTCAATAAACAAGCTACAGATAGTCCAAAATGCAGCGGCTAGAGTCCTTACCAGGTCAAGAAAATATGATCATATTACCCCAACTTTACAGTCTCTGCACTGGCTACCTGTTAAGTTCCGTATCAGTTACAAAATATTATTACTTGCCTATAAGGCCCTTAATGGGTTAGCTCCTGCGTACCTAACTAGTCTTCTACCACGCTACAATCCATCACGCTCCCTAAGGTCGCAAAATTCTGGACTTTTGGTAGTACCTAGGATATCAAAGTCCACTAAAGGAGGTAGAGCTTTTTCGCATTTGGCTCCCAAACTCTGGAATAGCCTTCCTGATAACGTTCGGGGTTCAGACACACTCTCTCTGTTTAAATCTAGATTAAAGACATCTCTTTGGCCAAGCATTCAAATAATGCATCTCATAACCTTTTACTGCAGTCATAATCTTTTACTGCAGTTATATCTAATCAAATGTACATTATTATTCTTTAGCTTGGGTTAAAAAAAACAATGTTGCTTGGTTGAAACAGCAGCTATGCTAATTATGTATCTATTTGTTTCTCTGTTTCTGCCACGGGATTAACATCCCGTGGTAACTAGGATTTACACAAGCTTCAGTCTGGATCCAGAACACCTGAGAAGAGATGATGCAACCCCTCAGAGGACCTCAGATGATGCCAACCCTGAAACAACATACAGAACTACCACATTTTGCTATAAGTTTGATTGCATCATATAATTGCTGTTAATATTATTCATCGTATGTTTTATTACGTCTTATATTGATTTTTCCGTACTGCTGGTTGTCTGGTCAGAGGAGAACTGGCCCCGACTGAGCCTGGTTCTCCCAGGTTTTTTCTCCATTCTGTCACTGATAGAGTTTTGGTTCCTTGCAACTGTCGCCTCTGGCTTGCTTAGTTGGGGAAACTTCATTTCCAGCGTTATCGTTGACATGATTGCAAAGATATTATTTAAACTGAGCTGGATGTTGACATCACTGAATTCAATGATGAACTGTCTTTAACTGAAAAATGCGTGTTACTATTGTCATTTGCATTATTGACACTATTTTCCTAAATAATGCTGTACAGTTGCTTTGACACAATCTGTACTGTAAAAGCGCCGGTATGAGAATGATAAAAGGGAAGGTTCGACTGAAAGTCCTTGACTTGATATGAAATTGATTGAACTGATAAAATCAAATTGCAATGAATCAGAGATTAAAGCGATTTAAGGGGTCATAGGATGCCCATTTTCCAAAGGTTGATATGATTCTTTAGAGTCTTAATGAGAAGTCTGTAACATAGTTCGGTTAAAATTTCTCAATGGTAGTGTAAAAAACAAATTTTTTACCCTGTCAAAAACAGCTCTTTTCAGATCAAGCCGTTTTTGTAGAATTTTCCTTTAAATGTTAATGAGCTACGCTGACCCCACCCCTCTCTTCTGAGCCACTCTCTGAGGGACTGTTTACTTTAGCCGCATTCATCCGGAAACTTGCTTATTAGCACATTATTAGAAAAGGCGATTTGCAAAATTCATTAAAAAACATTATACTCACTTCTTCTGTAGATGAGGCTGGATCACAAATGAGTTGCGCAATATTTCTGAGGGCTCACTCAGGGTGGGTCTAAGGTAAGACGCCAGTCCTGTCTGTGCTGAAACGCTACTGTCAATAAAACTATCGTGGGAGGGGCCTGTCTGTGTGACATCACACAGGCAGGCATCTGAGATCGGCTCAATTTGAAAAAGGGGAAAACATTTAACCAGATAAAAAAAAAATAAAACACTGGGTGGATTTTTATCATTTGTGTACACACACTGCCAACACACATTCAGTTCAAACAACTTGTAAAAGTGTATGTAGCATCCTATGACCCCTTTAAGTATACTGTGCAGATAATTAATGAGTACAGAGAGATCCAGAGTGAAAAAAACAGAGGCCAAGAGACCAGAAAACAAAACAGCAGGGTTAAGTACTTTTAAAGAAAACATGTACCTTTATATAGAAATCAAACATTTACATAGTTGTTATGAATTTATGAAATAAATAAATGCCTTACATTCATTTAATAAATAATATAAATAAAATTCTATTTAATATATTTTAAATATATAACCATTTACATAAAAATAAAAAAATCCGTGATGTCAAAGCTGAATTTTCAGCAGCCTTTATTCCAGTCTTCAGTGTCACATGATCTTCTAGAAAATAATTCTAATATGCTGATTTGGTGCTCAAGAAACATTTTATTATTGTCAATCTTGAAAACAGTTGTACTGCTTAATATTATTGTGGAAACAGTGATATTATTTAGGATTCTATTCAAGGAATAGAAGTTTAAAAAAGGCATTTATTTGAAATTGTTTTTTTTTCAGGTGATAAAAAAGTATAATAATAAAAAAAACAATAGTAAATAAAGTCTTTACTGTCAGTTTTGTTTAATTTCTTCCTAAAAATCTTATTGACTCCAAACATGTGAACATTAGTGAATGTTAAAAAAAATATGAAAATAATAATAAAACCATGTTCATTCTACATAACATTTTCTAACATCTATGTGTTTGAAACATAAGATAACACATAAGGTGCATTGAGAAGAATAAAATGAGTTTAGACATGTGTAACAGTCAATGTATCTTATGAGGATTATTCCCAGGTCACTAGCCATTTCTAATCTCAGCCCTATTTCTTAATATTTCACACACATAACGGTACATTCAACATGGCATCTTTCTTCAGGAGCACTTGCAGGGAGCCAAAGACTTCATGAGATATTTGCGTCAAGAAAAAAAAATTCTTGCATCTAAGATAAATATAATAAAATGCATTTATCATAGAGGAGAAATCAGAAAAAAATGTTTCAAGCGTTATTCAACACTGCTATCTGTCTCTCAAAGCATCTGAGTCATGATCTCCTTTATGAGTAGTGGTGTATCTTCCCAACACAAATTTGATACATTTCAGACCAAAGTATATGAAAACTCAGCTTGAGTCAGAGACACAGTACATCAGAGAGTTCTGAACCACACAAACGCCTGAGCCAATTTAATATCTTTGTTTCTGAATTGCTCTCTTTGTTTTTGGTCGCCTACATTGTTTTCAATAATTTTCCAAAATCCAACTGAAAATGTAAAAACACAGCAGGGGTCTTCATCAGGGGGTCCACAGCAGTACTGCAGGGGGGCCTAGGAATTATTGTTTGAGCTAAATTTTTGAGAAATCTGTTTTAAACAAAAATACAATATTAAGTAAACTCTAACTAAAGCTAAAGTTAAGAAGATAACATTTTTTTCTTGCAAATTAAGACACTAAGTAAAATAAAAATTGTACAAGAATAATGTTCTGCATCTGTAAGGCTGGTGTTTGGTTGGGCTCTGTTTTCATATGTCATGTGATTCCCACGTTTCCCTTGTGTTTATGCCATGTGCTTTTGTTTTCAGTTGTGTTTCATTCTCATTGGCCCATTGATTTCATTATGGTGTTGCACATTTGCTCATTAGTAGTTTGTATTTATAGCCCTGATCTTGCCATGCATCTTTGTCCAGCTTTGCCATCTTTTGATGCTGTAGTCCAGTGTTGCGAGTTTCATGTCCATGTCATGCTTTATCTAAGTTTAAGTCATGTTTATTTTCAAGTTATTGTTTTGTTCGTACACTTTTTCAGTGGAACCGTTACAGCATCAATAAAGATTATTTTAATGGCTTGGCAATGTAAGCATCATAACACAATATGTAAACACATTACTATAGCAAGATATGGATAGAAAAAAAACTTTACACACACACAAGTATTAAATCAATACCTTTTTGTGTTTCATCTGTTTTGTCTGGCTCAGGAAAAATGGCCCATCACTCAATGTAAGGTACCATTCTAAGAGCTGTCAGTCAGAAATAAATGCAATGCAAAACTTATCCATAGGACAAGTGTTAGTAACGAAGGCTTGTTAGGTGCAAACTGTTGAGGCATGTACACAATTACACTGGCAATGCTAACTGTGTCTCAGGATGGTGTGATGCATTCTGACTCATGCAGCAAATGATACGGAGGCCTAGTAAGACAGTCATATTCAGACGTCACAGTAGTGCAACATTGTGAAGCAGACTTGTCTCATATAAAAAAACAGTTTCATGATATTAATGCCCTCGAGGAGCTTGCCTTTCCTCCCAAATGCTGCATATGTAATATGACACATGTATTAAAAAGGAATAGTTCGAGTCAAGTCAACTTTATTTGTATAGCGCTTTATACAATACAGGTTGTGTCAAAGCAGCTTTACACTGTCAAACAGGAAAATAGTTTGTCAATAATGCAAGAAGACAATAACAAAGTCATTTTTCCAGCTAAAGTCAGTTCATTGATGATTCAGTGATGTCATCATCCAGTTCAGCTTTCTTCCAATAGTGTCTCTGCAATCAGTCGGTTCACCCCATAAATGAAAATTTGCTGAAATTTACTCACCCTCAGGCAATCCAATATGTAGATGAGTTCAATGGAACATATTTTGAGAAATTACATCACTTGTTCATCAGTGGATCCTCTGCGGTGAATGGGTGCCATCAGAATGAGAGTCCAAACAGCTGCTAGAAACAATAATCCACAAGTAATTCACACGACTCCAGTCCATCAATTGTCTTGTGGAATGAAAAACTGTATGTTTGTAGGAAACAAATTAAAAAATAAGGCGTTTTAACTTTAAACCATTGCTTTTGATTCACACAACTGAGTCGATATCCATAAGAACGCTTCCCAGTGAAAAAAAAAAAAAAAAAACACAAAAAAAAAAAAACCAAACTCCACCCTGGTCCCTCTCACATCAAAATCCACCAACATATTAGTTTAGAACTGTTGGGCTGCAATATTATGGATAAAGGACTTGAATTTTAGCTGGAAGCAACGAATGGAAGTTAAAACATTTTTAAATTATGGATTTGTTTCTTACAAACATGTAGCTTTTCACTTCACAAGATGTTATTTGGATTACTTGTGGATTTTTGTTTTGTTTTTATCAGCTGTTTGGACTCTCATTCTGACGGCACCCATTCACCGCAGAGGATCCATTGGTGAGCAAGTGATGAAAAGATACATTTCTCTAAATCTGTTCTGATGAAAAAAAAATAAACTCAACATGACAAAAATCTAGATCACATAGCCCCACCTTAATATTTTTGTAAATGCATCTATGAATCTATAAAGTATACTTGTCCTGGTCGAAATTTGGAATAATCTCCTCATGAAACTTCTAGATGAAATTTCTAGCTGAATCCCACTGAGGCGTGGCATTTCATGTGCAGTACTTGAGAAGAAATGGCAAGCACACTGAAGGGCATCAAAATACCACAAAAATTCCCTCCCTTGAGTCTTTTGTAAACTCTTACCCAGAATGATAAAGTTCCTCTGAGACAATGGTCAAGGCAGACTCCAGAGAGAACGATGGCGCAGCACACCGACAAAACAGACTGGTGCAGAGCCACTGAAGCCTGAGGAAGACAAAAACATCCTGCTCATCTGTGTCCTTTGAGGAGAAGACACGTGCACTGGAGTCTCATAGGAAGGACAGCAGCAGCCTCCAGCTGTGTGCGGGCATTAGCACACCCACAAGTACCTACGCTTGATCAATGACTCAATGTTATACAACTCTTATAGTACTCATGGATAATGTGGCAAGACAAGCACAGAGGACAAACACACCTGCTAGAACTCAACACTGCTGATTGCTACCGTAGTAAATGGTGTTTACAGAGCACTCAACGGGAGCACATTTACACATTTAGGAGAAGGCTGTCAACTTTTTGAGCACACAATCAATATTTTGTGCTCTTAATTAGCAAGCACTGCTAATTGCCTTGGGAACTGATTGGATAAGGAAATGTGGGGTTACAGACCAGAATGGTGCCAGGTTCGTTGGAGGCAACTTTACGATGTCAGCTGAAAAGAAAAGTTGGTTTAGAGGGTTATTACATTTTATATAAGCCTATACATTTTCTTACTAATTATATATATATATAGATATATTCACATACACACCCAAACACACCACACAAAAGTTAATTTTGGTCTTCCAAACATGAGATATTACCCGATATCCACGGGAACCATTTGTATCACTCCGTTTGCAGCATTTCTGCCAATGAGTTTCATGGTGGACGACCAAATTCACTATAATTTTAGAAATATTACTGTTGTTGTTACACATTTCTTTTAGAATACATATACAAACCACACTCTGACATCCATACCAACACACCCACACAATTATGGCTGCATAATTTATCCAGTTGGCTCTAAAATACAGCAAAAGCAGAAAACAGGGGGGGGAAAAAAAAAGTCCAAACCTGAGAAAATGGCACCATCTGGTAAAAAAAAAAAAAGTAAACATTTTAATTTCAAAGCCTTGCCAACAGAATGAAGGCCTGTTAATGAAAACTGCATATTTTTAATAGCAAAATGGTCCTAGGATTAAAAAATGCAGTTTTAATTGATCATTGGGGACAAAGGTCCTGAGTGTAACTATTTTGTGCACCTAGTGTAAAACAGATTTATTAAAGGAAATAAGGGTGAAATATTAAAGTTCTAATAAAAATACACACTTATGCCAAAATGTACGCTGTTGTGGCATTAACACAGGCAAAATCATCAAAAAGACAAAAATGTCCATTAGGACACAATATACAGTTTTGTGCCTACAGCCAAATCATAGCTGTGTTGATATAGTGCGATATCACACGGCTACTCGTGTGATATTGCTCATATATATTATAGTGAGAAGACTTTATTTGCGAGTAAGGCATGGTGAGCATGTAGTCTACTAAAATATAAAATGGATAAAATCTGAGCAACCATCCTCATCAAGCAATTCTGTCTGTAATTTTTCAATTAAAACAATATTCAGAACACTTTTGCAAGCACACATAACACATAGCATGGGCAAGCACAAAAAAACCCCTACAAATTCAATTTGCAATTTTCCCGTCAGAAGCTTGGGCACATTCAGGATTGTCTTACCCAACCAAAGCTCTTACTCAAATGAAACAGGCACTAATCATCAGTGAACAACTGTAAACACTCATGTCTAAATGGCCTGGAAAATGAGGCATAGTAATAAGCTTCAAGCCTTTCAAGCTACTCTCTCCAGAATCCTGGGACAGCTTTCAATGCGGAAGTCTAGAACCATACGAGCCAAGGTTGTTCATCCCGTTTATTATGAGCGCCTGAACTAATTAGGTAAACACTGTGCCCTGAATAAATCTGTAGTTAATCTTTCTTTATCCTCATGAAAGACTGATTCGATTACATATCAAAGGGTTAGACAAAACTAGAGAGGACACAGGAAAATCATTCCCAGAAGGACGAAGAGGTATTTTTGGAGAGGTGTTTACGCAGAACATGTGCAACTAGATCAAAGAGCTCAGGTGCTCGATTTCATTCATTAATCGACTGACATTCAAATTACCATTGCTCTTACCCTGGAGATCACATCTCAAAGACTTATGCTATCTGCATCCATCTCTACAGCATGTACTTCCTCCCACCACTTTCAAGAATTGTTTTTGGATAATTCAGTTAAACAGTGATGTCTACATTAACATTATAATCATAATAACTGATATTATTACAGAAGGATGTAGCGCTCTGATTATCTGGTGCATTATAAAGGCATGACAGGGAATGAAATGATCTGCCTTCTTCAAGTCATTATTTTTATGCCTGCCAAATGGTTCTGGACTAACTATATAGCTAGACTGAAAAAAATAAAAACAAATGCAGTTTTAGACTTAAGACTTGCGCTAATTACCTAATACCTAAAATACCCACTTCTCCTATACCGCTTTCCCAAAGGGGGATTTTATTTATGCACAGTATGCAAAAAAATCTCAATTGTCAGTTATTCTGTTTTAAAATCAGTCTGGTGCCTTTGCTAAGCTAAAGAAATGTGAAACAGCCAAACGGCCAGACAATACATCCTTAACAAGGAGATCCAGGGAAGCAAGAGGAAACAGGACCTAAATGCAGCAGTTTAATCAACGAAATCAAACCAGGAACAGAATCCAGGGAAGCACAAGGAAACCAGGGCTGCGTTCAGCCCCGACAACAACGGTGCAAAACGTTTTTTAAACGGAAACGGTGGTGCGTTGAACACCCTGTTCTGATGACGCAAGAGTTGCAACTATGGCAGCTGAGAAGGCCATTCTTTGTGTTCTTTTTGAAGAATTTTCGGAGCCTGATGAAATCGGTATAAATACGTGTTTAATACTGCAAAATATGCTCGATGGTACAGTCACTGCCCTTGCCCTCCAGAATAAAAGAGAACATCCCAATCGAGTGAAGGGATTTGTGGAAACTGTGGTTCCTAATTATTGTGATTCAACATTTGCCTCGCATTTCAGGATGAAAAGACAAACATTTCAGGTGAAGGATAATCCGCTTCTTACCTCCAAGACTGTGTTATGATCTATATGACCTTATTATTTTTATTATATAGTATTAGGCTTATCATTATTGCTGAATGCTGATCACTGTTGTTGTGCTATGACATTGTAATATTTACCATTATATAATCAGAAGAGTATAGAAAGGTTTATGAAAGTGTCACTCCATAATACAATAGCAGAATATATAAATATGTATAGTATTTTTATTTTACATTAAGGAAAGGATATGGACCAGAAGACATTGTAATTACTAAATTATATTTATACAGACTTAAAGAATTTCCAGATCTATACTTGTGCTCTTATTATTTTAGTTATTTTGCCTTTAATGTAAATAAACATGTGCAAACAATATACTTGCTCTTTTGAATTTATTTGGATGTTAATTACATGTGCAAGCTGTCTCTTTAATACCGCGTGGTTTATAAACATGTTGCTGCTGATTGGACTGACATTTTTGACACACCCACCAAACAAGAGAAAACGCATCTCAAACCCCGTTTGCACACCGTTTCCAGGAAACATGTCGTTCAAACCAGAAACCCGTAGCGAAGAAGGTCGAGCCAACCGTTGACGTGAACTTACCCCAGGGTTTAAATACACAAAGGTTAACAAGGATATAAGACACACCTGGGGAAACAATCAAAGGAACCACTGATCAAAGAAACTACAAAGGACTACAAACCGGCACAGGACACATAAAGGCATAGACAAGAAGACAACATAAAAATTCAATACACAAGACATGGTCCAGAACTCATGTGACAACCTATATCTGTAATAGATATATATATAGGTTTGATATATCTATATGATAATCTAGTACTATTTTACGAATTAAACCGTATTTTGATTGGGCCTAATTTTCCTGCTAGTGAACATACTCTTTCATGTAGCTATAAACACAAACATTCGGAAACATATATTACTTAAACACAATATCTAATATATCTAATATACTAACAATAAGACTGTTATCTGTAGCATATCAGTTGACTCCATATTCCGCTGCTTTCTTTCTTTTCTTTTTTTGTTTTTTCCTTAAATCCTCAGTTCTGTTTCGGGTCTAAGAACAGCCAAAGTCCATTTGGAATAACGCTAAGAAAACCTACTAATGGTGCAAGCATCAGTTATACTCAAAGACTTTTCTTAGTCTTATGAGAAATGAATATATCAATTTTAACTTGATATCATGTTTCAAATGTTCACCATGCAAAATGTTACATTACTTATGTTTGATGTCTCAGAGTCTCCAGATATAAAACATAAATATGTTTAGTTTTACTGTATTTTTCTACAATGTGGTTTCGCTGAGGTCAGAAAATATACTCCAAACAATGTTGTATTATTAACATTTCCAAAAAGTGCATGCCTAGTTTATGATATGAGAGATGGTTTGATATGACAGATTTTTATTTTTAAATATACTCTTCAATTTCAATTAGTGATATTTGTTTTTATTTTCTACTTTAGTGTAATTTATTAATATTTGACTTACCAGTTTAATTTTAGTTTAGTTCTAAGCATTTCTTTTGTCTTTTGAGTGTTTTTAAAATGATTTCTATTTAGCTTTAATACATTTTTTTTCAGGTTTAGTTTTTGACTTATTTTCAAGCAATAACACTGATCTCAACAGAATATGAGTGTTAAAGTGATATTCCACCCAAAAATTAAAATTCTGTCATTATTTAGTCGCCCTTTTTAGTCAATTTTTTACTTTCTTTGTTCTTTGAAGTATGTTGGAATACACCAACAATAAAAAAAAAAAAAAAAAAAAATGTTGTCCGAACAATGTAAGTCAATGGGAAACCGAAACTATTTGGTCACAACATTCTTTAAAATATCATCCTTTATATACCACAAAACAAAGAAAGTCATACAAATTTAGAACAACATAAGGTGATAAATTTTAGGACCTCTTTCATTTCGTGTGTGGGGACAGCCTTAAAGTGAGCTTATGTCGCTACACCTCCTTGTGATGGATATCCTGCAGTTATAAGACCTCAGAATTATTTTGAATGCGTAGAATCCCAGCAGGACTAGAATTTAGAACACGACTATTACAATCTCTTTTCATTTCAGGTGAAAGTCAATGTCTTGGGTCTGAATAACAACACAGGAAGCAACGTTTCTTCTCAGCTGGATCTAACTGATCGATACAAACAGAATGTCACAGAGGAAAAAGTCACATATTAGTACAGCCGAGGCTGCCTAAACCGAATGGTCACCGAGGGTCTCACACTGAGAGAGGCCAGAGAAAGCAGTCACTCACCCTTAGCTGATATCAACAGTAATCCAAATCCAGCATCAATCAGCTGGAGATCTATGACCACACACTTGAGCCGGTGACCAGTTCTTTGTGCCTGTCAGAGGTCCAGTAGCTCCAGAGGTGTGCTGAGATCTTGCAGAAATTCTGGGCCATCACTCTCTGTCAGACGCTACCATAAAGCCCTGAGGCTCAGGTACACATGGACGGCAGTGTGATTGATGGTTCCTTGTGAGATTAATCTCGGTTGAGTCCAGGAAAGTAATGATCTACTGCCTGTTAGATCCTCATTGCACAGGACTTAGAGCGCCACTTCATCAGTCAGTTGGCTGGGCGCCATGCCTCCGGCCCAGTGTGCTATTTCTAAAAGACAGGTGGTCCTCCTCTGTTGCTCCTCCTCACCTCCAAATATTGCATTTTCTTGTGCAGGCTGATTGGAAAAATATAGCATTAATATACTCTGAATAAGTATGATCAATAATATATGAATTGAAAAAATAGGCCATCCGGCAACTGTATTAAATAAGGCTGTCCATTTTTTACATTCACTGCAGTGAAGCTTGAATGCGCAAACAAAAATAGCTTTGTCTTGATTTAATGTGAACAGTGATAGATAGATATAGATGACTACTAATTTTGCCATCAATGATAATATTGATGTTGCTCATTCTGCTGTTTTATCTTTCATTGTATTGAAAATAATAAATGATGACAGAAGTTTCATTCTTAGGTGAACTGTTCCTTTAAGCCCATTTTTTGCATATCTGATTAAATTCTTTCCTTAAATTTCTCTCATATTGAGCAGCAGCTGGTAATATGGAGGGTGGGGGAGCTGCTGAAGGTGGTACAGTTATCAGTGGAACAGATGGGACTAAAGTGGGCTGTTTTGGGGATGTTATGAAGGTGTCAGAGTGTCATCAGGTAGATGCAGCTGCTGCAGGTGCTCATGAGCCATCAGCCAGAGCCTGATGGGTTTTACTGCTCATTACACTCAGCCTGTAAAGTCCACTACACCTCTGAATAATGCTACAGCATAACGCCTTTATGTAATGAATAATGCTGCCCGATTTCAACAGAACTTAGTGAATTAAGAGACTTTAGAGAGTGCAGGGTCAGGTGAGCTGGATTGTGCAACATGCTACCGCTATATTGGAGTGCTTTTCTTTATCTGCTGCATTTAAATGTCATTTCAGGGTCGCAGAGAGACCTTTTGACCCTGTTTGCGTAATTAGAATGCTTCAGTGTGATATTAATTTACCCTGACAAAGTGCCACTGTGACATATAAGAGCGATGCTTAAACACTTTCAGGCAAATCTAATTAATTTGCTGTTTTACATCACATTAAGAGACAAGGTGACAAATGTATATAACAAGTTGTTCTAGGTCCTCTAATTACTTGTGTAATTAAGATGGTAATTAGAGGGTGTTTAACTGCAGACTAGGTGATGAAGCTAAGTGGGAATTAATGTTATATTTAGCTATTGGGCAATACGGTACATACTGAAGAGCTTGATTGACAGGACTCGCTGAGATTTTGATGTAAGAGCAACCTCAGATTTACAACTCTCATGAAATGAAATTATTATCTGGTTCAAAGTGCTCACTGCAGTTTCCATCAGTTCACGTCTGCTTCTACATCTCTATATACAGACATAGAGAACAGCAGCTTTGTAAAATACAGTATGCATGGAGTCTGAGCCTGACAGAACGTATGATTAGGGGTGTGAAGCAAGGTTTTCAAACTTTTTGATGCAAACGACCCCCAACTATGACATTTTGCTTCTGCCTGTTTGCCTGCTTGTTGGAATAGTATTATTAAACTTTGTGTTTTGGAACATTATTCATCATCTTCCTGCATTTACCAGTGACAAATAACATGTTAATAAACATTAAAATGACCCCCATCTCCCCAAAATATACTTTTTATATTGCTGTAAAAAATGCACCAGGGTTCCATTCTTACAGCAGCTTGAAAACCATACATTAGGAAAAAATTGGGAATTTGAAATTGACATTACGTAGGATCTACTGGAAATTAATACTTTCACTCAATTACACTTCAAAGGCAAAGAGTGTTTTCACAAGTCATCATGACAAATCTTTCTTTATCGTACCAATCAATCAAATTAGCCTCTTAACTGAACTTTTTAAAGACATCCATTTCCGAGTAAATTGCATTTGGACACAACAATGGTCATTTGTCCTTTTGATGAGACGTCTCATCAGTCAACACAAAAAAAGCAATGCATTTTGTTCATAGCCATTTCTGAAGATCATTTTATCAGCACTTTTTACACCTCTGCATACTGTATGCTGCAAGGGTTAGCCAGGCTTTGCATCTCTCAGAAAACATAATTTTACTTGCAGACTAAACAGGACATCTCTGAGTATTCAAGGAAAAGGAATAAAGCCTACTCAAAAAATAATGCCTCACTGAACACAGTGCAAGATTAACCTGAGATCTATTCCTCGATCAATGTGAAGCTAAGCCTGCACTGCTTATACAGCCATCTTAACAAATCACATATTCAGCACAACAATCTGGCACATGCCAGCCAAAAGCTTTCATTCCCACATTTGAATCTTTTCTGCTGACATACTGACGCATTCACTGTCAAAGATACTGAATATTTCAATCTGGAGTCTTTGCAAGGCGTAGTGGCAAAGCAATTTAAGGTCTTGTGCTGTGGTGAAGAGCAGGCAGTGGGGTGAGCTCTTCAAGTTGGGCCTGATTTCCATGCTCACACATGGAGTCTGTGATAAGAGTCATTACCGCTGAGAGCCGTAATCACTGCCTCCACTGTTCAGGACTGAACCGAGAGCAGTGATGAGATACTGAGGCACTGTCACATGAACTCTGTGTTCAGTTACAGACAGAAGCAGCAGCTTTAGTTAAAAGGTCAATCTCACTTCTCTGAAAGCTTTGGAGTAACAATCATAATCATGATACCAGAACAAGCCATTTCAAAGTACTCACTTCTGAATATAAAATCATTCATAAACATATTGCCCGACGTGGTTCTGCTTTAATGACCACATCATACGATCTTGTAGTGGCCCCAAAACGTATTTGTACACTAAAGTCACACTTACTGCATGAATTACATTGCATTCGATTACAAAGTATCAAAAAGCGCAAACAAATGATGCTAGAAATGCTCTCACACTAAACTTCACAATAATTTGACATTTTAAGCTTGGTATCTAGCTTTGTTTCAAGACAATCTTCAGGCAGTGACTATTCCGGATTCATTTGAAAATGCATCTTTTTCTCTACATTTTGGACACTTTTTTTCTGGTGAAACTGAACTTTTTGAAGAGGTTCTCACAAGTGGATACATTTGAAATCGGTGTTTTCGCGTTGTGGCGTTGACTGTGAAAATAGAGGTATTTCAAAATGATGATTGCCTGTTATGAGCTGTTCACTTTGACAGCACTGTTAAAGATTTACTTTGTATGTGTATAGTCTTCATATAACATTTCTGCAAAGATGACAGAATATTTACTCACAACTGTTGTCCTGCAGCAAAAGAGGATGGCATGCGCCTTTTAGACCATAAATGGAATGTTGATTTTGAGTGCGACTAGGAGTGATATTTGCTAATAAAATGACTGTTTAAGAAGAATAGCATGAGAAGTTGATTAAAATTCTTATCCTGTAATGGTCATACATAAATATATCAATGGAAAAGAAAAGTGCACAAAGTCTACCTTTAGTGCGACCGCAGTCGTCCCAGTACTCACACTTGATGTCTTTTTACTTTACCACTTGTCTACTTACATGATGTATTCCAAGTGTTCAAGTGGACAGAAAGTTTTTTACAGAGGTTTATTTATACATTTTGATGTTTAATACTTTGCACATTAAAATAAATTCCAAAATGTCTGTTCAGTATTTAACAGAGGACACAATTTAGTAATTGTGGTACTTCTAATTAATTGATAAAAAGCAGTTGCAAACATTTGATAAAGTTTTCCTTGAAATCTTTCTCTTTTGGGGCACATGACTTCCTTAACATAATTAATGATGGGATATGCTTAGCGTCAAATACTGTTCCTAAGCAGTTATAGAGTGTGGGTGCATTAAAGGAACTTTTAAATTTTTATCTTCTGACCTGAGGCAGTCTTACACTACTTCCAGTTGCATGCACACACTCTCAAGTCGACAAGACAGTAAATGTGTGGGTATTGGGACAGACCCTTAATCTTGAACGTGTACAATGGATTTGTGGGTTCATTCTATTTTTTTTTTTTTTTTTTTTTGTTTTTTTTTTTATTGCCTTCTGAGGTTAAAACATAAGACTACACTCTAAAAAATGCTGGGTTAAAAAGGGACAAACCCAGCTATTGGGTTGTTTTGACCCAGCGGTTGGGTTGTTTTAAGTCAAGTCAAGCTGGGCTTGTCCCTTTTTAACCCAGCGCTGGGTTATATTTAACCCAGCATTTTTTAGAGTGTACAATTTACTTGATCTTAACAGATATATCTGATGTTTTGAGGAATTTCCATGGTTACTTCCATGGTTTCCATTGGTAACCAAGACCTGCTGACAGTAAGATGAAAGTCCATAGTCAGTAAAAGGCATATATCCATGGGTAAGATAGGGACAAACCCAGCAATTGGGTTGTTTTGACCCAGCGGTTGGGTTACTACCCAGAAGGTTGGGTTAAACATTTAACCCAACCGCTGGGTTAAACCAACCCAATTGCTGGGTTTGTCCCTATTTTACCCAGCACTGGGTTGTATTTAACCCAGCATTTTTAGAGTGTACTATGTGACTGTATATGATTAAAGCTTATCACTGCAAAAGCTTGTTACGCTGACCTTTGTGTCATGTATCCTGAGTGTGGAACCATCCCTTGTGCCAGATACAGCAGCTGAGGAACATAAGCAATGCCCTATTACATGACTGTGGGCACTGAGTGCCCTGCCAGTGCAGCAGGGCTCCTCCTATGCACTTTTGTTCATAACCTTATGGCCGTATTTATTTGGCATTACTAACCTCCTCCTACAAAACAATGTTCTGAAAAACAGGACAATGATGGAACAAAACACACATTTGGGATCAGACTTTTATTTGGACTCACATAAATAACAATAGCTCATATATATACTTTTTTGTAATATTATACATTTTTTATATAATATATATTTCCTCCTATGATTTACATTCTTTTTTGCCAAGTTATATCTATTGAAACAGAAGCATTATGCTGATGAACACACAGCTGCTTGAGCACATGATAAAGACAGAAATATCAAAGAAGAGGATTCGGTTCTTTCATTTTTTTTTGTTCAGAAATGTAAAAACAATTGTTTGAAAACAGAAATGCAATTAGTTCATCAGTCTTAAATGCAAAGAAAAGCACAGCTAACTGGAAACCTGATATGCCATAATATCTTTCCTGGACATTTCTCATAAAAAATGTTTATATAAAACAGTAGAGAATATCAAAGGAAATACTTCAAACTGGGCCAGATCGTCATGCAGTGACCCAGTGAATCGCACTTGAACAAATAGATCACATAGATCAAACTAGATCAGAGATTGACTCGTGAGTTCTGCTTTCAAGCTCCTCACTTTTACCTCTTAAAAGCCTGAAAATGCATGAATATAGTGACCTGAAATGAGAAAATCTCAAAACAATTCCTCAAGATTTGCCTATGGATATCACTAATGATCAATGGAAAGACGGTCTGCAATACATCTGGCTCTTTTTAGCATGCAGAGTTGCACTCAAGACTGTCAGAATGTGAGACCAAGACACATGACAGCGGCTGCTGCATTGACAGCGACAACAGAACTGACAACAGTGTGACTGAATGAACTGAGACGGAGGGACAGTGCAGTAGTGGACATCTCAGGGTGTGTTCATACAGGAAACACACTGACAATCATTTGACATTGCTGTGTCACACTTCACCCATACTGGTTGCACTTTCAGCAGTGTAGAACTCACCAAAAAAGCTCCATCAGTCTAAAAAGTGTCTCATTATGGCATTCAGATATATATTTATTGCCCAAGACCAAGACAAATTGGATCAAAGACCAAAATGATCAAGTGGAAATAGTTTTGAGACTCAAGAACTTCATGCAATTGGCCAGAAATCATTATAAAGTTCATTATTGCTCTACTACACCATTAATGTATCATCCAGTCACAGATTAAACAGATTAGACTAAACAACTCATGAGTCCATGTTCATGGTGGAAAAAACAGTCTGACGTCTGTGATTGAGAGGCTCTAGCATGTGACTTGACACTAGCTTCAAGTATATTGACCGATGCTGAGATGAAGGATGCCGGAAAAACTGTCAGAAGTGAGGTAAACCCAACCTGATCTCTTCAGAAAACATAACTATTTTACGAGGTGGTGATTCCATAAGCGCAAAGGTCCTAACCTAACTGCCAATGATGGGGAGTAAGCAGAACGCATAAAAACGTACATAAGAGATTGTACAAATACATTTAAATTAGCCACCATTTTGCCAAACGTAAAATAGCTGCGAACTGCCACTAGAGTATGTTAAATAAAGTCATTTTGTGTCCTTATCCATCGCAAAGAACAATGCCATCAGTGCATGCAACTTGTTCTCAGTGAATCCCTTCTATATATTTGTAGGGATGTTAAGTTCTCAAGATGTAACAGGAGGATTCACATACTTGCTGTGCTTGCAAAGAGGATGTAATGGTAAAATGCTATGTGCTTTCAATCAGGAGAGCTAAAGCAATCATGTACATTCAGCAGAGCAAAGAGGAAACCCCACCGACACAAAGCAAAACCTGCAGCAGGACAGTGGCGTCAGTAGTACGAATACTTCCCAATCGGGATATTTACATTGTACCGAATGAATACAAACCACGTTTTGGAGAAGTATCTCAGGTTCAGCATGCTATTGCAAAGATCTCTTGCTACACACTTGATTTTATTTATTTTCTTTGCCTGCACTAGCACAAGTGATTGTCTTTATCCCAAGACTGGGTGTCCTTATTTTAGCCCTGAACGTCACCAGATCGTGTAAGATACAGCCGTTAAGAAAATTAAACTACTACACTGGATTTGCTTTGGATGCACATTTGAATGTTAAACGGATGTTTTGTCAATCTTTCAAATAATTTTGAATGGATGGATCAGATAAATATGGACTATAGTCTAGAAATTCAGTTCTTGATGGCGTTTGAATGTGTCAATGGACGAACACCTCCACAGATGGGGTTTTGTGATGCATCATATATCAACTATTAAAGATACATGTTAAAAACACCTGCGGAACTTGTGCCTCATGCTGTTCACTGAAAACAAAACCAGAAACCGAGAAACTGAGTGAGAACAAATCACAGAGGAAATACATATCATGCCATCATCTTCAGACATATTTTAAACCAAAGAATCATCTTTTCTCCCTGAATATGAAAAGTGTGTTATAGACCCATCAGATTATAAATGTAACCCTTATTAGAAACACCAAATTGTCATCCTAACATAATCCACTATATTCAGTCCAAAAGGAAGTCCAACCCTGTCTCATGTTAGCAAGTCTTTTTTTTTAATCACAACAAATTCAACTCTAAAAAGTGCTTTTAGGGATACATTAAAACTGACAAAAAAGCTAATGTTTAGTCATAAATAATTTACAATTTCCCCCATTTCAGCTGTTTAAATCTGAGAGCTCTTAATCCACTCGCTAAACACTCAGAACTATCAGGAACAACTAAAGATCCAACTTCAGCCCAGTTATGAAAACCAGGAAAAGAAGAAGGGCAAGGGAACTTTCTGCAATAACTCCTATGATGCCTCAGTGGCAGCTCTTCACTCCAGACACATAGGGCGAATCCTGTTGGCGGCAGATGCTCTCTTGCTGCTCGCTACAGTCCACGAAGTCAGGCACGGGCAGCCCTGACATGATCATCAATGACTTGTTCCAGATCATGAAGGTGGGAGCCACTGGAAGCAGGAAGGAAATGTCAAAAGTGTATATGTGCTGGGAGTTCATGGCGTCGTAGAAGGACAGGGCGTTGTTGTCGTAGTCCAGCAGCACCCCGACCCTGCGCAGCTGTAGCGACGCCTCCACGATCGACTCCTTGTTGTTGTGCCGCACCAGGAAATTGTTGTTGCAGCGTGAGAAAACCCAAGACGATGAGTTTTTACCGCTCCATTCGTTTTTGGGTGCTGACTTGTAAGCCACACCAAGAGCGTACCTGAAATAGATTTGAAATGTTGCCATTGGAAAGCAGGTGAGATAAGACATAACAAAAGGACTGAAAAACTGTTTTTAACAACTTGTTAGTTCATTACATAAGACGTTTTATTGAAAATTCAAATGAACTTGGCAGTCAGTGATCAGTAGCAATGTCCCAAACCAAAATGTCCCAAAATAATGACAAGTCATGTATATTACCAAATAACAAAAACAAAAAAAAGGTTACATTTATAATAAAACAAGCATAATGTAAAAATTACACACACAATGTTCTCTTTTAACTGTGCATATCTCAGAAATCTGAACTTGTCAAGAGTAACATTACATTAAGATCATAAACATTTCCCAATTATTGACATGTCTGTTAAATGTTTTACTGCATACTGTGTTTCTTAAGTGAAGTAACAAACCAATAAGAGTAGTTACATTAAAACAATATTGTCACCTGCAAAAAGCACCCAATAGTGTAGTTAGGAAGTCATGCTGTATATATATATATATATAAATTGTACTGTGACAACCTTGGACATTTTGGTCGAGTTGATTAAACTTGAAATTTTACGACCGCAAGAACAATTACTGTTTAAGTTGAAACACCTAGATGTGTGTTTATATATATATAATGGCTATATATACACTTTGAGCTTTTTGTTAAAATACCTTGTAATAAATAAAATAATAAAAACGTTATGAACTAGAAGGCATATAAATGGAATAGATTTAATGTCCATTCATACCAAGATGATAACTAGAACTACAAAATTAAAAAAAAAAAAATCATAAAATAAAGTCCACGCCACATCAACAATGATAATGACACAGAGAAATTATATCTTTGGAATTACATTTTTTTCCTCAGCTGATGAATGCTAAAAATACTGACAGCGAGTAAGAATCCATCTGATTTTAAGCATTTAAAGCATCAGGCGGCATAAATGCAGCGTGCTTATAATAAACAAAATATTGGTGTGGGCGGCTAAATATAGTTTCCATTCAGATAATCTTTTTATCTATATTTAACATCTTGATTTTACACGGGCCTTTACAGTGGGGCAAAAAAGTATTTAGTCAGCCACCAATTGTGCAAGTTCTCCCACTTAAAAAGATGAGAGAGGGTTGTAATTTTCATCATAGGTATACCTCAACTATGAGAGACAAAATGAGAAAAAAAAAATCCAGAAAATCACATTGTAGGATTTTTAAAGAATTAATTGGTAAATTCCTCGTAAAATAAGTATTTGGTCACCTACAACAAGCAAGATTTCTGGCTCTCACAGACTTGTAACTTCTTCTTTAAGATGCTCCTCTGTCCTCCACTGGTTACCTTTATTAATGGCATCTGTTTGAACTCGTTATCATTATAAAAGACACCTGTCCACAACCTCAAACAGTCACACTCCAAACTCCACCATGGCTAAGACCAAAGAGCTGTCAAAGGACACCAGAAACAAAATTGTAGACCTGCACCAGGCTGGGAAGACTGAATCTGCAATAGGTAAGCAGCTTGGTGTGAAGAAATCAACTGTGGGAGCAATTATTAGAACATGGAAGACATACAAGACCACTGATAATCTCCCTCGACCTGGGGCTCCACGCAAGATCTCACCCCGTGGGGTCCAAATGATCACAAGAACTGTGAGCAAAAATACCAGAACCACACTGGGGGGACCTAGTGAATGTCCTGCAGAGAGCTGGGACCAAAGTAACACAGGCTACCATCAGTAACACACTGCGCCGCCATGGACTCAAATCCTGCAGTGCCAGACTTGTCCCCCTGCTTAAGCCAGTACATGACCAGGCCCGTCTGAAGTTTGCTAGAGAGCATTTGGATGATCCAGAAGAGTATTGGGAGAATGTCATATGGTCAGATGAAACCAAAATAGAACTTTTTGGTAAAAACTCAACTTGTCGTGTTTGGTGGAGAAAGAATGCTGATTTGCATCCAAAGAACACCATACCTACTTTGAAGCATGGGGGTGGAAACATCATGTTTTTGGGGCTGTTTTTCTGCAAAGGGACAAGGATGACTGATCCGTGTAAACGAAATAATGAATGGTGCCATGTATCGTGAGATTTTGAGTGATAACCTCCTTCCATCAGCAAGGGCATTTGAAGATGAAACGTGGCTGGGTCTTTTCAGCATGACAATGATCCCAAACACAACGCCCGGGCAACGAAGGAGTGGCTTCATATGAAGCATTTCAAGGTCCTGGAGTGGCCTAGCTAGTCTCCAGATCTCAACCCCATAGAATATCTTTGGAGGGAGTTGAAAATCCGTGTTGCCCAGCGACAGCCCCAAAACATTACTGCTCTAGAGGAGATCTGCATGGAGCAATGGGCCAAAATACCAGCAACAGTGTGTGAAAATCTTGTGAAGACTTATAGAAAACGTTTGACCTCTGTCATTGCCTACAAAGGGTATATAACAAAGTATTGAGATGAAATTTTGTTATTGACCAAATACTTATTTTCCACCATAATTTGCAAATAAATTCTTTAAAAATCCTACAATGTGTTTTCTGTGTGTTTTTTTTTTTTTTTTTTTTCTCATTTTGTCTCTCATAGTTGAGGTATACCTATGATGAAAATTACAGGCCTCTCTCATCTTTTTAAGTGGGAGAACTTGCACAATTGGTGGCTGACTAAATACTTTTTTTCCCCACTGTATATCTTAAATTGACTTTTTTAAAATTTTGACACAACTACAGTCCTGCCAACACCCAGTTCTATCCAAATAGTGATGAGGGTAAGAGATATGTATAAAGTATTTAAAAAAACAAAACAACAACAACAAAAAAATCATTATGCATAAAAAAATTTGTGTGCTGCATGCCCTTAGTGAATATCTCACATTTTTGTAGTGTGGAAAAGAGCAGCTTTGAAATTTTGATATTTTACTGGAATAAATTTCAAGCAACACAAGGGCTGGCAGGTAATGACATAATTTTTCTTAAAACAGAAAATGATCTATGGGGGAGTGTGACTCTCTCAATTGCCTATTATATATTTTTGACAATTGCCTATTAACATAGATCCAAGCCTGAAAATCTGAAATCACTTACCATGTGGAGGCTCCCAGTAAAACCTCCCAATAATGGCAGCCACTGTCGATGAAGACGTTGCCAGCGGCACCGTAGGATCCGGTTCCGCTGAAGCGTTCTGGAGTGTGACTCTTCTTCAGTGAGCTTTCATCCTTCTCCATGGTCAGACAGTCATTGGAAAGGCGCAGCTTCTTGTGGGATGTTTTGGGGTCCAGTTTGAAAGGCTGACCTGAGGAGCAGATAGGACAGAGATGGGTGAGATACAACAGAAACATGTAATATGAGCCAGTGAGGAATGAGTTTGGTGACCTGAGGAGAAACTCTCACTGGTCTGCTGGAATTTGTGCAATTTGTTAAATGTCAGATTGAGCTCTTCTGGTTAATTAGGAGATGAGCGGTTGTGATAAAAGGCACAGTGTGTATGTGTGTAAGAGTTAAAGACAGAGCGAACCAAATGCTAAATGAAGTCTGCTACGTATATGATTTGAGTTTTACATTTCGTCACCTTGGAATTATAAGGCTCTATCTGCATTCTGAGCAGTTTCGTGATATTAGCTTCAAAGTTGTTGCATTCCATATAGTGATATGGGGAACAAGTCTCTTTCATACATCAGTCCCAAAATGTACACAACTTAAAAAAAAAAAAAACTTCACATAATGTAGGTAAGTTGTCACAGAACAAGAATGTGAATAACTAAATTTGGACAAAAATGGCAGATAGAACCTTATAATTCCAAGGTGAAGATTTCTTGAAAAAGCAAGTGCCCCACATACCGACATTTAACTTTTGGCAGTCTAAATCTTCCCATCCCCAGCGTAATGACTGACAATGCAGGAAAACAATCAGCTGTGCTCCGTCCCTGCCCACAAACCAATCATCTCAACCCAGATGAGGTTTACTTGCCCAATATGAAAGCTTCTGGCACTGTGCTGTGGATGCCATTAAACTAACACCTCTTGTCTTGAACTGCTTATCGCTGCGAGCGCAGCCATTCTCAACACTCGTGCAGTCATGCCATTTTACAAGCATGTGTTTTGAGAGCACTGTGAAAAGCGATGCAGATGCACGCACACACACACACACACACCCAACACCACACACACACACACACACACACGGCACAATACAAACATGCACACACTCACATAACGCACACACACACACACACAAGGCTACAATCGAGAATCCCATGAAATGCTTATTGCCCGCTGGTATAAATCTGATGAACCGTTTAAGGCAAAAAGGAGTAAAATGGCATATTTGTGTAGTGCAGGTGTCAGAATAAAGGTCTTTATTGTGCCATTTTTAAAACAGGAACTTAAAGGGATAGTTCACCCAAAAATAAATTTTTTTCCAGGGCATCCAAGATGTAGGTGACTATTTTCTTCAGTAGAACACAAACGAAGATTTTAACATCAAACGGTTGCAGTCTGTCAGTCATATAATGGAGGTGAATGGAAATCACGGCTTTGAGAGTCCAAACAACATACACAAACAAAAACCAAATTAAACCCTGCGGCTCGTGAAGATACATTGATGTGTAAAGACACAAAGCGATCTGTCTGTGCAAGAAACTGAACAGTATTTATATCGTTTTTTACCTCTGATTCATGCAGTGTCGTGAATCAAAACTGTTTATGGACTGTTCGAACTATCTTGAGCGCATCCTCCTGAGCGCGTTCTCAACAGCAGGCACGTGAGTCTTTTTCTTCTTCTTGCTTTACGGCGGATCGCAGACATATGAGTGCATTACCGCCACTTATCTCTCAAGTGGACCATTGACACTCTTAGTTGAGATTGTAGATAGAGTGTCAATGGTTTATTTGAGCGATAGGTGGCGGTAATGCACTTATCAGTCTGCGATCCGCCATAAAGCAAGAAAAAGAAGAAGACGCGTCACACGCCGGCTGAAGAAGAAGACACGAACGCGCTCAGGACAGTTCAGACATTGCGGTGAAAATCAAGGTAAAGATTATATAAATACTGTTCGGTTTCTTGCACAAACTGATTGTTTCGTGTGTTAGGACATCAATGTGTCTTCACGAGCCGCAGGGTTTAATTTGGTTAGTTTGTGTATGTTTTATGACTCTCAAAGCAGTGATTTCCATCCACTGACATTATAGGACTGACAAACTGCAACGGTTTGAGTTAAAAAAATCTTCGTTTGTGCTGCACTGAAGAAACAAAGTCACCTCCACTTGGATGCCCGAGGTAAGCAGATAAACATCAATTTCACTTTTTGTGAACTCTTTTCCTTTAAAACCCGACATTTATACACCTTAACAACAAGAATTATATAGAATTTTATTTCTGGCTTTAAGAGTCATACAGTATCTAATGTTTATTAAATAGTAAAAATATATATATAATTATATAAAATATATTTATCATAGTACTAAAACTTATGTACTATCTTCGTCCATGTTATTATATTATTATCATTGTAAATACTTTTTTCATACTAATACTATTGATAATGTCGTTATAGTATTTACAATATTTATATATACATAATCATATATACATAATTATGCGTTTTCTAGTTCTTATTTTTTTTAGCATTAATTTTTCCCATCAGTAATTTTTATATTATTTATCTTTTTATGTATTATAGAACAACTTGTCAACTAGAAACTGGTCCATCTGTTTTGATCTGCTAATGAAATTTTTTCCATACAACCCCCCCCCCTTTTTGTTTTATGAAAATTTCTATTATGACACTATTTCCATTATTTTATATATATATATTATATATATAGGCTATTTCCAGTATTGATTAATCTATATAATTAATATAATTAATTATATAAATGTATATTGACTATTCTAACACATACACACACACAAAGGGATGTTTTTCTTTAAGATTGCAGTGAGGTCACACGTTTGCTTGGCTCCTGTTCTTTGGCTGGTCTGCTTTAGTGTGCTTTCTCAGGGGAGGCCCACTGCGACAGCCTGAGCGATGTCTACACTGTTCAGGATATAAATATTATTCTGAAGATCTTTTAAAACAACAAGTAACATGGCTGCCCTTGGGGTGCTTGTCATTGCTATTTCTCATATTTGGCTTTATTACGGGCGGTCACCCGCCATGCAGTGCTGATTAAACCGGAGAGACCTCCTATATGAACCAGTGTGCTCTAACACCCCAACACCACAACACACACACACACACACACACACAACACACACACCACACACACACAACCCACTACATACATATACACACACAAACAGACAGACATATTTAGTGCTGCTGTCATTCAAAATTCTACCTTCACAGGGCAGAGTAAACATGACATTTAAGCTAGTCACCCAGAAAAAAAAAACTTGAGCTGTCACTTGTTATATCTCATTATGAAGAAAGCAATGACAAACATTTTACATTTTGCTTAAAATATCCTGCATTTCACAAAGGTCATATGAAAATGTTTAACTTTTAATGAGTCTTTATTTGATAAAACAGTAGATAAGAATGCAAGGATATTAGGAGGTCTAGAGAATGACACAAATGAGCAGTGTTGGGCAAGTTACTTCCAAAATGTAATACATTATATATTACTAGTTACTATTACTAGTTGTCTTTTGAAAGTAATTAGTTACATTACAATATTACTGTCTCTGAATTGTAATGCTTTACACTACTTTTGAGTTACTTTCACCAAAATATCCACAGAAGTATTATAAAATGCCAAAATGTAGTTTATTGCTGCTCATTATACATCCAGTGGAGGGTAATGTGCTAGGTCTATATAGCATATAATTATAAAATCATATTTAGATGCCGGTATGTAGGTCTACATTAATGTTACGTTGTAGTTTAGGTTAAACACACATAAGCACAAACCGCATTATTACATTCATAAATAACACCGGTAAATAAAGCAAAATGTTATAATGTACAAACTACCACAATACCTACATTGAACGGTTTCAGAAGAAAACAAGAATGAAAAATATAAGTTGCTAAACAAGCCAAAACGAGATAGCTATCAATCCGCACTGAAAGCCAAAACGCGTTCCGCTCTTAAAGCCTACATCTCCTCTTCATCATTATCCAATTAATGTTCCATCATAGGCGAGCATGTGTAGGCTGGGAATGCTATAATCCCTGTCATGGGGCTTGGGGCAAAAAATGTCCCTAAAATTGGACAAAAATGCCCCAGTTACAAACAATTAATATATAAGCTTTGCTACACCGTTAAAATGAATAGACAAAGTGTCGATTTTGGCATTTAATTAAGTCTGATCTATTGGCAAAAACCGTATTTCATTTTAGCGTTTTTAAAGTTTGCGCCTTTTACAACCGTCCACACACAATTCCTGTTGGCGCGAGCAATGTCAAATGGGACCAATCAGAGGCTTCATGATCATCGTGAAAAACTCATCAGTTTTTTGTGAGTGCGGGAGCATTCTCTGACTGCACTCCCGGACTCTTGTGAATTCTCTCATAATAAACAACAAAGCACAGATGTACGTACAATGTAAGTAAGAAATACATTTCTGTGTAGACAGCTTAATTGATTATAACGAGTTTTGTTTTTTGAGAGTGCTTAAACTCGGGATAGAGCAAAGTTAGTGATAATGTCACTTTCTATAGCCTATATAATTTATTTGCTGTTTGAACGGCCTTGGAAATAAAATGTATAATTATCAATTTCTAATGTTTTTATTAAATTGTAATATAATTTAATACAAATTCAGTCCCATTAAACATGTTTTATTAGCCTACATGACACCCATATCAGGTACTTGCCTAAAAAGACGAGTTTATGATGTTAATACATTTGGCTGCTTATAGACTTACCCTGGAGTTGGTTCACCCTCCGCCTATGGTGTCCATATTTGCGATGAATTTGAATGCTAACTAGTAGCTATTTTATTAGTAAAAAAACCCAGGCTTCACTTAACGCACTTAAAAACATCCTCGTCACGAGCAAATGTGTGTTTGGCCCGAGCTCAGGCTGAATGGCACGGATTGAAGGCCTACTACGCAGTACGCACTATTTAAATTGACCAGTGTAACCTTTTATATTTTTGGTTGACTGTATTTTATTCTGATAATGAACATGCTACAGCGTTTGCAATGCTTTAGGTGTGTGTGCGTGAGGCGCCGGCGCGATCGAACGGCGGAAACAAACAACAAAAAAATACTCTGTCATTTTTGGTCATACAGATCATTCGAAACTGCAATGTGTTTACTTTATTTCAGTCATCTCGGTTTCCTTTCCGTGGACTTTCGTAGAGCGCCGCACAATATAAATAGCCTGTGAACCAAACTCAGCAGCATATCTCTCGGTCTTTTCCTTTCGTTTTGTTAATCTGTTAATTAGGCTATTTAAGTCAAATATTTCACATATTCATTCATTTTATATATAGACTATAATTTAATAAAAACAGATTTAGTTATGTTTAGTTAAACTTAATTTTAGTTGCTTGTCTGCGCTCGTCCGCCGCCTTAGTGTATTCTCCGACCCCGCAGCTCTCTCCATCCAGTGTTTCCAGGTTTTACTCGTGCTATTTCTCCATGCTGAGAGTTTGGTGTCGCACATATTGCTAAGCATTCTTATCCTTTTCTCCGATGAACTGAAAATAGCAGGAGTGTGTCCATCTCACAAATGTAGAATCCGTCTCTGCAGTCATCTCAACCATCTTAATTTCAGCAACAGGAAATAGACGAACCTATTTAACCACAGAATTTTTTCTCTGGTGCTGTTTTGCGGTGTTGATAAATTCACCACTTAATTTTGATTTAAAATATGTTGTTGTAACTTGTGTTACTGAGATTGTAATGAGTAATAATATTACCCAAATTTTATTGGTAATGCGTTATATTACTGTGTTACAGCAAAAAGTTATATACTACAGTAATATTATTACTTTTGTAATGTGTTACTCCCAACACTGCAAATGAGGCTAAAACCTACATCACAAAAATATTACTGTTCTATATGCTGTAAACTACAACTGACGCTGAAATTTGTAGGTGAAGATGTAATTTTATACACCTCCATTTTAAGTTCACTGGACCTCTTGGAGTTCTAGAATTATGATAAAAAGACCAGAGGTCATATTAGCAAAATTTCCGTAAAAGTTTGTGGGCAAAATATTTATTTTCAGTAGTATAGCAATGTATGAAGCACAGTTTCTGCTGGTCATGCGGTGATTTGGTGACCTAACTAGAAGGTTGCAAATTTCTGTGGGGAAATCTTTGCCTCACATGAAATTTCCCAATTGATGATTCCCACTGAAAGCTGGATTTTTCCACACAGATTTACAAAAAAAACCAGTAAAAGTCGCCAAATCTTAAGTTTCAATCTTTTATGGTCAGAAAGTCACAGAACATTTGAACACCGAATGGAACGGCAATCAAAATGGACCATTTTATCCATCAATGTCAGCTTCCTAATACGGGCCTCAAGCTATCTGTACATTTTTCAATTTAACCAACACAATGGCAGAAAATGGCACGGAATTTATACATTTTGACCTGCGTTGAATTTTTGATTTTTTGCGGGTGAAGTCAGTTCTCCTCAAGTTCTATCTGACTTGTAATTCATCACTAACTAAACTGTTTTTAACACTACATTTGTCAAGCGTAAAGAGTGGGCAATACTCTGTCTTCATTTTGAAAACTATATCTATTTATGTTGTAGAATCTAACAAAATAGCACTTTGCTATCCATCTTTAAAATAAACAATGAAACTGTAGCTTAATTGTCCAAATACTTTTTGGGGCTACTTTATAATCAATAAACATATTTATTCTGATACAGCTGGGTGATACCATATTTAAAGACGAGTGAAGAACACTACAAAAAACATAATTAAAATCCTCAAAATGGCTAGAGACCAAAGAAGGCGCTTGCTCAAATAAAGAACAATCAATCTGGATTAATGATATACTATGATTAACAATGCAACCATAGCAGAAGAGAGCACACAAATAAAAAAGATCCAGTGATAGGGCTGTGCAAAAAAAAAAAAAAAAAAGATATTGAAGAAAAATGCGATATGGCGATACCCTGTTAAAAATGCGATTTTCGATATGCGATACAATATTGCTTAAAGTGTGAAAAATCGATTTAAATTATATTTTAAAATATTAAAAATGAAAATTATATAACCAATTTTTCACATTCTTTCTTGGAAAATAAAGAATCTCTATAACTTCTGAAAGTGACCAGCAGTGTTTTAGCATTACTTAAAAAGTAATGTCACAAATTACAAAATGTATTTTAACATCAATGTGAACATACAAACAAAAAAGTTAATGACACTACTTTCATATCAGTACCTTGCTTTCCACCACTTAAGTACTTCTTCATATACCCAGCAAACTATAGTCTGAGAAAATTCAATATGATTAAGGCAAGTGAACCGTCATAAAAAAAAGAACAAAACAATGTACCAGCAAGATTACAATAAACAGTCGTATTTCAGTACAGAAATGTAAATTAAGTGTAAAATAACCCTGTCAAGTGTTCCTGTATGAAAAATGTAGAAATCGTTGTTATAGCTGTTTTGTTTGTTTGATAACATTTGACCTATCAGCAACACGCACATGGTTATAGGCTGCTGTCCCTTTAAATTTTGACTGCACGGATCCAGTATAATGATACCCATCCGATTTCTTTCTCAGCTGTTTACATTAATTTAAAACATAAACGACTGCGTTTATAAGAATGATCGTCGAGACGGGTACTACTGACATAATTCTGTGTATGTGTCTGTTCAAACATAAGGAAGAGATGCGAAAGACGAATCAACTCGTTCTGAAAATGCCCTCTCTGTGTGCGCACCTTTGCACGTCCAGCACAACTGAAGAGACTCTGCGCGAGATGCGGCTTGCGTGCGCTTCAGGTGTGAGCCAGACAGCAAGACGAGACGGCAAGAGTTGTTTTCTGCAACTTATTGCACTTAATAACTCTTTTTAATGTCAAGCAATTCTCTGCTATATGTGTCGAACTAAAACTTTGACCTTTTGCAAAGTTCTGATTTAAGTAGCCTATTATTAAAATAATAATAAAATCGCACGCCATTGCGATATGCATATCACGATATTTACAATTGCGATTTTCGATATCTCTTGCAGAGCCCTACCATTTGAAATAAATATAGATCATTGGGAATGACAGTCATGATTCGCAGGACGCCCTGCGCCGCCTGTATTGTGGACTCAGCAATGCCTTTTGAACACATTATCTCATCCAAGTTCAACTGGAGAAACCCAATTTGATTTCAGCACACCTCAAAGATCCATTGAATTCGTCCCATTCTTGCCTGTAAGCCTTGCTGGCTTTAGCACCCAGGCACACAGTCACGTAACCCTGATGATGGACTGAGGATGGAGAACAGAGATGGATGGATAAATAAAAAAGAGGGTGCCGCCGTTGGATGCTAACCAACCACACACACACACACACACCACACCCACACACAAACACACACCCCACAGTGTCCTGGATTCTATTATATTGTAATCATTCACTGGGTTTTTCCAGGCATTTCTTTTTGGTGTCATCTTAAATTCCAAAATAATTAAGTAAATAAATTGCTATATTATATCTATATATATATATTAATAGATATATATATATATATAGTTATATTTTATAGTAGGGATTTTCAAAATAAACATTACTATATGTTTTTTATAATATTTAAACATTTTAGGTTGCATTTCGATCAAAATATACTGTATATTTACTACATAGCAAATCTAAACTGCATTACTTTTTTTGTCACAAAATGTAACTATATTATCAGCAAGCCCTTTATATACAGTTAGAAATATAAGTATGGCAATATATACTATTTAGCTAATCTCAACTGCTTGCATCGTTGCAAAATGTACACTATCATCAGCCAGCTTAAATCTTCTAAATGTGACTTAAACACATGAAGATATTAAGATATTATAAACATTAACATCATGATTTTCTGTAAAGTTGCTTTGAAATGGTGAAATGTGCAACTCATAAATTTTTAAAACGCAACTTGATATTAATTCTTATATAAGAACAGATCTACCGGGCAACCACACAGCTCATTTGCCTCATTAATATTAAATAATGACATAAATTAAGAATGTGGCATTTGAGGCTAAAAGTGAAATGTATGGGGGCCAAAGAGCCAAAGAGTGGGCCAGTGATCAGCGCTCTACATCTTCTCTGCCTTTGCAAATTATAGGTAGGTTTACAGCTACAAAGCCACAGCTGTGGCAAATGACAGTGGCTTCTTTGACTATGCAAGGGTTAAAATGTCCTCTCTGGTGAATAACTATATACTTCAGCTTAATTTCCTACTTTGACTGCTAAGTTACTGTAGTTCATAAGAGAGAAATTATTGATGCTTTAATCCTATACTAAGTTCCCAAACCTAACAGTAGTGCTTATCCTCTATAATATTTTTTTATCCCAATTAGCAGCATTATTTAAGTATCACATACTGGACCCTAACCGTCAAAAGATGTGGGAATTAGTAATATATATTTTTTTTTTATTCTTTAAAAAATTAGAAATTAAAAAATACTAATTATTCATCAAGGACCACATTAAATTGATCAGATGACATTAATGACCCCAATTTGAGATGTAACAAAATTTTCTATTTCAAATGACTTGAACTTTCTATTCCAAGAATCCTGAAAAAAAAGCCCCACATTTTCAAATATATGAGCGCCAACTATTTCAAACACTGATATGTTCTTGAGCACAAAGTCTCATTTAGAATGCATTTCAGAAGGAATTTGCATGGGAGAAAAACACGGAGACGAAGTTATAGCTGAAAATTCGGCTTACGGCATCACAGAAAACACCATTCGAATAGAAAACAGAAACAGTTATTTTAAATTATATATATTTCACAATATTAGATGTTTAGATAATATTACAATCTTATATGCAACATTACAGGTAATTACTAGTCCTTCTCTCTTGGTGTCTAAAAAAACAACACTAAAACATTTTAAAGGGCTTACAATTTGAGTCTACATATTAGTTAACTTACAGCAACATATATACACTCACCTACATTTTTGTAGGACAGGCTTTCACAGCACAATACAGCTAAAACACTGGAGCTCTGTGTGTCTCTGGGAGAAAATGGCATTTAATGGCACTGCTGTCCAAAAACAGCATTATTACAGTAACAAAAAAGACAGGTGGGGGTGAGTGATGGAAAGTGAGAAAGATACTGCTGCCATATTCTCACAGAAGCTCGAGGAAGCATGAGAAAGCACAGGAAACAGACAATAAAAATGAGCGAGAGAGAGAGGAACGCTTGCCGCTTCCTCCAGACATTCCTGTATTTCTCTCTCAAACTGCTCCACAAGGCCACAGAGAGACTCTGACGCAATAACCCATTTGAATGCTGTCAGCTGGTGCGCTTCATCTTGATCGAGTTCTTTGCTGTGCGAAGGCTGGGTAACACCTGACAGCTTAGGTGAGGGACCCGGGCTTTAGCAGACCTCTCTCTCTCTCTCTCTCTCTCTCTCACACACACACACGCACACACACACACACACAGAACTGATTCTCATTATTTGCATACTCGGGTGCCTGTCACAGACTGAACACCGATAAAGGTATTGAGCAGTAGAGTATGACAGATCTGCTGCATTTACACTGATGCACAACCATCATATCTACTAGGATGCGGGATACAAGACCTAAGAGGTGCAGACTGGTGCGTTTGGCTTGATTTATCATTCAGATAATCTGCTGATAATTTTAAATTATTCACGTCAAGCCCAAAACTCCCCTACCAATATCCTGTAATAGTTGGGGTTCAGGGCATATTTTCCATTTACAAATATTTCTGAGTGAATTTGTGTAAAACAAATCTTCATTTTAGGAGTAGATAGAGTGCTGCAGCCAGGACGAGTCCTTAAACCTGGAAACATGGTCTGTGGTTAAAACAAGCTCAAGATATTTTCATAAAATACATGAATAATACCACATTAGTGATTTTGTGAGAAGTTTTAATGTTAAAAGTTTACTATTTTGTTTGTTTTCAAAGTGTGATTTTTGGTCAATTGTATTGCATTACCCATAAAAATCTTACCCAGAATTCAAACATAACACAAGGGTTAATTCTGGCGATTGCATTTAGGCTTCAAAATTCTCAACAGTTGTGAACAAGTGCTCATTTGTGAGGATTATCTTGATGAACAAAATGTGTAAGAAAGAATCCAAAGGTTAGTGGAAAAATCCTACTGGCTTTTACTTGTGGGAGCCAGGGTGATGCAAACTTCTGGGATGAACTACAAAAATATATCATCCCTGCAGCACTCTAGAGTAAATATTGCGTAAAATAAATGTTCATTTTGGGAATATATTGCATATTGCTGACAAGATACTGGCATCAGCTATTGAAAAAGCCATATCGATTGACGAAAACCTTGAGTTTTATAGATCCTTAGCACAGTTCATGAGGACTGGACTTACTATTGGTTTTGAGGCGAGCAGGTTCACTGTTTCTGCTGCCTGCCTGGTTGATAGCCTTGACGAAAAAGATGTAACGGGTGCCGCTCTGCAGGCCGTGGACTGTGTAGTGATTCTGCTTGATATTGGGCACGATCATCCAGCTATCTACAGAGTTATACAGACCTGCAAGGTAAGAGAGACAGAGCATAACATTAATCACAGATTCAGCATTGTTTTCAATCATTCTTAGGCAGGACTGTGCTAGTACACATTAGCATAGAAGAACAGTGCAATAATCACCACATCACATGCAGATAAATGTTTGAACACACTGTGATTCAAAAAAGAATGAAGTTAATTATTCAAGCCATGTCTATTTCTGTTTGATGTGAAAACACATATAGCACACGTTCGTAGAGAGACTCGGGATGTTTGCCTCAGGCAAACACATGCTCCCCAATCCAGATTCTCATAATGCACCAGAATGTCCTCAGGAAACATCAGCACTGCCATTAAAACCACAGGCATTGCCACTCAAGGTGTGTCAAATGTGTGCTATACAAATGCTAACAAGCATCTACTTGAATACATACAGTTCATACATACAGCTTAAAAAAAAAAACAATATATAAAAAAACTAAAAATGATTCCAATCCATCCAGAATATACTATACTACATCTACTAATATATATTCTATTATATAAATATAATTTATGAAGAGTTTGGTTCCAAAATGCTATAAATCCATTTTGATTAATTTGAGTAAAAAAGTGTTTTCTTTGCCAAGAAAGTGGCAAGATGAAAATCACTATTTTCTGTTTCAAACTTTCACGTAGCACATATTGAATCAATATAAAAGTTATTTTTTTATATTGAAACTGTTGAAAATACAAAACATAGTAAGTTGATCCACATATGACAGCCTCTTGGTCAGTACTAATCTTATATACAGGCACTAGACTAAAAATACATTCAATCAATCATCGCTCCCAAAATTAATTCAACGAGTAATCTTGTTAATGCTATAAATTAATTAAAACAACAAAAGAACATTTTATCATGAACATACATGAACAAAAATACCACATTAAACCACAGAAATTCCAAAAATACATTTCCCTTACATTCAACTTCCAAAAGTTCATTCATCTTTGCCATGTTACATTCATTAGTTGACTAGTGCTATACGCTGTACAACAAAAACATTAATGGCATAAATAAAAAAAACTTACACTGACAAGCTACGAAATATCGTGTTCATAATCGAATGCGACACATCTGTGATTATGAACGCGATATAGCAGTGATCTACAGCTCTGTATTAAATGCTGCTCCATCTGAAAGCACGTGGTGGAGATTTACTATTAATCACAGAACTGGGTTTACTGATGAGATGTGCATGACAATCACATGCAATTTATCGTCCAGCCCTTAGTTTGTTTGTTGATCACAAAGTACAAAATAGATGAGAAAAACTAGGATGCCGGGTGTATTCAAAGCGCCGTCATTACTGTCTAGAGTGTGTGGAATGGTGCGCTGTGATCGGTTGTTACTGTCTAGAGTGCGTTGAATGGTGCGCTGTGATTGGTTGAGCGGATATATCGCATTCTGCAGAGAAGGGAGACTGGTGTTTGTCGCGGTTTGGAAAAAAGGGAGAAAACATGACAGAAAAACCCATATATCGCATTTTGCGTAAAATAAAAAATGGACTTTTCAATACCGACCATATACAATACTGATTTTGGCGGAAAAAAAGGGCATTATTATCAACGTTTTGGAACCAACTCTTCAACATATATTAGTATAGTGGTAATATATATATATATTATATATATATATATATATATATAAATATTGTGAAGTTTGGTTATCAATTACTATATTATTTATCCTATTGCCATACCTATTCCATATAAATTCATAAGCATTATAATTACAACTCCAAAAGATATTAAAATTTAATATCAATAGTGATGCTGAGGTGATGGATGATAATAATATAATAAATTGAGTAATCATCATCATCAATCAATCAATCAGTCAATTATCAATTCTCAAACTGGTTGTTCTATGTATGGGATGCTAGTGCCTATAATAATAATAATCTGTGTACAATTCGAACAAAGAGTATATTAAATATCATTTATATCAGTTATATGTACTATGGCTGCACAATAAATCGCATGCGATATTTAATGCGCATCTTCGCCTGCGCAACTTGTCAGAAAGCCGGTTCTGTAATCGGCGGTAAATCTCCATCACGTGTGTGCTTTCACATTGAGCAGCATTTACTACACCGAGCCGTTTGTTCACTGACGAGCTGCGCAAAAAAAATTGTGCGAATATGAACGTGGTTTTTGCGCAGCTCGTCAGTGAACAAACGGCTCGGTGTAGTAAATGCTGCTCAATGTGAAAGCACGCAGGTGATGGAGATTTACCGCTGATTACAGAACCGGCTTTCTGACAAGATGCGCGTTAAATATCGCATGCGATTTATCGTGCAGCCCTAATTCATACCAACTATGGCCAACTGCCATCCTGCTCTCTAGATCAGTATCAGTCATTAAAAAAACCCCCTATCGTTCAACCATTTTTAGTCTGCACAAAACGTCCCTTTCTCATGGACATCCACTGCATCATTCAGCCTAGCAGAAACCACATGTTTAAGGAATAAAGATGCCTTCTTATAAATGTAACTGCATATTATATCTTTAAGTATTCAAGTGAATAAAAAGTACAACATCTGGATGAAAAAACAAAGCTTATCAAGTATTAACCATTCGCATCCACCATCTGCATGTCTCTAATATTTTTTCATGAGTAAGAAAGTAATTTGATCCTCGTCCATATCAAAAAAGGCGTTTGATGTTGTTTGATGAATGGAACTAGCATAGCAGACTACAATATGCTGCTTACATTGTAAATTCTCTGCTGTTGCTTGACATTCAGAGGGAGAGAGACTTCAAAGAGGGCCAGATGAAGGTATGTGAAGGCTAAAAAGAAGGCAGGGTGAATAGGGATCCTAGACTGTGCATAAGTGAGTGTGTGTGTTGGCAGATGAAAGGGAGCTAAAACACAAAACTGGAACAGGGCTGCTCCCAATACTGTCGGCACAACATCCAAACTAGCCTTTGATGCTTCTATTGTGTGTGTGTGTGTGTGTGTGTGTGTGTGTGTTTCAATGACTGTGCATGTGTTTAGATGTCATCAATGCCAATGGGATACATAGTAAGAAGAATTAATCCTGATATGTTAAGAGTATGGACAGTATGTGCATGTGTTATGATTCCACATGAATGCATTTTACTACAGCCGCAAAAACATACAGTTATATTCACTGAAATAATGTCTCACTTCTGATCGGTGGCCACTGTGGACTGTGTCTTCATTTCACATTCACATTCTTGGGCAGCTCTCCAAAGCCCAGCTTATGAATATCTTAAGATACGAAGACCTTGGCTTTGGCAGTAACCACTAAAAAGCAACAGAAACCCTGCATCACGATCCACCTTCTTACGATGGCCATCGCCATCATGCAAAAATAATATGACACTTAATCAATGCCTAGCTGACCTGTCCTGTGATTACCTGCTCAATGATGGTGCTTTGAAATTCACTTCAGATACAGGATGAGAAATATCCACTATCAAGGCTGAGGATAAATCATGGAAGCAGGACAGGAATATTGACCTAGTAAGTATGTCGCAGATGTCTGTGAGAGAGTGCATCAACCAGAAAGCTGCTTTCAACTTAAAGCATGATATTTAAGCAATGTGGGACGAGATGTTGTGCAATATTGCTCAAAAGTGCAATTGGGGGCATTTATTTGATAAAAAACAAACAAAAAAAAAACAGCAAAAACAATAGGGCTAGGTATCGAGTTTGATACTTTTTAGGCACTGACCAATTGCCTCGATACCATTGAGTATGGAAAAATGTCTTGTCATTCGGTACCAAATTTCAGTATCTAAGGGGTTAATTTCGTCGACGTCAGCGAGCCAATAAGCATGCAGCACCTGAGAAGGGAAGGAAACGTTGAGGACAGTGTAACCTGATGCATTGGGGGAACACCTCAAATACTGAAGCCTTAAGCCGCGGTCACACTAGACTTTTTGTTCCATTGACTTCCATTCATACGCATTTGAATGAATCAGACCGGAAATGCAAGATCATGTGAAAAATTTCGCATTCCACACCGTAGCAAAGTTCAAGTTTGGTGAACTCTGACCTGCAAATTCGCGTCACGTGAATGCGTGAGACCAATAGAAGATCAAAACGTCACAAAGTGACCTCTCGGTACAGAAATTTAAAACATGGAGGAATCGCTAATTCTAGCAGTGTTGCATCATCCTGTTTATACAACACAATTTTAAAAGATTCCAAAAATCACAATAAAAGAGAAGCGCCTTGGTTTGCAGTGGCAAGGAAGACAGGAGCGCATGGTACATTTGAACAGAGAAACGTGTAATTTTATGTGATTATTTTCTTTGTCGTCGCAACAGACACAGGGCAAGCACAGTGGAATCCATGTTGTGTGTACTGTGAAAACTTTGGCGCGTGATGTCATATCCTGCTCCCGCCCCTTTTCGCAGCACCGTCCACACACATTTCTCATGCTTAAAGTCTACTGTGACCGCAGCTTTATTCACTTAACGCTATTGCATTGCAATGGCCAATGGCGCTCAAGCGTGCGAAAAGGGTGAGGGAAAGCACCCTATAAAAGTGGTGCTGAGCGGCATTTAATCAGATTCTTTCGACTGAATAAGAGAGCTTATGAAAGACCTGAGCGTAAGTAACACGGCATGAACGCAACCTTCTCAGGGAACAGAGGTTACGTCAATAACCAGAGACGTTCCCCTTTTGAGAGGGTGTCTCCACGTTGTAGAGTAAAAGCTGAGAGAAATATCACCTGGGCTCTGAACGGCATTGAGAGCACCTTGGATACGTAACCCTTTCTTGGTTTAAGTACAACTTGCAGTCATAGGTTGAAATCCGTACAGGACTTGCTGACAGAAAGAGCGTGCATATCATCCACTCGCTTAACAGAAGCAAGCACAAGCAATAGCGCTGTCTTAAGGGAAACACACGAGGTCCCGAGTGGAGGTAGTTGACAGGCGAGGGGGGTTCAGCCACCTCATGCCCCATAGAAATCTAATCACTAAATCATTCCTCCCCACTGACAACCTATCAATGTCAGAATGGCTGCGTGTGCCCTGTGTCTTGATGTATGTCCGCCCTGTGATTGAGATGGCTGGGGAGACAGACAGCTCAGCAGACAGGAGGTGCTGGTCCTGCCCAACGTCTACAGGCTCATCGGACATGAGAAAGGGCGAGTAACGGGGACCCCCTTGGTGCTTATGAACTCCACGAGCTGTCATGTGTCCATAGCGAATGAGAACATCTCTTGCTGGACTAAGTGAAGAACACTTAGGGGGGTACAATGCTGTTTCATGCATTCCGTTACACTGTTACAGAGTTGGATTCTCATGCTAAGCATGACAGAGTATTTCTGTGCCAAAAATCTTACTTCCGGGTTTCCGTACAAGTTTCAGAGAGTTTTTTTTTGATCGTGGCTCTTCATGACGTAGACGAGGTGGAACTCCTTATATGGGCATTTCTCCCGGAAGAATGCGCCCGCCCGCACACACATCGACCAGAGCTAGAGTGAGATCGCGCCCATCAACACGCTTTATCTGGCGGCAGCGGTGCACGGGACTCGCTCGGGAAGAATGTCTAAAGAAGTGTGTTTTTGGTTGTAGGGAAAGATAACTTTGTTCAGCTTCATAAAGAACCCAACCTTATGTAAACAGTGGATGCAGTTTGTTTATCCGGAGCAGCAACGCAGTTTCACAAGTGTGTTTGTTGACGAACGTTTATAAACAAGGCCCAGTTCGATGCTGGATTTGCACATCGTTTGATACTGAAAGATGGAGCGGTTGAGCTATAAAAGATCCCGGTCATGATCTGGAACTGCAGACGATAAGTGAAACGGCATTAAATGTCTGTTTTGTTGGCATTCGGCACCCAAGTGCTCATCACTCTTTAGCTCCACACGGTGTGCCTCCAGGAGCTCGGCTGTTTTCGGGGAGCATCGTAAAGCTGTATCTTTCTTTTATAAATATGATCAAATTAAGGACTTTTTGGAGATATGAAGGATGCCATACTACTCTATAGGTACTCAAGATAAACATGAGTACCTATAGCGATTACATGATGTAATCAGAATTAAACCTGAGAGTTGGGTTAAACTGTTTTTAGCCCCCTTTCAGGACAGTAAATGCTCCGATCACCAGGCAGATCCAGGCAGGTCTCAGTACCTGTTTCAGTGTCCTGCCATGTACGGAATGCTGGGCGACGGGAGGAACCGGCTGTGCCCACAGAGGGCCAGCTTTTTTTCGACTTCTAGGCATTTCGGATCTTCGATAGTGGAAATTTGACATAACAGCCCTTTTTTCATTTAGGATTTTTGAAGTTTTTTTTTTTTTTTGTATCTTTTGAAATCTTTTTATAAATACTCTCTGCTGTCACCTTTGATCAATTTTAAGCAAGCCTTGCCTTATAACACTAATATGTAGTACATGTTACATTTTTTTTGAATTGTATTGTATTAAGCGGTTTTGAGAGGGCTAGAAAAATAGTTGGTAGTGCTACAATTCCTCTTCAGTGCCATGACTATATCAAATATAGCACTGCCTCGATACCTTTACAGTTTCCCCCCCCAGATGGTTACTAGACAATAAAAATATTAAAATAATACTAAGATAAAAGATTTATTATTTTATTTACTTTATTTTTTACTGTTTACTATATAATGCACAGCAGAACCATCCAGAATGATTTTTTTAATATCTGGGTAAAAACATCTGATAACCTCAGAGCAGATCTACATCCATTCTAATCATAAACATTGTGAAACAGCGGAATGTCATTCCACACGGACGGAAATTAAGTTTTTTCTATAACGTTGCAAAAACAGTCTAAAAAATATTCAAGGTGCTTACTGACCAACAAACTGTGAAGAATCTAAAAAACCCCATTTTCAGTCGCCTTCTTACACAGTAGATTGACCTCAATATAAGGTTCCAGATTTTTTAATTTTTTTAATCAACATTTTCCCTATAGAATAGTTTTAGACTCCTAGTATGTTCTGAGCGAGTGCAGTTTCTTCATTAAACCAATTCATATGAGCTTCAAATCAACAATACATATCTCTGAGAATAATAAAGGCCAACCAGATCCAGATATATGATAATACAAAAAAAGAGCAAATATCAATACACATAAGGACAGGACTAACCAATTTTGGTGCCACTGACGTCCATCCTATAGAGAAAAAAACAACACACTAAAACATTTCTCAAATATCTTCCTTTTGTGTGCCACAGAGAAGAAATACCCTTTAATTCCTGACTGACTGATATTACATACCATAGCTGACTACTAGCTCTGTCAACACACTCTCACTGTTCTCAGCGTGGGTTTGTCTATATATAAGATTTGTTGGTGTTCTCAAGGTTGCACAGCACATTGAGCTAGTGTTTTGTGGGGACACACATTATCAAATGAACAAGAGTTTTGTTGGAAAACAGACACACAGAGTCAGATGAACACAGGGTCTTTTGTTAGACTCGTCTGACCTCACTCATCTGTCAGCTTTACAGTTGTGTTCGACCATGTGTTTGTTGGCCCCTGTAACGTCTACGACTCTCCCGTTTTCCATAAACTGCCTATGAGTCACGGCACAAGTCCCTGAGCAAGAGGTGCGCGCGTCAGATTAGTTGATGTGGCCCGTTTCCTCTGCAAGGACAGCGGCATTTGCATACTGTTTGCTGCAGGTTAGCATGCCAGTCCGGCGGCTTGTATCACTATCAATCAATGTCACAATGAGCGCGGTGCAAAGAGCATTAGCTCGTGTCAGATCTAATCAGGGCTGATGCCAGGCCAGTGCCCTCACTTTCACAGAGCTGACGATAAAGTCTGCAGACAAACCGGAGTTGCTCTTTCAACAGAACCTCAAACGACTCTGCCCACGAACTACAAAGCAAAGAAGCTTTCCTGCTTTAAAGCCCATTTTACAGCTTATGTATTCTATTAGCTTGAGTTTTGGCTGGTGCATATGAATTCTGGGCACGTTTAATTGATCACAAAAGGTTGGTTTTCCGGTCATGGTAGCTGTGCAATTACATATATTGGACTTGAGTGCACTGCAGGGGAAATGTATAGATTTTTACATAGCATATGACTGTTATTTTATATGTCAAAGGCTTGGTATTGGCATACAAACTGACGGATCGCAATAAATGAGCATCATGAAAAAGATCCTGCATGTTATCCAGCCTAAGCCCTTGAAAATGATGCTTTTGCTATGAGAGGCTTGCAAAATGTAATACACTTTTGCTAAAGGGAACATAAAACAAGACAAATCAATTTCACTGGCCAGCAAATATGATAAAAGATAAAACGCAAGATTAAAAAAACCAAACAATATTCAAACATTATTCCATTAAAAATGCCTTGTAACTAAATGTGATTGAACTTCTTCATAGAAGGAAATCCATCTAGAGCTGATAGATCCTGACTGCAGGGCTGGAGTATTTTTTGGAGCCACTTTGCCTGACTTGGCCAACGGCTGAGAAAATGCACCAGCAAAGACTCACATTTCATCTCAAGGGAGCGAAGTATGCGCATCTAAGAATTGCAGCGTTTAGGCATCCGCATTCACAGACCAACGCTGTAAAAAGGTCTGGGAAGAAAGCATTGCTCTCCATTTCTGTGTCTGTTTGTTTGTATCCTCTAAGGAGCCTGCGGTAGCTCTGTAGATGTTTTGGGGCTTCTAAACTATCAGCGGTTGAAATGAATATACCGTGTTTGTTACCGAAGCGGGCTGAATGGAATCTGAGGAGCAGGTCTGTGAGTGAGAGAGTGAGAGGAAAATGCTGTATCTGTACTGTCCAAGCCCAAACAAGTTATGTCAGAGTGCTTTACTGGCCTTTAAGCAATTAAGCCTTAAGAGCGCTTTCACTCCACAGATCCATAAAAGCTAGACTTAAGTGCTCCAACAAAACAAAAGGTATGATTCCTTTGAAAAATTTGTATGGGTGTATAGCAGTAGTAAGGGCGCTTCAAAATAAAGCAACATTATTAAACAAAATGCGAATGAAATAATACATTTGAAATAAACTTATATACACTACTGTTCAAAAGGTTGGTGGCGTTAAGATTACAAAAAAAAAAAGAATACTTTATTTGAAAAGATACATTGAATTGATCAAAAGAGAATGTAAAAACAATGTAAAAAAATCCACGATTTTCCACAAAAATACAGCCGTTTTCAACATTGATAATAGTAATGGTTGCTAAACATGTAAAATATATTACATAGTATATTAAAATAGAAAACATGTAAACTGCAATAATATTTCACAATATTACTGTTTTTATTGTATTCTGATAAATAAATGCAGCCGTGGGGACATAAGAGATTCATTTAACAAAGAGGTGTATAATTATATTCTAAAACTATGAATAAAATATATTAATTTAAAAGAATAAAAGTAAAAATGAAGTAAATGATAAATTAAATAAATGAAAATAAAATAAAATTAAAATAAACTGAAAAAAGTCACAGTCACATCTATGTGTGCTATATGTTTTATTTTTGATAAAAGTTACAAATTGTTCTTATGTAAAGCCTATGTTGATATTTTTATTTATTGATTTTTTAAATTGACGGGCTTATGCATTTCTTGATAAAATTAAGAACATGTTTACATTTGAATGACACAAATGTTGGTACTGTGTTGGGTCACCACTTGATGTCTAATGTAACGTTTGTGAACAGAAGCAAAACCAGCTGATGTTTTTGGGGGGTGAAGAATCAAGGGGCATAAGATATAAATGAAGGTTTCATGGAAAAGAGTGAGATAGCAAGCTGTGCGAGGTGTGTATTTAGACTCACTGATGAAGTTGGTCTGGCCAGTGTAGATGGTGTACTGAAGCTCATAGGAGGTGACGCTGAATTCATCTTCAGAGGTCCAGTGCACTGTTACGGTGTCATGTGAGGCCGTGCAGAGCTCCTCACGTATAGACGGAGGGTTGGGTGCTGGAAAAGAAGGCAATCGCCGAGACGGGATGTATTGATTCACTTCTGCTGATGTAATTCTGGCCATATCCCGGATACAGCATGTATTCATTATCTTTGCACTACATACACAGAAAGCACCTGTAGAAGATGGTTTCAGTTTTCTCACTGGTTTTACCTGTCAAATAATCCAGTCCTTCCAGAATTTTCTTTTCTCTGGAGAAATCAAGGGCAAAATTGTCAAAAGCCTCGTTCAGATTGACGTCTGGGATGAGGACCTGGGAGGAGGCGGTGGCCATGGCAACTCTGGGAGGAAAGACAGGAACTAGCAATTAATTTATAAATGTTTCTATTTACAACAGTCTATTTACAGGCTATAAGACTGTATGTGATTTCACCCACAGTGACAGAAATTATAAACAGCATCTGGCAGCGCTCAAACCCAGAGAAATGTGTGTGGCACATGAAATTCAAATAATATAAAAGACTGTACAGTCAGTAAGGATGCCATGAGAGCAGAATTTCAGTAGTTTCTACCAAAACCACGGAAATTTCACGGTTCTTGATAAAAATTCTGATGCCACAGCAAAATTGATCACACGATTTTATTTAAATAGTTATAAATAAAAATCTCTACCGAATTATAACTGTATAAGTGATTAATAAAAAATTACAAAGATTAATATATACTTAAACCATGATTAGATTATAAAATGATGACATGTAGATGTAGCGAATCAGATCATGGGGAAATATGAATAATTAATCATAACTAGTTATAATTAATTATAAATATTTAGATCCACTGTAGATATTTACTTGACCTCTCAGGGTCAACTGTCTGTCAATTCTAAGAACGTTAATTTCCTGGTTAAGGGAAATAACTTTCTTACTGTACAACTCTACACAAAGCCTGTAGCATAAATCTGCATGATTAGGGACTCCAGTTATGAGAAAACAATGAACAACGTCAAGTGTGAAACAAGTAAGACTTTATTAACTACATAAATACTTAAACTAGTGATAATATTAAGACTAAACACTTAAACTAGTATAACATACACATACACACACACACACACGCATACAGTTGGTATAGGAAAGGGTTAAAGCTTAAGCAGTAAAGAGGAGAGAAAATAAAAATATGAAGTTATGGAACCATTTGATATTCAGCAGATTTACAGCCTGAAGGAAACATCAGATTCTTAGTTCAAACACACCTTTGTAAAAAAGTGCAAATGATACCTAATGTATCAATTAATAAAACTAAGTTTGCACGTCTCGTCTGTCTGAAAGAAATGCTTGATGCAGTCCAGTGGTTCAAGTTGATTTTTGCTGAAGTTGGTTGATGGAAAAGAATCAGTTTGAGTAAGAGAATCTTGGTGAATGGAAAAGTCAAGGCCCGAAGCCTGGCACGAACTTAGGGTGTCCTGGAGCGTTGTAGCTCACATCTTCTCAGAACCTAACAGAACCACCGAAACCCGGGCGGGTCACTGATGTGAGGCCTTTAAGCTGTAGAAGATTCACGCCTCTCAAGATGGGCTTGTCCAATGAGAAAGGCTGAAATCCCAAGTGGGAGGTTGCCATTACTGGAGGGTTTTATGACCCTTTGTGAGGGCATGGTAATTTGCAAATGGAACTCGAGTGGGTGCGTGATGAAAGATTACTAAATGTTCTTAGAACACTAATATGTTGCATAGGTATAAACATATAATATACACTCTCAATTAGATAATCCGAATACGAATTCATAGAGACCAAACATGGTATATGTAAGGTTACATGAATGAGTGGTTATATCATAAGCATGCATAAAATAGTCTACAATGCAACAGACAATATACAAGACAGCAATAATATACACAATGACCTGAAGGATATGTGTGTTCATTCACAGAAAGGTTTCTGGACTATAGAAGAGTCCATTTTGCTGTGCATTATGTGTCTTTCTATGGAAAATGTAGTGAGAGGGAGAACTCTCAACATGCCATTAGGTCGTAAAATCTATCTGGTCTAGCAAAGGTGTCAGGGTTGCCATGGTAACCAGGGTCCTGGGCCTCGTTCACAGACATCTTGGCACCCAGTATGTTTATTGGGTGAGGGGTCTGTGAATGTTTGTTAATCTAATGAATAATTGATTTGTTAAATCAAATGAAAAATGGTGTGTCTGATTGGTCCAGACGCTACATAGACTTCAATTATTGGTCTATTACACTAAAAAAAATGTTAGCCATTTTTTAAGATTTATGCAATGTAATAGTAAAATTCCATCAAATTTAATCAAATTGAATAATCCTTACCTAGTTTAATTGAATTATCCTTAATCAACTATTCAATTAAAATACATAAGGATTATTCAATTCAATTTTAATTTGACTATTCATTGAATTGTGTAAATCTTTTTAAAAAAGGCTACTTTTTGAGGGTATTTAGTCTTATATTTATAAAATATATAAGTATTTTATAACATAAATAAGATATATAAGTATTTTAGTAAATTTTATGTAATTAGGAATATGGTTTAGAATGTAGAGTTATTAAGTAACGGGGCAGTATAAGAAAAAAACATAAGTGTTTTCTCTCTCGTTGTAAAATAGAAAATAACATAAAATATGTACATATATGAAATATGCAGTTGTTATTTCATTTGAAAAACAATTTTAGGTAGAAGTTTTTGGTAAAAGTCAAGAATAAAGAAAAGAAATGCAATAAGAGCAGTGAGAAAAAATTACAGTTTTTTTCTTTTTATAAAAAGAATATATAAAATATTTATATAGAATTAGTAAATTGTATTTATATATAAAAAAAAACTATATAAAATTTCAAGTAAAAAGTCAAGAATAAAGAAAAAAGGTGATTAGTTTCTTTCTTGATAATATTGTTGTTTGAATAATATTATTTCATATTATTATTTAGCCAGCATCAGGTCTATTAGACTGCATTTAGACTGCCTAATGCACAGACCTGATATTGCAACACAGATCCATCCTGTTTTTGAACCGGTTTACATTTACATAAGACAAATCGACTGTGTTTACATTAATTGCTTGCCAATACAGGCTTATAATAGGCTTATAATAGCACCAGAAAAGTCACAGCTTGGTCATGCCTCACCAATGCAAATAACTGTGCGGCAATGCACATGACCTTTACAGTGGGGCAAAAAGTATTTAGTCAGCCACCAATGTGCAAGTTCTCCCACTTAAAAAGAAGAGAGGGCTGTAATTTTTCATAGGTATACCTCAACTATGAGAGACAAAATGAGAAAAAAAAATCCAGAAAATCACATTGTAGGATTTTTAAAGAATTAATTGGTAAATTCCTCGGTAAAATAAGTATTTGGTCACCTACAAACAAGCAAGATTTCTGGCTCTCACAGACCTGTAACTTCTTCTTTAAGATGCTCCTCTGTCCTCCACTCGTTACCTGTATTAAAGGCATCTGTTTGAACTCGTTATCAGTATAAAAGACACCTGTCCACAACCTCAAACAGTCTCACTCCAAACTCCACCATGGCCAAGACACAAGAGCTGTCAAAGGACACCAGAAACAAATTGTAGACCTGCACCAGGCTGGGAAGACTGAATCTGCAATAGGTAAGCAGCTTGGTGTGAAGAAATCAACTGTGGGAGCAATTATTAGAAAATGGAAGACATACAATACCACTGATAATCTCCCTCGATCTGGGGCTCCACACAAGATCTCACCCCGTGGGGTCAAAAAACACAAGAACTGTGAGCAAAAATCCCAAAACCACACGGGGGGACCTAGTGAATGAACTGCAGAGAGCTGGGACCAAAGTAACAAAGGCTACACTCAGTAACACACTGCTCCGCCAGGGACTCAAATCCTGCAATGCCAGACGTGTCCCCCTGCTTAAGCCAGTACATGTCCAGGCCCGTCTGAAGTTTGCTAGAGAGCATTTGGATGATCCAGAAGAGGATTGGGAGAATGTCATATGGTCAGATGAAACCAAAATAGAACTTTTTGGTAAAAACTCAACTTGTCGTGTTTGGAGGAGAAAGAATGCTGAGTTGCATCCAAAGAACACCATACCTACTGTGAAGCATGGTAGTGGAAACATCATGCTTTGGGGCTGTATTTCTGCAAATCGACCAGGACGACTGATCCGTGTAAACGAAAGAATGAATGGGGCCATGGATCGTGAGATTTTGAGTGAAAACCTCCTCAGCAAGGGCATTGAAGATGAAACGTGGCTGGGTCTTTCAGCATGACAATGATCCCAAACACACCGCCCGGGCAACGAAGGAGTGGCTTCGTAAGAAGCATTTCAAGGTCCTGGAGTGGCCTAGCCAGTCTCCAGATCTCAACCCCATAGAAAATCTTTGGAGGGAGTTGAAAATCCGTGTTGCCCAGCGACAGCCCCAAAACATTACTGCTCTAGAGGAGATCTGCATGGAGGAATGGGCCAAAATACCAGCAACAGTGTGTGAAAACCTTGTGAAGACTTACAGAAAACGTTTGACCTCTGTCATTGCCAACAAAGGGTATATAACAAAGTATTGAGATGAAATTTTGTTATTGACCAAATACTTATTTTCCACCATAATTTGCAAATAAATTCTTTAAAAATCCTACAATGTGATTTTCTGGATTTTTTTTTTCTCATTTTGTCTCTCATAGTTGAGGTATACCTATGATGAAAATTACAGGCCTCTCTCATCTTTTTAAGTGGGAGAACTTGCACAATTGGTGGCTGACTAAATACTTTTTTTCCCCACTGTATTTTGTAAAACGCACAACACCGCAAAGTCTTTCTCCACACCCAAAGTTGCACAAATTTTGTTAAAAATTGAGTCCTGAAGGCATATGTTGTATTATTTTGAATATAAGCCACAAGCAACAGAACTGAAAGGAAGTGGTGGCACTGGGAAATGTGCAGAGTTGCTTAAAGTTGAATTCACGCTGCCAGAGGCAGTGACGGGGTGGTTGTTTGGGTGTGGGGGGGTGTGTGTGCGTTCACCTCTCAGCCACATTCCTGGCCGTCTGGAGGAAGCGGGCGTGGTCGTTCTCCTTCAGGCTGTGCTCAGCCTGTGTGATGAGGGCACTCGAGCGCTCCAAACACTGTCTGCAGTTCGCAATCTGCTGGGCCAACTTCCTCAACTTCATCACCTAAACCCACACACATGACTTTTACAATATTCACATTCTTACACAAGAGATGAATGCTGTGCTAATAACATTATAAATGTTTAAATTCTTCAAGATGTTATGAAAAATAATGCACCCTAATGAAGCATTTTATCAAAATGTATTTATTTATTCTTTGATTAACAGAAAGTTAAAAAGAATCGCATTTATTTCAAACAGAATTTTTTTAAAATAGAATAAAATCAATGTCTTTACTGTCTCTTTTGATCAATTTAACGTGTCCTTGCTGAAATTTTTTTTATTAATTTCTTAAAAAAAAAAAAAACACGATCGAGGCCAAACTATTTAATGGCTTTGTGTCCTAAATACATTCCACAAATTATTCAAATGAGATTATACAAAAATAGGCATTACTACATTCCATGCTTAAATATCAGACATATTGGTTTGAATTTACAGAAAAAAAAGAATTTCCAGCAATCTTATATATGCCGTTACCTTCATATAAAATACTCATAGCATGAAATAAGATTTTGCTCATACCACCCACAATACCTGACCACAGATTTACTATGAATTGAGCTTTCCTTAATATAACCCCATGAATATAAGACATTAGCTATGCGTCCTCAATAAGCCAGTAAGTCGGTTAAGCAGGATCTAGCCTATGCCACAGTGTAATTCAATAGAGGAATGGAACGTTTGACTGGAAGGAATGATTGGAAGCATTCAGATAAATCAAGAAACAAGGAGAGAAAAATGTTGCTCGGTGTCGTAGTGGATTGTATTAGATCAAATCCCAATATGACCCCATTTCTTAAAGACAGCTTCAAATTACTTGCTTTGATCAGATGGTTTACTGCTAAAAGGTTTCGGAATTTCAGGACGGCATTAAAGAAATTAGACTGCCTCAGAAAAATAAATAGAAAATCATTCAAAAACAATCCAGTAACAAATCAGCCTGAACAGCCAAAGCCTCAGATCAAATCTTGCAGACACACTTTGCATATGGGTTTATGATTCCAAATGCTTTATTAATGCTAGAGATACAGGCACTTTGAGCTGGAGCGGCATTACTGATGTTTGCAAAAGGCCAGACATAATCTCATGTTGCAGGCTGTGCATGTCAACTCAGGGTTGCCATGTGAGAGTACATCACTGAAGGCCTTACGCAGACACTTCTGATGGACATTACTGCATTTGTCCGTGTCTCTCACATCACATTACCCAAAAACAGACAACCACAGGCCTGTCTCGTGGCTCAAATCCCCACTTGATAAGAGTGTGAGTTCAGGCTGTCGAGTTAAAGTGCCTGTGCGCTGCACACTCACTCTCAAACACAAAATGCTACACACACGCTGCAGACTGATGAACTGGAGCAGAAAATCTGACTAATCAGTTCTGGTAATGTTTGAAGAGTGTCAAAATATAAAACATGGAACAATATATGATTGCTCTTTGTACAATTGACAGCTCGGATCCTACAATCTGATTGGATCATCCATGTTCAAAGCTGTTGCAAAAGTTGATGCATTACTTGACTACTGTAAACTGCTTACATTTGAAGTCATATTTAAAATTGTTACATTTATTACTCATTAAAAAGAAAATTTCATTTGAAATTTCATACTCATTTGAAAGAAATCTCTTATGCTCACTCAGGCTACATTTATCTGAATAAGAATACAGTAGAAACATGCTGATTTGCTGCTCAAGAAACATTTTTTTTTGTTATTATCAGTTGAAAACAGTCCCGCCTCCCCGCTGCCTGCCCACACAGCATATTTTTGTGGAAACTGTGACCATTTTTTTCAGGATTCTTTGATGAAAGTTTAAAGTTCAGCATTTATTTTAAATAGAAATGTTTATAACATCGTAAATGTCTTTACTGTCACTTTTGATCAACTGAATGTATCCTTATTGAATACAAATATTATTATGATTATTATTTTTGTAATATAATATGGAAACTGTACCTTTGAATGGTACTGCAATAAAAAAATTAATAAAATAAGTTAAAATAATTACATTTAATTATATATATTAAATATTGGTATATTTTATTATTATTGCCAGTACTACTACGCTATTAGTCTCTAGTTGTTTAGTTCCCCTTCTTATCAAGACCCCGTTTCTGTTACACGAGGGAAGCTTGTTAAATGAAGCCACATGGCCAAAGTTCAATTCAACCAGCCAAGCTTCCTGTTATATTTTCAACAACCTTGTTCAAGTAATATCTCTACACTTCACTGCACCCTCACTCGACGCCGGCCAGCACACTTTGATCTGACAACATCTCTAAAGCCACATTTGACATCCTCACATCCACATTATTACTCATCTGCACCAGCTTAACCTCAAAGTTCACTCAGAAGAGATTAAATAGGGGAGTTTTTAATTCACAAAGGGAAAATATGCTGTGATTTGCCCAGCTATTTCTCCATCTTCTCCAATCTCTCTGCTCAGCGTAGGGCCCAACAGACCCTGACAGTCTCTCTCTCTCGCTATAACAGGGGTAGTGACATGATCTGAAAGATGTGTTAGAAATGCCAGCTCCGTATTTGTGCTCCATGTGACATATTGTCAAGAATCAAATAGCTTTCTCTAAGTGAGTGAAGGATTGAGCTCTGAAAATCTGTTTCTCTCCCATTTGTGTGTCTTAAAGGAACAGTTCACCAAAAATGAAAAGTCTGTAAACAATATTTACTCACTCCCATGTTGTTCCAAACCTTTATAGCTTTTGTTCGTCTGTAGAACACAAAATAAGATGTTTGGACAACTGCTTCAACTGCTTTTGTCTGTATAATGAAAGTCAGTGGGGTCAAAAATAACATTGAGCCCCATTGACACTCACTGTATGGACACACACACACACACACACACACACGTTTGTTTTTGTGAATTGTGGGGACATTCCATAGGCGTAATGGTTTTTATACTGTACAAACTGTTTTTTCTATGCCTACTGCACAACTCACTAACCAGACCACTTACAGAACTTTTGCTTTTACTTCTCAAAAAAATAAAAAAATAAAACTCATTCTGTATGATTTATAAGCCTTTTGAAATATGGGGACATGGGGCAATGTCCTCATAAATCACCTTCTCCTTGTAATACCTATGTCATACCCATGTCATTATACAAATTTGTGTCCTCATGTGTCACAAGAACGTACACACACACACACGCGCTTAATTTCTTGACGACATGGTGGTGTACTGGTAAATGAAATTTCCATTTTTTAGGTGACAATGAAAGAAGCGAAAGAGTTTTAACTTCCACCTTGATATTATACTCGGAACTTTAAAGAGTTTATAAATTGAATAGCAAATCGAAAATTTCCTAAATGTGTCTCAAGTGCTTGATACGAATCTGACTTAAAATTACAATTCGGGCCGCCCTAATCTGTCTCAGTGGTGCAAACAGAGAGAAACTGTACCTTGGACTCTTTGATCTTGACAGCAATGACCTGTTTCCTCTGGCGAATTATCTCCACCAATTCATCACACTCCTCTACCAGCTTGGCTTCATGCATGGCTGTGTTCACCTGCAGATAAGAGCAAAGAGTTTCATTAAAAAATACAATGGCACTTAATCAGTCCGCTGGGATAACTAAGTTACTCCAGCCTCTCTTCAGTTCATGCAAAATCCATGAGAATATCAACATCATGTCCTGTCTGGAGTGATGTGGACCATATCATTACAGAAAGGAGAGACATTTCAGCCTGTAAGTCCATTCCTTCCTCAGATCATCCCTGAATTTAGACAAAATTGTGACATCCCGTCAAAGATTCCTGTACCACTCTCTTAGATCCACTTAAGCTGTTAATCAAGCACACACATTCACACTCATGCATTTGAATAGACAATTAATGCACATCCTGCTTAATAGGGTTCAATCTCATTAAGAAAGAACAGAAGCCAAGGACAGCACTAGCCCAATATTTTATTGGATTTCGGATAAGCAACTTTTGTTGTCAAGCGGTATCCACTCACACAGAAGAAACCCGCTCAATACCAGACAAACCCTATGGATTAATCCTTTTTTTGGAATGTCTATAAAATAAACAGTGAATGTTCTGTTTCACTTTCAAAAACTGTACATTTAACAGTATTTTACTGTAAAATTGAGGCGGACAGCTGTGACATTAGAACTCTTTCAGTTTTTCATTCCTTATAGAATAAGAGAACTTACTGTTAACCAATTAACTGTTTTTTAAAGTAGCATTTTCACAGTCTTTTACAGTTAAAATTGCAACCATTTCTATGGTGTAGGCATCATTATAATCAGAAAAATGCAAACTTGTGCAATCTGCCTGATTGATAAGAGTGTGAGTTCAGGCTGTCAAGTTAAATTTGCAAGTGTGGCATTTTACACAAAGTTGAGCATTTATTATCTTTTTGATGATTTGCGGTCAATTCCATAATGCCCAGCGCAATCCTACCACTCGAGAGAGTAGAATAAAAAAACGAGCCAGCGGACACAAATGGTTAGTCTGAAGGAAAGCAAACTTCTCTCTCTCTCTCTCTACCACCATCTCAGAGTGCTCTGGCTCAGTGGACGAGTGCAATGATGGATGACTCCTGCTGTTGATATGTTCCTTATCAGACCTCTTAACACATCATCCTTCCAGGGATTAAATACATTCCCATAGCTTTTCTTGGGACTATAAAAGACTCTTCTGAGGTTGGTATGAATGTGATGAGTGGCACCCACACCCTACCGGTCTGCCCTAAGTCAGCAATGACTCACTTGGCACTTTGGCAGATTCATGCTGACACTTTTAAGCGTGGTGCTGTGCACAGACGTTTTGTCTATGCATTTAGACTGTCTTGGATTGGATTAATGTTTATTGGACACTTAAAACATGAACAGGTGATTTAGTCTGCACTCTCTTATAAACACTTATGCTGAGTCTTTAAAGGAGTTTAACATGGATTTTATCTAAAAACTTTATATAGTTAAAGCTGATAACTGAAATGTTGTAGTTGTTAAGTGGCAAAATCTAAGGTTGCAAAATAGTTTCAAAGAAGCAAGTCAGGGTATTCAAAACTACATTTATAATGCATAAATGTAATGCAATGTAGATGCAGTTTGTAGCTTGCTCCATAGGGAAAATTGCAATGTAACTTAGTGCCTTTGCGACGCTGTGCAATGTAAGCCACATAATAAACTAGACTTGCATTTCCTGAAGGAAAACCAGTGCTTAAAATACAGAAAAAGAATAGTATTGAAGCATTATGATGGTTTCAAAAGTCATACATCCGAATATGGACAAAGAAAGCTAAAGATGATGAGATGGATAGTAATACACTATACTGAGGGAAAAGAAGAAAGAAGACCAATTTTAGAATGCAAATATTAAAAAAATGTAACCCTGTTGGATGAACATTGAACATTCTAAATCAGAGGTGTCCAATCCTGCTCCTGGAGGGCCACTGTCCTGTAGAGTTTAGCTCCAACCCCAATTAAACACACCTTTACCAGCTAATCAAGGTCTTACTAGGCATACTAGAAACATCCAGGCCGGTTTGTTGATGCAAGTTGGAGCTGGACCGAGTTTGGACACCCCTGTTCTAGATACAATTTTTATTATATAAGTACAAGAAATACTATATATATATAGCTATATATATATATATTGAGATTTCATCTTGCAAAAACCGATAACCGCCACTTTAAACAAAAGAGCGATTGCCGTGCATTATCTCATCCCCAATAGCGCGATCTGAACCTACACACGTTTGTCACAAAAACACGTTTTGTCCACTTTCAAGGCATCATGAGTTTACGTTTTACTGCAGAAGCCGACAAGTGCCTTTGTTGTTTTTGAACAGAAGCCGATACTTTTTAGCGAATCAGCGCGCTGTATTCAGGTGACAAGGCTACTTTCACTTTAAGACGTGCTAGCTGAGAGGAGTTTTTTCAAAGCTGACTAAAAGTGATCGAGGTTGGGTAATTTCGATGAACTTAATGAACCTGTGATATTTCTTCAGGGCAAAAAAGGATAATAAAGCTGAAACGTTTTCACGAAACCTTGCAGAAGCAGCGCGTTACAATGGTTAGGGAAAAGCTCCATGTATTGCGTGTAACACAACATTGCGTGTTTATGATCACAACAACAACAACGTTTGTCAGGCATCTACATTGTCATCTGAAGAAATTACAAAGATTAAACAAAATCTAAAACATGAAGTGAGTTATCTGCTCTTTGCTATAAAAACACTTTTTAATATGTAAAAACGAAAACTTAAAATTGAGTTATCGATTTTTGCAAATTAACTCTTCATATACACATCCATACATACACATATAAGCTATATATATATATATATATTTAACGAAATCAGCTCTGGGCAATATTAATATTAATCATACTAGTTATAATTTTATTTATTTAGAATCCGCTGTAGATATTTAAGCTGACCTCTCATGTGTACAACTGTCTTCCATTCCTAAGGAAACGTTATTTTCCGGGTTAAGGGAAATACTTCCTTACTTACAATTCTAGCCAAAAGCTTGTAGGATAAACCTGCATGATTAAGTGATCCATTATGACAAACAATGAAACCCGTCAAGTGTATACATAAGGTTTTTATTACACATACACACTTAACTATCCTAACATACTACATAAAACACATAACTAGTCTAACATACTACATAACCACATAACCTGGTCTAACATACACATCCACACACACACACACACACCACAGAAAAGACACACACATACACTTGGTATAGGAAAGGGTTAAAGCTTAACTCATTACAGAAAGAGAAATAAGATGAAATGATAGAAAAGGGTGAGTGATTACCTCCTCGTGTATCAATTAATAAGGCTAAGTTTGAATACTTGCACGTCTCGTTTGTCTGAAAGAGAGGCTTGATGCAATCTGAAGGCTCATGTTGATCTTTGCTGATGTTGGTTGATGAAAAGAACCAGTTTTGAGTCAGAGAATCTTTGGTGAATGGAAAAGTTAAGGCCGAAGCCTGGCACGAGCTTAGTGTTTCCGGAAACGTTTTTCTTACATCCTCTCAGAATTCCAACAAACCACCGACTGGGAGTGTCCCTGGAGCAGGGCCTTTAAGGTCAGAGAAGAACCCCGCTTTTCAAAATGGGCTTGTCCAATGAGAGAGACATAAATTCCAAGTGGGAGGTGGCAATTGGTGGAGGGTTTTACGACCCTTTGTCTCTAAGCATGGTAATTTGCAAATGGATTTGAATCGAAATTACTAAAGATACTCAGGACCCTAATATATATTGGCTATGTACCAACATATAATATACACGCTTGTTTCGATCATAAGAAGGCGAATTCATAGATACTAAACATGGTAGGACTACATATAGGCAAGATGACGGGAATGGGTTCCATCATAAGCATGCATAGATTAGTCTAAAAATATCAAAGACAACATCCACCATGACGAATGACTACATGTGTTTCATTCAAAGAAAGGTTTTCCTATGAATTAATTAGTAAAAAAAGTCAATTTCTACTGTGCATTGTACCTCTTGCTATGGAACATTTTCCCTGTCACATTCCTGAGGCGTCGGCAACGTATCTTGTGTCCAGTCCGGTTAGTCCATGGTTTCCAGGGTCCGGGGGTGTTACGCCTTTCAGTGGGAAGGGTCCATAGGTCCTCATATGTTTTGTTAACTGAGGGGTGTTACAGAGTTTTTGTTAAATCTAGCTAACAAAATATACATTGTGTGTTTGATTGGTGTGCGCGCTGGAATCTTATATATTATTATATATATATATATACTAATTTATAGTTTAAAGATGTTTAAAAATATTTAATGCAATTAATGCAGCGGGCGGAGCTAGTGTTGACCACACCCACCTTCACAAACGGTTTTTCTTTTGTCTCTTTCTTTCCTGACAAGACTTGCGTTGTCCAAAACAGATGTCTAACATTCTTTACGACCATCAAATGGGAGACTTTTGACCACGCTTATAATTTTTTTTGTTTGATTTGTCTGATCACCAAAGTACAAAATAGATGAGGAAACTAGGATGGCGGGCATATTCAAAGCACCGCCCTATTACTGTCTAGCGTGCGTGGATGGTGCGCTGTGATTGGTTGTTAACTGTTTTCCGTGCGTGGATGGTGCGCTGTGATATGGTTGTTACTGTTTACATGCTTGAATGGTGCGCTGTGATTTGTTGAGCGGATATATCGCATTCTGCACAAAAGGGAGACTGGCGTTTGTCGCGGTTCGGAAAGAAAGGGTGAAAACATGACAGTATAACTCGGCAGATATCACATTTTGCGTAAAATTAAATTTATTTTTACAGTATATATAATATAATATAGACATATGGTTGTATTTAAGTATAGATTTACGTAACTATTATTATCAATATATAATAATATAAGTAATCAATATGATGACATAATCATGATATAGTTTAGTTTAAAAAACAACGCTTACGACTGTCCACAGAAAGAACACTGTCAGGACGTGCTGGCCTCAAACGCTTAACCCCATGCATAAACGAAGAGACAATTGGCACACCCATGGGGCATTCCCAATGCGTCATAGCTATGCAGAGTTGAATTAACCTATGAAAGAGAATTGTGATAGATACTAAGAAGACAAAATACTGACTAAGAAAACTGTTAGCACAGGTTCTGTGGAAAAAAAACATGCATATTTTTTGCACATTTAATGGAAAGAGACTCAAAAATGTCTGCACACACTTCAGCAATTTATTTTTCAGATTAAGCCCATATGCTAGTGTGCGCTGCATGTAATGACTGCGACAAGACTCATTATTGACAAGGCTCATCAGTTCCTGACCTTTATCTCTTCATATTGCCACATCTTTAATCTACTAATCCACAGGGCGGGAAAGACACTGGATGCTATAAAAAGGTTGTTAATGAGCTCCAGCGGTTCACTTTGTGTACATAAACAATCTAAGTGCTGTTGAACAGATACCACTGAGCAGAGGTCTGTTTTTGAGGCAGCTCTGATTATTGTGTATCTTGCCTGCATGCTGACAGATGGGGCAGGTCTGAGTGCTCTAAGTGCACGGCTGTACAAGACGCTCCTATGGGGCCTGCCTCGTCGCCGGAGAGTCCAAGTGGCCCTGTTAAAAATGGATGAAGGAGAGGCATATGCATAACAGCATGGCAGCCCTCACCACATTGCTGCACACATGTCCACTCGGTGGAACAGCAACACAACAAAGCGGCCCTTTGCACCGCAGGGCTAATAACCCACAGCAGCCCAGAGAGGGAACCTGGAATGTCAAAGAGGCAGTGATGGACTCCAGGCTTCAAATCACCAAAGGTAAAAAATAGAAATTCCCAACTGAAAGTGCAAAGTTCCCCAGACACCTACGGTCCCTTGACAGCATCACTCGTGAGTTATTTAAACACAGGCTCTCTCAGGATATTTCCTTCACTGTTAGCAGTGACACTTTTGTCTAATGGAATCTATGGTAAACTTTGCTATGGACACTATTTTTCACATAACGCTTACAAAGACCCCTGTAAACATCTCTGCAGATGTCCCTCTGAAGCTACACGAATGCCGAAGGGTCTATTTGTTAAGAGTTTGCATCTGCAATACATCGCATTCATTCATTGTCGAATGCTAGAATGATATTCAAGCAGATGTTTCACAACAGAGCGTGTGAATCTGCTTTGAGACGTTTATCAGATATTTGCAAATGTGACCCTTAAAATAGAAAGCGATGCATTCCATATAATGCACTTATTGACTTAATGGGTCATACCCAGCTATATAGTATGGAGGAAAGAGAATATTAATGATACGAGTTCAAGTTTTACACAAGTTTTACCATCTCAGTGTTCTCAATGTGTTCACGTGACACACTAACAACTGACAACGGTTTATAAAGCTAAATATGCTGCTTAACTTGAATGAATCACATGAAAACCCAGACTAATCCAGCCTAACTCCCATATATGGGTTGTCCTGAAAAATAATTGACAGGCTGAAAGCACCTCAAAAGTCTTCTGATTGGCTAATCTGGTCATTAGAGCACATTCCCGTTCTAGCGATAACATCTGAGGCATAATGTTAATTACCACAGAAGATCATTTTGATTCTTCCCCTTTTTTGGATCTCAATTTGGCCAAAATAATGCACTTACAATGGAGACACATCATGCCAGCAATACAGAGGGTTTAAAGAGAGCCATAAACAAATTTTGCCTCACTTGTATGACTTCTTTCTCCCGTGGAACACATGTTTTTGAAGATGTTTTATTTTTTTTTTTTCCATTTAATAAAAGTCAAGGTGGAAAATCAAAACAGAACTAATAAAATAAAATAAAATAAAATTACACTGAAGACAGAAAGTCATGCAGGTTTGGAGGTTTGGAACAACTGTCTGTAAATAGACCGTTCAATGACTGACAAGCTGTTCGGTGTATTGAATAATTGATCTAGATTTTAATAATGAAGGAGAAAATGGCATGGAATACAGTTAAAAATGTATTTATTTATTTTGGATTGGTTTAACAATTTTTAAATCACCTTGAGGGTGTTCAACTCAATATAATATACGTAGCTGGGGAGTTACTGCGGAAAGCTGTGTTTAAATGCTTTAAAATGAATGGCCTTCACCACACTAACTCACTAAGCTGAGAAGTGAGCTACATTCTTTGAGTGCTCAAAGCAGCTGGTGGTATGCAGAAGTTTTTTTATGTGCGGTTCAGCTGAGGTTAGAGACGTGCTACGCATGCAATCCCCACGGGGTTCAACAAGACTGATTCAGCTAATGAGTAACAATGCCTTGTCACCTGCTTTCTTTTCTCAAACAGCAAGGACAACCATCCTGACAGAGTCATTAAAAGGACGCTCGCATATGAATTTCCCTTGTGCCTGATGTCTTAGTGCTGATCTTGAGTCATATTTGGAGTAACAACAACTCGCTCAGCCGATGTTCAAGGTGACATCAAGCAAAGGCCTAAATATATCCCTGGTGCCTTGTTTGTCGTGCCTTTAATAAGCTCTGATTTAAAGATAAAGGCTACTAATTGACTTTCAAAAGGACTGTTTATGTGTGCATAAATATGTCACATCACTACCAAGCTGTGGCTGCAAATATATGAACATGTAACATCTTGGTGGTAACATCAATTAAAATGCTCACCAAGGCTGTATTTTTTGCCCAGTAATACAGTAATATTGTAATATTTTATTATAATTTAAAATAACTAATTTCTATTTAAATATATAATCTATTTTTTATTCCTGTGATGGCAAAGCTGAATTTTCAGCATCATTACTCCAGTCTTCAGTGTCACATGATCCTTCAGAAATCATTCTAATATGCTGATTTGCTGCTGACGAAATATTGCTTGTTTTTATCAATGTTGAAAACAGTCATACTGCTTAATATTTTTGTCGATGCAGCCGTGACGCAATTTTAACTTTTTTTATTTTTGATGAATAGAAAGTCCTAAAAAAAACACACACACACACACACACACCAAAAACACCACCACAGAGAGAGGAGAGAGAGGGAGAGGGATAGACAGACAGACATACGATAGTTAGATAGATAGATAATAGATTAGATTTTGGGGAAAGCAAGTAATTTAATAACAACCTTGAACTACCCTATTTACTATATCCAGATGAGTTTCGTCGGTTTACAAACCTGACTTTCTATTACGCTTCTTGACATCACTGAGCCTATCACGGCTGATTTAGAACCCATTTATAGACCATTTGTCTTACTGTGTGGATTTGTGCTGACCACATTTTAGAGAGTCATTTCTCTGCTTTACAAGTAGTCAACTATGGTTCACATCCTGCCAATCCTTCTACGTGAATACAAACCTACCTACATTTTTTTTACCCTGATCAAACTTTCATCTGGTCTCATTATGATCATTCTATCAGTGGTTAGCTAGATAGTACCTTAGGGATTCACATACAATGTGCCACTTTTCATGTACGGTATCAGTGTGTGTGTAGGATATCATCGAAGCAGACATCTAGATTTGGTCAAAACAGTGTGAACACACCTGAGTACAATTCTACAGAGGCCAGACAACAGGATGTCATACATCATATCCTGGCCCCAAGCCTTATCCCAATAGCAGCGTTGTGAGTAGCTCACAGCATGTAAACAAAAACACGGATGAACATTCAAGGAGAGTGGTCCAAGGTTTTGATCAAGTATTAGAATATAGGTCATAAGTAGAGGTCATTAGGCGGTGACCATCAATGGAACTAGGGTAGTGGGTCACACTAGCTCTTCTTGTGACTGTTGCTCTCCTCCACCGAATACCGAGTAACAGACGAAATGTCGTGACTAGGTACTCAGTGAATACCTCCGGTGACTGTCAACACTAACGTGCCTGGGTCTCCTCGAGATTTAGTTCATCTGCAATACACTCGAAAAGGACTGGGAGCTTCGAATCAGGCACCAGAAGGCAGAGGAGGGAGGGAACCCACAACGGGGAACTCAGGGCGTATCGGGAGTCGGAGTAGGGGGAATACACGACCGGAATCGGACGGCGGCCGAGGCAGGCGGGGGCTAGGTGGGGAGTTTGAAAGGCGGCGCAAACGGTCGCCAAGCACGGCGGTGTCAAGGTAGCAGAGGCTTGTGAGAGAAAGCATGTCCAAAACGAGACGGGTGCACAGAGCGGGAAAAACGCGGACCAGTGTACCCGAGAAAAGACAGGGATGGAGGAAGGGGGGAGGAGGGAGAGACAACACCCCGACACAGCGACGAACAGCGGAGGGGTCACAACCCCATGGGGGGGGGTGGGGAAACAGCCTGGGGGAAAGACTCAGACACCGCAACGGGCTGGGGTGGGTCCCAGCAGGGGAGCGTGTGGGTGTCTAGCAGGGAGCGGTGGGGTCGCTCTCGTCTCGCGCCCGCGGCCGTAGGGCCGGCGGGCGGGGGGGGGGCGGGAAAGCATGCGGCGGGAGCGTGCAAAGCCTGTTGGACAACGCCCTCCTCCAAAACCATGAGGAAACGCCACCTGCGCTCACAACCGTCTAGGGCGGTACTTAGGTTAGTTTATGGGCCAGTGAGAGTTGCGGTTCCGAGAGTAAGTCTGGCCTAACCCCGCATCTACCGAAGAAAGTGCGGTTAAAACTGCACTGCCACCCCAGCTCCCGCGTCGCCAGCCACGCCCAACCACTGGCTCCCAAACGAGCTTCCAGCCAATCAGCACCTCGGAAAAACCCCTTTCGGCAACCATACAGGGAAGAACCCCCGCACACAGGAAACAATACTCCAGATATTAGCTGATCTGGTGCATTTAATATAAATTTTAACTTAATTGAGGAACTCAATGCGAGGGTTATTTAAGTGATTGATGGTTGTTCATGTCTATGCAATTTCACATATTGCTGTAAACTTGTGATTTCACATTTTTCATTCTCTTAAACTAAGTATTTCCTCACTTTCTCTCTTTCTGCAACTTGTGAGAATGTGTGAATGCGTGTGTTTATATGTCTTAGATTTATTCAATAAAGCCTTATTTATTTTGAAAAGAGAAGTATCTTGTGTTTTTGTGCTCACAAGTTAATGTCTTAACCTGCCGATCTTGTTACTATGCTAATTAATAGTTTTTTCACTATATTTTGAATATAAATATCCATTGCAGAATTGATATCATACAGCTCGTTCACTGAATCGCTCAGTGATAAGCCGTAAAACAGTGATTCTGTCCAAACTCCCTTACATATTATTGGTGGAGTTCACTTTAAAATCTTAAATGATTCCCTTTGAGCTAAATTGACCTGTTTCCCTTACATGTGTATAATACTTGCTTAAGCAGATTGTGTGTTTCTGTTGTGATCTGGTTAAAGATTAGATAAAATATAAACAGGAAACCAGGTTAACTTAAGTTACTTTTAATGATAAACCACAGTGGAATATTAACAAATGGGAGAAAAAAAAGCAAGAAAAAAGAAAATAGTATCAAATACAACTGAATAATTTTCTGCTTGAACAAGCATCTTTATTAAACTGTGTAGTAGGAAATCTTTATGATTCAGACACCTTCTATGATGCCTATTTAAGGGTCTTTCTATTATACTGACCATGAGTGAATGTATGTATAGTGCTAGTCTCTTTTATTCACAAGAAAAGCATTTACCAATCTGCATTCATAGTGATACTATAGCCTTTGGCTCAGCAGAAAATGAATGTCAATGTAGAACTCAAGCCAATACAAGCCATGCAAAAGCTGCACACTGGACTGTGAATTAAAAAAAAATATTCATAGGCACTTGAGGAAGATAGACACACAATTCAAAAAACATTCATGCACACATCCATATAAATGCAAAAATCATATGCAAATGAGTAATATCAAATATACATTATTCTTTACGCTTTGTAATTGCATCCCTGGAATAGCCTTGAACCTCTAACAAGCATTTGTAGCTCAAAAGGGCAACATACCTTTTGTCACTAAAAATAAAATGCAAACTAATTTGTTTGAACATATTATAAACTACTATTAAAATTGTTCGGTGGCGTTTCAAATCGTAACATGGATTTGAAAGTCTATAAGAGGGAGTTTGATGATGATGGTGATGTGAAGGATGAAGAATATAATGATACATTTGCTTGGACTCACCTCCACCTGTTGACAAATCTGGATGAGTTTGGCCATCTGGTTCTCCAGCTCACTGTTCCTCTTCACCAGATTGGTTAAGTTATTCTCCAAGGTTTGCTGTTGGAATGGCAGAGACATGGCATTTAGACAGAATGAATCACTCTAATTCTGCCTGACATAGACAAGCTTTTTCCATTCATCCCATCAAGGTATTATATACACAAAACCATTTTTAAAGAAATTAATACTTTTATTCAGCAAGGAGGCTTTTAATTGATCAAAAGTAACAATACAGATTTTTGGTGGTCACCAAATCAGCATATTAGAATGATTTCTGTAGGAAAATGTGACATTGAAGTCTGGATCAACGCCATCATAATTACATTTTAAAATATATTAAAATAGAACACAGCTGTTTTCAACTGTAATAATATATTTATTTTGATCAAATAAATCAACGGAAGTCTACAACCCAATTAGAATATATGAATTTTGTGCCATTCAAATTATTAAAAACAACATCATATAGGTTTGGAACAATTATTTTTGCTTGAACTACCCCTTTAATATAAATATACATTTGGCTTCTACATTTGGAATTTAAAACTATAACATAATACATCTGCTTTCAAGGGACTAAAACTGTGTTTTTGACGGCAGCAGATTCTTTTTCCCACTGATCCTGATCTGTTTTTTTCATGAATTAAGGAAAAACACTGTGCGGATGATAATGTTAGTGTAGGTGCGCATGGATGAATGATACAGAGTCCACAGAGATCCCACAAAGGCGGATTAGATTCAAAACAAGCAACTAACAGCAAATTAGTTCCACATCACAACCTCTAATCGTCACTAACGAGAAACTGTGTGCGCTGGGCTGAGACTTTCACACTGGGGGGGTGGGGGGTGTCCTAATTCATGAGCTCTAGTGTACACTTTGCAGAAACAGGTTTGTAGCAATTAAAGTTTAATAAGCGGTTTGTGGTCAGAAATGGTTAGTTTGGGTCACTGTGAGAACGCTTGCATTTTTTAGCTCATGAAAAAGGGATAACGTACTGTCCAATATTATTGAGTAAGGGAGTTTACATATACACTACATACAAAAGATTTATGAGGGTGTTGCATTTCATTGGTGTTGAATCACAATGGGGAGAGACAGAGAACTGTGTAATTACTTAAAAGAGTCGCACATGCTTCATTAAAACACAAGTTTGAAAGATAAAGAGGGAAATCGTAGCAACAACTTAAAGAGAGCTGTCCCATCATGCTACATGAGCAGCTGTATGAAGTGATGACCCACACAGCGGGAGAAAGAAGAGAAAGACATGAACGAGATGAACAGCTGATATTAATGACATGAGAGGAAACAAAAAAGCAGCCCGTGCGGACTGAAAAGCAGGAACGATGGGAACAACAACATCGGCATTCAAAAGCGAGAACAGAGCCTTTATGTTCTCTTGTTTTGTGTTGTTGGCTATTCATGCATATGTGATGCAGCCTGACCCTGTCCACCGGCATGTCCCCCCATCTACGGCCCGAAACGCCGTCTTGCACACATCCAATACATAGATTGTAAAAGGCAGCCAGTGACTCACCGCGGCGCTTGTCTTTGATGCCTCCATAACCGCTTCAGAAACTCTGGCAGGGCTCACTTGAAAAGCCTATGAACACACACACATACACACAGCCTTACTGGTCTGGCCCACTGATGGACGGAAGTATTATTGCCCCTGCTCTGTCCGACGACTGGTTTTCAGCCTCTCGCGTGCTTTATCTCTCCTGCTCTGCCGGGTAAATGGGCTGGAAGCACCTCGGAGCAGGTGAGGGTGTCTATGTCAGACTGCTTATTCTCTGTGCGCTGATAGCTTGCTTTACTCGGGGGCTTGTTGCGTCAGGCAGTCGCAAGTCGCTTGTTTGGTGTGTCAGCATTTTAAAATTCAAGCTCACCCAGCAAGGACAGATGGGGGTCATTAATTAAAGACTGAACAGTCAAGGATGATTTATACATCAAAACCAAGTATCACCTCCCAGGAGACAGAAGACAAGCTGCCGGGGGTGAACGAGCTTGGAGCCCAATTGAGTGAGGGGGAGAGAGGGGGGGAAAGGGGGGGGAGGGGGGGTGGGGGGTGGGGTGGGGGGTGGGATAGAGGAGAGAGTGTAACTGATATGAGAGGAAGGCAATTAATGAATGACAGAGGAAGGAAAGAACTAAAATAAAGAAACAAGGAAGGCAAGATATTAATGATGAAAAGAAGAACAGAGAGGAAAGGAAGGAAGGAAGGAAGAAGGAAGGCAGGAAGAAGAAGACGGAAGGAAAAAAGTGAAATAGAGGAAATGTATGAGGAAGGAACAAGGAAGGATAAGAGAAGTAATGAAAGAGACACAGAGGAGGAAGGAACGAATGAGAAATAATAAAACGTGAGACATAAGAAGAAAGTAGAGGAGGAATGAAGAAGTAGGAAAAGGAGGAAGGAAGGAAGAAAGAACGAAAGAAGAAAGAATAAAAGTGAGAAATAAGAAGAAAAGTAATGAAGGAAGGAATGAAGGAAGGAAGGAACAAGGAAGGAAGGAAGGAAGGAAAGAAAGAAAAAGAAATTGAGAAATAAGAAGAAAAGTAATTATGAATTAAGGCGGAATGACAATGAAGGAAAGATAAAGAAATGAAATAAAGCACCAAGGAAGAAACATTAATGACAGCAAGTAAGAAAAGAATTACATGACTGGTGTAGAGTCTTGAAAGACACAAAACAGAAAGAATAAAGAAAGAATAAAAGAAATAAAGAAACAATGAGACAGAGAAGAAGCAAGATAGGAAGGAAGGAAGGATGGAAGGAACGGTGAAAAGAGCATCTGAAGTAATGAAAGAAGAAAATAAGAAAGAAAGAAAAGGAACAAACAAACAGAAGTAAGAGAAAGAAAATAAAAGGTAGAAGGAGGAAAGGGAAAAAAGAATAATAACAGAAAAACAAAGGAATCGACAATAGAAAAAAGAGGAAAGGAAAGGAAAGGAGGGATGGTGAAAGAGAGAGAGCGGAGTGGCCTCAGGACAGCAGACCTAGTGCTGTTTGGGCTGAACAAGTCTGAAGTACACACTCATTAAAGCAGACACAAGACTTCAAAGACACAGACATGCAAGAGGAAGAGCAGAGAGAGAGAGACTGAAGACAGAGACAGAAACACACATAAAAACTGCTTATCTGATATGAAACAAACACGGTGCTGCAGTACACAACTGACACTGTGGCATGAGTGAGTGAGAGTGAATGATACGAAGGACTAACAATCTAGGCTGTGTTTTGGGTGAATTTACTATCGTTGAATTACATCTACATATACTGCTTTTATTAGCAAACGATTCACAAAAAGAATCAAATAACAGCTTGAATGTATCAAATGAATCAAACTCGGTTGGAAAGTTCTAGTCCAAATGATTCAGTTTGACTAGACCTTGTTATCAGATAAGAGATTATCCCAGATACAGAGGGAAGGCGAGATGTACAAGATATTTGTTGAGTTGCTGTTTGATGCTCACACTGTAGGCGTTACATGCTTTAACAGGCGTGCGCCGCGTCCATTAAGTTCTGGGTCAGAGCTACAACAACAACAAATCCTGAAAAATAATTCCATCCTGAGGCGAGAAAACAGACTTCAAAGTGGGTGTGTTTAATTATTCTGTGATCCTCTCCTCTTGTGTTTTTTGAGGGAACACAACGCGGAAACACAGCAACCACGCTAACAACGGGCGGTTGAGTGCGTGCATGTGTCAGCAACCAGAGCCTGCTGGGAAATGTCGCTTGCTACGGATAATATTCCAAACCAGCACTCTCCAGAGACTCGCAAACTCGGTCTAATGAGAAGCCACTGCTGTTTCTTACCAGCCTACGCTCTTCTAATTTATTAGACAGAGTCATTTAATTCTGTCTACATTACCCTTGTTTGAGGCTTGTCTGGGGAGTGCCATTAAGCTTTTAACACAGTGGAATACACCCCCTTCTCTTCATCAAAAATAAAAAAATCAATCCCATAATGCGGTGTTTAAAGCTTTGACCCCATCAAACCATCTAGCATGCCAATACTTCTAATACAAATAAAAATGTTCTGTTGAGGTTAGACAGTGCAGGTGTTTTGTTTTTTCTCTCCTTGAGAACACTTTACCTATATAAGATTATTTCTGGCAGCATACTTTAAAAAAAAATGGTATCGCAAAGTTTACATCTCACAATTCAGATTTATTTTCCTCTGAATTCTAAGTTCACATCTCACAATTCTGACTTTTTTTCTCACAATTGTGAGTTTGCATCACGCAATTCTGACTTTTTTCCCCTCGTAAATCTGAGTTCACATCTCGCAATTGTGACTTTTCATAATCCTGAGTTTATGTTTTGCAATTCTGACTGTTTTAATAATTCTGAGTTAAAATCACACAATTCTGACTTTTTTTCAGACAATTTTGAGAACACCTAACAATTCAGACTTTTTTCTCGTAATCCTGAGCTAACATCTCGCAATTCTGACTTTTCCTTCATATTTCTTTATAGAGTTAACATCTCTCAATTCTGATTTTTTTCTTGTAATCCTGAGTTCACATCTCGTAATTCTGACTTTTTTCATAATTCTGAGTTAACATCTCTCATTTCTGACTTTTTTCTTGTAATCCTGAGCTAACATCTCGCAATTCTGACTTTTCATAATCCTGAGTTAATATCCCGCAATTCTGACTTTCTTCATATTTCTTTATAGAGTTAACATCTCTCAATTCTGATTTTTTTCTTGTAATCCTGAGTTAACATCTCGTAATTCTGACTTTTTTCATAATTCTGAGTTAACATCTCTCAATTCTGACTTTTTTCTTGTAATCCTGAGCTAACATCTCGCAATTCTGACTTTTCATTATCCTGAGTTAATATCCCGCAATTCTGACTTTCTTCATAATTCTGAGATAACGTCTCTCAATTCTGATTTTTTTCTTGTAATCCTGAGTTAACATGTCGTAATTCTGACTTTTTTCATAATTCTGAGTTAACATCTCACAATTCTCACTTTTTTCATGCAATTCTGAGTTTACATCTCGCAATTCAGCTTTTCTCAGCAAAAAGTCTGAATTGTGAGATATAAACTCAAAATTGTGAGATAAGTCGCAGTTACCTTTCTTTTTTTTATTCCACGGCTGAAATAAGCTTCCATACTTCCCTGACCTCACATTCTCTATCCATCTACGTATTCCACCGGGAACAGATCATCAGCCTGAAGACCACAGAGAGGAAGACATGAGACTCCACCGACTAACCGGCTTGAAGGTTAAAGGGACGAGTTTCAGGGGAATTTGCTTGCTCTCATGGGGAAGACGAATACCTTGAGGGAAAAAGTGCTTCATGCAAAACAACTTAAGAGAAATGTGTTTGAGTTAATTACACCCACTGAGGACATTAAAAGGAACGGAATTGCTAAGTTAGACAATAATTAATTTTAATCAAACGCAGAGCTTCTTTGAGCAACACAGAGGCGCCTCCGCTTGTCAGAGTCTGAGAGAACAGGGACACTTCAGCTTCTACCAACAGACATTAGTGAGGTTACTTAATCATATTTAATTTATAAACAATATCAAGGCAGTGCAGGATTAAAGTATATTCATTAAATATGCCAAACAAGGCTCTGCAAATCAGGGCAGTTTTCTTTCCTGTGTTTACTGTATGTAGCTACTATTGAAAGGTGGGAAATATTGAACTTCCCTTGTAAAAAAGATTTTGGGCAGTCTTGAGTTGATGGATTTCACAGAAAATCGTGCAGTCTATGATAGGCACAGACTATGAATCCATCAGTCAGAGGATATCAAACAGGTTTGTTATTTTGAGAACACATTTTAGAACACATAATGTTTTAATTTACCATGCATCTGTTTCAGAAAGACTTTAACGTCTGGTAGTGTGTGATCCTCAGTTGCTTAGTGCACGATGCCCAGGTTTTCTGTGTACCCATTTGTTCAGATCTGTTCAGATTTTAAAAGTCGCATAGTTTACTCTAGACTTAGATTTGTATGCTTTTTTAGGTAAAGAGAGTTTTCATAAAATGACAAGTTTTTTTTTTATACCTAAACTTGCCCGAAAACTGCCAGATAGAGAGGCTTACAGCTTTTTTAGTTGAGCCATTATCTCCTCTTACTGCGTGCCTGGAAGGCTGATATTGGCATTTGCTTGAAAGAGGAGCATGGAGGTCACAGTTAATGGCTGATGTGGAGCAGGAGCGAACTCTGGGTCATCGTAGTAGAGGTCACAGTGAAAAAAAAGACACTCAAAGCTGATGAAACTACATGAAAACAATGCACGGCAGACGCTGTTACACAAAAAAACCTAAGCCCTTGAGAGGCTCTAGAGGTCTCAGATGCAAAACGGAGCTTGCGGTTTATTTATAGCTGCAAAACTTCTGAGACTGTTTTGGAAAGATACCGTTTCCTCCATTTTACTTTGAACCCTATCCGAACCCAACCCTTCACGCTCCCTGTAATCATAAGCTGAAGACAACTTTCAGCCTGACATCCTTCTTTGACAGGCAACGTAACAAACGGTTTATTCGGAAAATTAATTTGCAGAAACAAGCCTTGGCTCATCTGCCAATGAGTTAAGTGCTATCAATTTGGACAAGCATGGGAATGCTAAAGACTGACTCATGTGGCATGTCTGCTAAATGGCTTTACATTTAATTTGTGTAACACAATTAACTGCTGTAGATTTTCCCAGGATTCGAATGACACAGTGATTCACTTTCAATGGAACGCCATGCTCTCTTGTGATGAATCGAGTGATTTGATTGACCTTGGGGTTCAGTCTTGTCTCATTCTTCAGTTTGAAATATCACATGCGTCCTGAAGCCCATAACATTTGGCTGTAGATTGGTAAAGTGTACACAAGTGTGCACAGGTGCACGACTTATATCACCACCCAGGAATGCTGTATGCAGCCTCCAGACTCTCATTAGACCGTGAAAAGTGGTGTTATGAAGTCAAGGTGAAAGAGGGTGGGTGCACAGCAGAGGTGGAGAGAAAGACAGCACTGTTGTATATTCGATACCATAAATTATGCCTGTGCTCGGGGAACAACAACAAATCTACAATTGGTGCTATTGTGCGTTTTGTTGTTGTAGACGACGGTGTACACCCTGGAGATTTCGTGGATGCCGTAAATCATTTGACGGGGCCTCGAATGAACTCTTCTCATTTAAGTTCTCATTGAAACACATCAATTCAGGTCTGTTCTTTCTTTTCTTTCAGGCTAATTCAGCTAATGTTAGATAACACGTATTGCTATTATGTCTTTCAGGTCCAAGGTATAAGGTTTTACCTTTTTTTAAAAGTGCTCCTCAACTCACAGAGAGTGATGTTTTCTGGCATATATATTCACTCTTTCCCTCTCTTGAAACAGCAAAGCATTCATTAACCACCCGAAAATCAGCTGAAAAACAGTGCAGTGCCTTGAATATTTCCATTCACTGTCATTTTTTTGCAGAACAAAACACGCCTCCTTTCTATTTAAATTGGGCTTGTTATAGTTTTGCACCATATTCGTACAAAAAAATGTTGAAATTAGTTTGGCACCTCTCTGAATGATGGCTGTGGGAAGCTTAGAACTTGTTTGGTTCAGGCAAGTTGGAGATCGTCATTTATTACTCCTTTGAACATGAATTGGTTGATATTAATTTGTCTTTTTTCTGACACTTCCCATAATCCACCTCCCTTTGAGACCTTCATGTTTGTAAGTTCTGCAGAGTAGGACCTGCCAAGGGGAACTCTCAAAACAAACATGTCCTTCTCAACTGGAAATCCATAAATCCATAGATTAGCAATACCCGGATAAATAACTCAAATACAAAGCGAAAGAAAACATGATTTCCCTCTCTTCAGGCAGAGCACATGGGGAGGCATGTGCAGGGACTTGCCATTTGAAACCTTCAATTGCGGATGAAGGGTGAGTCACGCTGTCGCTCTGCATCAAGAGACCTTCTGTCCTTCTCCTACATCTCTCTCACTGTCCACTGACCACTGAGAAAGAGCAAGGATGCCAACGGCTAATACTGGGTCAAATGTTGGCAAACTGAACAGCACCATTTTTACAGTGGATACAACTGTATTGAAATCCCTTATATTTCTTCTATGTCTTCTCATACTTTTTAAAAATGAATTTGCATAGCATTAAGACTCCACTCAAATATTTTGGGGTCAATTCCAGTTAATTGTAGGTGTTTATTTATTTATTTTTGTTTTTTATAAGATTTATAATGTCATATACTTTATATTATTTAGGCAATAAGCTTTACAAACAAGTAAGCAAATATAGCAATTACAATATTTAAAATAAAGTGATAAAATAATGATATTAAAATAATAATATAAATGATGTTTTAAATAATAGAATAACAAATTATATAAGACCACTACAGTACAACAAAAATATCTTTAGTGCTACAATCGCCTATTTCTAATATGAATAATGATTATGACTCAGAAACTGGAAGAACCTGAAACTCTTACTTCTTTCAGTCCCTCCAATATTTAACATAGAATAAAAACATAAATATAAACAAATACTAGATCTATTACTACAATGCTTATTTCTCAGTTGAAACGATAAATTGACAAAAAAAAACTCTTATTCTCTATAAAAAAATTGTGATATACTGTATAAGTACTTTTTTCTGCTTTCTGACACTTATTAGGATTATACACTTATTAGGCATTTATTAGGATCTTTGACACTGAATATCTGCCAGTGTTGATGACATATAATAAATTACGACTGTTCTTTACCGCACAACATCTTGCAAGCATTTCACAAAATGCAAATCTAGTCTTAAAACTGCATCCTTACCAATCACAGTCAAGTATTCTTCTTAATATGAAAAACATTGCAAAATTACCACAGTAAATCAAGACAGATCTGTGCACGACCATCCATATATCTACATCTGCTTCTGGCAGTCTGTTTGCTGCTGTCTCTCACAAGGAAAAAATACACAATTTTCTAAGGCACAATAGCATATGAATAAAGCGCTTCACAAAAAATTGCCCTGACATCTGATTCATCACAGCAATCCTGACAAAAAGATTTCAGAAGCAGCCACCCCTAACACACTAAAGCTCTGACCTCAGCAACACTATAATCTAGAGCTGGACTGGAAGGTGACTTGAAATTCAGCCGGTCATTGCTGTTGTGAGCTGTACTCAGTGAATACAGAACAACTTCACACAGACAAAACTTCTCTGAAGTGTAAACATGTTTTCAAAGGCAGATAAAAAGGAGTGTTGATGCCAAGAGTGGCAAGTGCAGCTTTCTTTAAGGGTTCACAGCAAAGACATGGCCTAGTTCTCAAACCGCAGGAGACCAAGATGGGCATTTGAGATGCACAACAGGGACGACTGTAGTCTCACAGCAGAAACTACTGTATCACCGCTCCAAACTACAGTTCTCAGTGTCTAATTGGCTACATAAGAGTGAAAAATCCCTTTGATGAGCCTTTGAAACACTCTGGATGGTAGTCTCTGAACCACGCAGCACTTTATGAGATATTCTGTCAGAACTGTGTGATCTGGGTTTTAAAAACGCAAGCGAGTTATAATGACGACAGATGCCGAGTCATGAAAGCCTCTGCAGAACATCCAAACCAATAGATGTTTGTCTGTAATAAATACTATTGAGAAATGCTTGAGCCAGATGAATCACTAAGTAACTGCAGTTCGAAACAGTGTGGAAACATGCCATTTTATGAACAATCTGTAGGTTGACTTCCTGAAAATCATACGCACCGTGGCTCTGTTGTGCTTTCAACATGTTGAATCAGTCGAAGCTATTGAATTTTGTCTGATTATGGGTATTAAACACAATTTTAACAAGTCTCGAAAGCACTGTTATTTTAATATTATTTTACTACTTATTATGTACGATTCCTATTATATTACTATCATTTAACAACTATTATAGGATTTAGTATGTATTTTGAAAGCTTTTTTTTATTTTTAAGCTTTTATTTTTATATTTTCATTTTTCAAATTTCTATTTAGCTTAAATTTTAATTTCAGTTTTAGTACTTCGATTTAAGTTATTAGCAAAGGCAAAAAATCTACTTTTCATTTTGATTAAAGAGATAGTTCACCCAAAAATGAAAAGTCTGTCATCATTTACTCGCCCTCAAGTTGTTCCAAACCTGAATGAGTTTCTTTCTTCTGTTGAACACAAAAGAAGATATTTTGAATAATGTTGGTAACAACGCATCAATGTAATAATGCAGCATTCATTTTTTTACAGTGTAGATGAAAAGTTGCTCAAAGTAAATAATGAGCTGTTCAATCTGCTAAATGTATGGCAGTGTACATTTAACAACTAATGGTACAAAACATAAATATTAATTCAACATGCAAATGGAACTTCTTACATCTTGTCTACGAGACAGTGCAGCAAAACTGGATTACTCTCATTATAATCAATGAAGCTGTCTACACAGCAAACGTGGGACATTGCTCACTTGTAGTGTAACAAGAAAGGCAGCGAGAGCAAAAACGTGTGGCTAATGCTATCAGTGCTGCTCTGCTGCAGGAGGATGTGAAACAAAATAGCAAGTATGCATTCAAACACAATGTCTTTGTGTCAAGATATCGCTCCAGTCCAGTACAGCTACACAGGGACCGTACACATGTTCTTGCGGTCTTTATAAGATTTTGGAAACATTTCCTTTTGTTAAATCTATAAAATTTTGAAGAGGATGTGTCAAGTTAAAAACATGTTAGACATGTAGCACAGCGGCTCAATGTCAGCTTTAAATCAATGGACCGATCAGATGAATCTGAGGATGTGATGAGCGACTCAAGCTCATTCAGTGTGTAGCCATGGTGTATGGGAGTTAATGTACCTCTAAACATACCTGAGCGCAGCAGCTTTTATGTGTCATGACACACAAGCATGTAAACTACCCACTGTGCAACGATTTCAAACTAAGCATGTCATTTTGTGATTAGAGCAGGGAGACGAGGGGAAGTTACAAGTGATTGTACGTTGTTCAAAGATTATTGTCTGCTCTGTGCTCTGAAAATTTTTTTCAGAAGAAAAAAAAAGAGAATCAGAGACTTGGACAATGTGCATTTTGCAAATTGTCAGCCCTTTTAATGTGCACTGCAGGATTATAGATTCAATAATGCAAGCAAGACCAGTATTTCACTGGATATTTAATACCAATGATATGGTTATGCTTCATGTTTAGTATTGTATGCATAAGAAATTAAACAGTAAATGTATAAATGCAGTACACAAACCCATTTTAGTGGGTAATTTCTACATAGATCACTAATCTTGTGCAAACTGATGTTAAACATTACATATGTCCACAGAAGCAATTACTTTACGGACATATGTCCTCAAAACCAAATCCCGTCCTAACACGGTTTAAGATATTTTTTATTTGGGATTACAATCCAATGACATTTTCATAAAACACCATACTAAAGTTGCTTAAGAATTTAGAAAATTGTTTATGTATGTGTATATAGATAGATAGATATACCTAAATAATTTTATATATTCTTAAGCAACTGTTTGATCTAGTTTGATCTAAATTTACAAACAAGGATTGTTTAAATCATATTCTCCAATAAGGTTTCATAGCTTTTTTTCTTCATAGTTTCACCTTTCATACTAATAAATCACAGCTATGGTGGTTAGTGCCTGATGGGGGGTGGGGGGATTTGGGATTACAAAATCCCATTTATAATTTACTTTTTTTTCTTTTTGAAAATTTCACCGTTTACCTTGGTTTTCCATACTGATAGGGAAAGGAATTTGGATCACATTGTGATGCAGAATGCATAATTACATAGACATCACAGCGCAAACTATTTTTTACCTCCTCTAGTTCTAATCTTCTAGAATAATTAGCATGCATGGCACAAGGCTTAATGCTTGAGTCAAGATAAACAGACTGTATGATGGGAAATAAACTCACTGCTGGGATTCTCCTGTGTGTGGCAGCATGGCAGATTTGTTGGACCCCGGGCTCTTTGACACTTGCACTACGGACAGCTGAGAGGTGACATTTTTTAACAGTCCATGAAGGATGGCTCTGGGAATAAAGCATGCATGAGGTGTCTGCTCTTTAAAGTGGGTTGAATAGGCTAAGAAAAAATTTCAGAAAACCTGAGAATGAAAATTCGGTCTGGGACCCACAATATCTCTCATTTTCCAGACTCTTTCAAAAAGCATGAAATGAGTCAGATTGAGCAGACAAGGCAGCTCCAAGGGGACAAACAGTGTAACTTATTTTCCTCACTGAAGGATAGGAGTCTTATTTAAGTTTATTCATAGCAGCCCATTGCATAAGAGAATGGGATATTTAATCACATATAAAAAATTGAATAGTCCCTTCTCTTTAGTTACATTGATTGTTTAAACAACAGTAGTGTGGAAAAACATTGACACATATAAATAAATAAATTACATAAATAAAATACTAAATACTAAAAAAACATAAAAAAAAATGATGGCTATCATGCTCTACACGATTTTTGTCCTTTAAATAAATAAACAATGGTTGTGAATAAATGCTGTTCTTTCTATTCCTACAAACGAAGCCTGAAGCAAATGATCACAGTTGTATGCATCACCAACACAAAAACAAAAACAAAAAAAAAAGCCAAACGTTTTTAACATGTAAAAAACGTTTTTTTTTTAGCAGCAAATCCGCATATTAGAATGATTTCAGAAGGATCATGTGACAATGGGTAATGATGTTGAAAAAGCCAGCGTTGCGGGGGGGGGGGGGGGGGGGGGGGTGGGGGGCTCACAGAAAAAATTACATGTTAAAAATATTAAAATAGAAAAAAGAGTTTAAAATCGATACATATTTTAAAAACATTACTTTTTTACTGAATTTTTCATTCGCTGAGCATTAGAGACTTGTTTTAAAAACTTTTAAATAACCTTACTGACCCCAAAATGTCTTTTTTAAGTTTTTAATTTATATTTGTACTATTATTTTAAAAAAAAAGGGATTATCTCTTCGATATGCTCAACATAAAAACATTAAATAATTTTACAGACCCCAACATTTTTAACAGTGCTTTTAATTTTTTTTAAACTATTCTTTTTTTTTAAAGGATTATCCCTTCGATATGCTCAACATAAAAACATTAAATTATTTTACCGACCCCAACATTTTTAACAGTAGTCTTTTTTATTTTTTTATTATAAAAAATGTGCTCAACATTCTGTTAAAAAACAATAAAACAGTGATTTTGTGGGGTCATTAAGTTTGTTCCATCTTGTCTGATGTTCACAGTGACCTTCATTGCTCTGTGATAAGATCCAGGCTGTCTGTCCTCATCCCGACTCACTGGCAGAAGTAGAGATAAGCTGAAGGGGAAGAATAGGTGGAAGGGGGGTCTTTTCATAGTCAATGAGTGTTCCAGGGCAGAAGGAGGAGGTTCGGGATTCCTCAGGGGCTGAGAAATGAGGAGAGAGGTCTCAGAAACACTGCAAACGTGCTCGTGGTCTCACACTCCCTGCTCTTGTTCTCTCCTTGGACAGGCAGCATTCCTGGTAGCTGGACAACATGCTTCAGTCACGCAGGATAAGCTGGAATGTCCACGGCCTGTCCTGATTGAGAGTGGCTGCAGGATATTCCTACCTTGGACTGTTTTCTGACATTCCGACTCTTGGCGGAAAAGCGCCAAGCATCCCTAGCAGAGATAACGGATGACCCAGGTCACCTCAGCCTAAAACTGCTGGGATCAGAATAGCTCAGATGGAAGCGGATGTGGAGTAATAAATTATTTTTGACCTTTGAAAACATGGCCAGAAAGGATGTAAAGGCAAAGCATTTTTGTTTACAACTGGCAGTAATCCATGCAGAACACAGTAAAGAATTAATCAGGAACCGGACTAGATCCTGAGAACTGTTGACTGACAAAGATGGAGGAATGGAGATAAATGTCACCACATCAAAGCCCGAACAAAGCCAACTCTCAGTGAAAACCACAGCATGGTCTGTGGTACAGAATCAGGGAGAGAAAAAAAAAGGCAGAGTTCATCCCAAAATGAAAATTTCAAACTCGTATGACTTTCTTTCATCTGTGTAACGCTAAAGGACGAGTCCTGAGGAACGAACAGGTCAGTCTTTCCATGCAATTAAAATAAATGGGGATTACTTTTAAGCTTCTGAAAGGATGCAAAAGCACTAAAACATATCATAAGCATGGTCCATATGACTCATGCACTAAAAGGAGAATGTGTTTTTATATTTTTCAGTAGCTACTTTTAACAATAGCTTTTCCAGTAACAAGCTCGTTATTCAACATGTAGTGAGACAAAATGCTACACTGCCACTTTTTCAACTTTTTACAGCCAAACTATCTGAGGGAATAAGCAAATGTACTGGCCTAAAATATTGACTCTGTTCAATTCATCTTAGTGAATCGATTCATTTAGATAATTCATTTGAGAAAATAAATAAAAAAGCAATGAATTGCATAGTCACAAAACGTAAATGCATAAAATAATAACACTGTATTTAAAGTATTCTGACAGCCTTGTGAGAGAGACTGAATCAGTCAAGAATCAAATCACACTGATTTGTGAATCAATCATTCAGAATCAAAAAGATTCTAACTCGAAAGAAAGATTTGTTTTAGTTTTGTTTAATTATTACTTTCTCCAGTAATCTTTGATTTTTATAACTTTGATCATTTTTTAAGGGTAGCCTCAGTCACAATTCAATGTAATTTCATGTACAAGAGCAACCAGCAGAGGCATCAAAACATCTCTTTTTGTTACACAGAAGACTGTAAGTCATATGGGTTTAGAAATACATGAGGATGAGTTCATTTTGGGGTGAACTAATTCTTTAAAGATGACATTCCAAAGCAAGACATCTAGTGCGAATAACTTCACAGGACTACAGCACCACAGCGGGCCAAATAAAGGTAGAACATGAGTGCACTACATGAATTACTAATACATAAATCCCATTTCAAAGAGGGGCAAGACTGAGTGGAATAATCTCCTAAAACCAGAGCCAGTACAGCTTTTAATCCCACTCTCTGAGCATTACTGATATTGTCCATCACATATGCAGCTGGAAGATGATATACAGTATGTGGTGCTTTGCACTTCACACCACAACACAGAGCAGAGAAACACTATTAGCCTCGCGCACTCATGAAACTCCTGAACCTGGAGACCAAAGTGGAGAGAGAAGGAGAAGGTGGTTCGCATTGTAAGCCTGATGACTCCACTTCACTGCTCTTAAAAGCTTTTCAGTTCCTCTCTGCATTAATTGTGTATGGGGAGCACATGGTTCAAAGCAGTTTAATAACAAGCCTCTATATTCACCTCTGATAACTTGTCACTATATCTCTTCACAGCATGCCCCGTGCGTTATGCACATGTGGCCATTTTTGCATGCAACCATGTGCCAGGTATGTGTACGCCTGTACAGGAGAGAGAAAAAAGCCCCTAAGAATGTCTCTGAATGCCTCCATACAGAAACAACAAGCTCTCTTGCTTCACTCGATTCTCACGCAGCTGCACTCGGTCTGGCATGCCTCCATACAGATGGGAGAGAAAAAGAAAAGAGACATGTTCCAAAAAGCAATAATAGCAGCAAAAACCATTAAAACACACTTTATTATAATAAATTATTACCAGAGTTGGGGAGTAACTGACTAAAAGGAGGAAAAGTGACTAATTTAACTGTATTTTTCAGTAGCATTACAGTAGCTCAGCTGCTTTTAAAACAGAATAGCTTTTCTAGTAACAAGCTAATTTATTAAAACATGAAAAGATGTAGTGCGACAAAATGCTACATTATTTTTTAAATAAACTGAGCATTCAGCTTCACAGTCAAGCTATCTGGGCTAAAGTATTCACCAATTATTTTATATTTAGACTTATTATTATTTTTTAATTGTATATTTATAATTTTTGTTGCAAATATATATATATATATATATTATATATATATATTATATATATATACATATCTATATAGATTATATACACACAAAAATACATAAATAATGTAAATAAACTGTACTGTAAATACCTGGTTTGTGTCAATACAAAAGAATACAGACAATTTTCTGAGAGGTATCGCTTTTAAAACATTTTTTTTTGTAAAATTATATCAAATGTTACTGCTCCTCCCCCCCAACCCCACCCCATTTTTGTAGTATTGTAAATTAGTTTGTAAACCTGTGACAAAAATAATGCACAAAATATGAAAAAAGTGGATATTGTATTTCGGGAAAGTTGCAAGTCGCAGCAGTCAGCTTTGATTAAGTAACTGGCTTTTATAGTAACACCCTATAGTTTCAAAATATGTACCCCAACACTGACTATTACAATACAATATTTTTGATATTGAGGGTCACAGTCACTGTCCTCTGAATACGGGTGTAAGTCAGCTGTGAGTGCATACAAAATCTGTACCTTTCATCACCCTAAATGAGTAGTATTTCCATAGTGCTTAAATTTACAAGCATGACATATTGCCTCCTGCATTATCTCCTCTGAACACCTTGGGCTGAACGGCAAGCAAAACCAGGCCAATGTGGCTGCAGTAGGGAAATCTGGCTGAAGCTAAGGTGGAAGGAAAGCCCAGTTCATTTCAAGCACCTTTTCAGCTGACTTGCTCTTTTGGCTTTAAAAACTGTCTTTTAGGAGCATTTTGAAAATGACTCCAGCGGCCTACTGATGGCTCACTGAATGCAGCAGAATTGGGCGAGTTGATGTCTGCTGAGCTGGGCTCATATATCTGTGAGAAGATAGACGGCTTCCCTAAGGAGCTTAGAGTAAGAGGCCCAACCGCCAAACGGGGTGGAACTTTAATCAAAGCTGCCTGCTGCAACTTGCAACTCTTCCGAAATAGAAATTAAGCCTTTAATCGCCACTTTTTTCATATTTAGTTTTGGCCCTGTAAAACCTAATCCCTGAGCGTTTTTGGGAGAGTGCTGTCATGCTTTGAAGGTCCGACGTTACTCATGTAAGTCACGTTCAAACGCAGAAGATGGGGTGAGATCAATAGGCGGATGGAAGACGCATGCTGAGTGCAATGGACAGCGACCGCCTAAACATAACATTTGTCTTGGCTCCTTTCTGCAGCTGTTTAGAAGTGAAGAGTATGTGAAGAGGTGTTGATGAGGTTTTAAAAGAATGGCAGCTCATTAGCTTCTTGAAGTATAGCACACAAAGTTGAACGGCATGACCTGCTTTTCAATCAATAAGCTGCCTGTAACAAAGCGTCTGAGAGCGTCAACACTGAAAACCCAATTTTCAAAAAGATTTTTATACACTACTATTCAAAATTTTGAGGTCATATAAAAAAAAGTTTTTTTTTTTTTTTTGAAAGAAGCCTATGCTAGCCAATGCTGCATTTATTTGATCCAAAATACAGTAAAAACAGTAATAATGTGTAGTAAAAAATTTTTAAATTGCAGCTACAGTATTCAGTTACAGATCCTTCCGAAAATCATTCTAATATGCTGATTTGCTGATCAAGAAACATTACTTATTATGAGTGTTGTACGGTTTAATATTTTTGTGGAAACTGATTTTTTTCCCTACAGAGTTCAAAATAACTTTTATTAGGAACATTTATTTGAACTAGATTGTAATAGTCTTAACTTTCACGTTTGTCCTGTTTAATGAATCCCTGCTGAATAATAATCATTCTTAAAATAAAAAAAAGTCACAGACTTGAATGAAAATGTGGTTAGCTTAATTAAATATTTGGGAAAAATAAGGTTCTGTTTAGTTGAAAGCAAGATTAATCTTCATTATGTTTTTTTAAAAAGCTATAAAAACAATTTCATTATAGGTCAAACTAAGCATAACTGTAAAGATAACTACAATTCCTATTACTTTCCAATGACAACTACTTACAGGTATCATAAGTCCCCATTCTCAGACCTACATAATTAAATATTTTATTCATTTAAATAGCTAATAGCCACTGCCCCCAAACTCAATGTGTCTCTCTTCATTTCTTAAAGGAGTCATATGACGTTGCTAAAAAGAACATTATGTTGTGTATTTGGTGTAATGCAATGTGTTTATGAGGTTTAAGGTTCAAAAAACACATTATTTTCCACATAATGTACATTATTGTTGCTCCTCTATGCCCCGCCTTTCTGAAACGCCTCGATTTTTACAAAGCTCATCGGTCTGAAAAGCGAGGTATGCTCTGATTGGCCAGCTATCCAGTGTGTTGTGATTGGCTGAATACCTCAAGTGTGTGACGGAAATGTTACGCCCCTTACCATACTGTGATGCCCTGTCCGGCCGGAGCGACGAGACAAAAACATTAAAACCCATTATAAATGAGGCATTTGTTGCATCCAGTGGGGACATGATTACTGATTACTGCGGGCTTGTGGCAACCACATGTGACGACCCCGGGCTGGACTCCGCTTCGTCCACGGTGAAAGCCGATCCGGTGATCCACAGCACTAAGTTGTTGTATTTCCTCAGCGACCAGCACGGACCAGCTCCAAGCATGTTGAAGCGGATATCGTCCTCTTTTGGAGACCAAACAAAGTAGTTTCGCTTTCACAACGAAGCACACAGCGTCTCCACGACATGGCGGCAGCAAGAATACTACAGCGAGAATAAAAGTTACGCCTTCTTTCTTTGTGTGAACATTTGGGCGGCGTTATGCAAATCTTCCCACATCTTGACGTAGACATGTGGGGGCGTGTTAGAACGAGCTGTTTTAGGTAGGTGTGGTTGACTCTTAACTTTTATAAAGAATATCTCTTTGGATTTGAGACTTTAGTCTTTGCAACTTTACAGATCTTCTTTAGGCACACGGCTTGTAACACTCCAAAGAGAAAGGAAAAATTGAAATCGCATCATATGACCCCTCTAATAATTAACTAACATGCAGAAAGTTATGTTCAAAACAAATAAAATACATTCTAAAAACTCTTATTATAATTTATCAGAAAGGAAAACATGAATCATAAGAGCAAAATATGAACAAAACTTTTACCCAGGGCCAAATGCATTTTTTGTTCAGGACATGAGCATGTGCAAACCTATACCTCACTACAACTTTATTGCAGGAGAGTCTGTGTTTTGGCTTTACAATAACTGTAATATGCAATTCTGCGATTGTTGACTAGGAAACAGCAAAGCTCATCTAAACGTGTGGAACAGTTTGAATCATCATCATCCACCGTGAAGTTTACGGACAAACAAGTATTCTCATTTTACTTGAACCGGAAGAAGATTAAAAGTTTGAAGCTCTGAGCCCTGACGGCGTATTTGCTCTCTCTCTCTCTCTTTCGGTTGTGGATTGGGAGTTCAAAGTTAGACAGGTTCAAAGCTTCAGAAGGGGAACATTCAAATAAGCCTCTGCAATGTAGATACAAACCTCAACCCGGACATTTTGCATTAAAAGTGCATTAAAGTGCCTTTTAGACCTGGCGTCTTATTTTAGGCATAGTGCAACTTTTTTAAACGGAACGAGTCAGGACTGTCACATGTTCTGTGAGGAATGTGTACAACAAGCATCTACTGCACAAGAGGTAATTATGGATAGAACATTCCAGCGAGTAATTCAAAACCGAGGTAATCCTCTCAGTCCGTCGGGATTCCTAGAGGAAATTAAATGTCGATCTGGATGCTGTAAGCTTTGCATACTGCCAGCCTCTTTTCTGTTTCCCTGCAAGAAGACCTTGGGACAAAAGAGGAGCAACTTTCTCAGGTATTGACTTTCAGCAACATACAATGAACTTCATCTAGCACAATCGAGGCAGTTTCAGCAGAGCCGCGTTCGTTTTCTTCAAAAACCAGATGGGGCGAGCGTCAATGATCGGAATTTCCTTTGTGCGAGCTGGTGTGAACAAAGAGGTCAACCGGGACACGAGATCACAGGGAGATCACATGTGCCCTCTATGCTTGCTATTATAATGCTGATGCAGAAGTCAATGGCGGCCTATTCATGGGAGCGAGATTATGACGGTGTAAAGGCCTCTATGTGGGCTCATATTTACAAATCCACCCCATGAGAACTTAACAAGCACATACCGCTAGCGGCCTTAACCTGCTCTTCTCTTGTAACTCGACCTTCGCAGGGATAATTGAGGCTGATCTGGAGCAAACTTGCTCTGAAGTTATGATGCCATTGAAAAAACAAGGCACGGATGTAATTCTGGCCTTCTGCAGCTGTGAATGATTATACTGATGGGCGCGAGTGTATTCATAGGTTGGGAGCTCTGTGTGAGCTTCTGTATTTTAGCACTGATTCAGCAATCAGGGTCTTTGTAGTAGGTCAGCATTGCGTTTCAGTGCCGAACAGAGAATGGCTTTAGGGACTGCAGACTCATCTAATATGATAATGAGTTCTGCTCAAAGGAACAGCTGGGCAGTTCTGGCTGCTACTATGCATGAAGCGTTCCACTATGAAAGCCAACAAATATAGCAAAGAATGAGTTAGGTTGATGCTAATGAAATGAAATTAGCTTACTAAAGAGAAAAAAAAACAAGTGTGCATAAATGATGGTTACAATACGTGATGCAGGACAACAAAGATTTTACCAAAGAGATCACCTTGAACTATTTAACTCAAAATCGGTCAACATGAACCCTTTGTATTGCTCACTTAGAGGAGTCAGAGCTGTTTCTATAATAAAGTGTTAATAACAGTGAAAACCGCTGTGTAAGGCAAGACACTGCAGGCAAAAACACTTTTTTCATGCACTGGTCATCATTTTCATAATGTGTTGTTTCAGATTAATGGAAAGAAAACAGCCAAAATACATCTTTATCTTCTTGCGTCTATAGGTTTCAATTTAAAGGCTGTTTTCTCCACTTTACTAGCATTTACATACACAAAACCTTTAGAGTTTTATTCCTTATTCTGAAGTTTTTTTACAGAGGGATTTGTTAATATATATTTTTTCTGATTTTATATAACAAAAATGGCACATTTGTTTTTTTCTGGCTGTTAGCAATATTTTCTGATTTATGGAGAGAAAAAAGAGATATCAAAAATCCCCTCTGTTAAAATGTTTGACTCTAATGTGTCAACAAAATTAAAAAATTTAAAAAAAAATTTTCTTTATCTAATGTTAGGATTTATGTTCTGTGTAAGCAACATGTTGTATATTTAAAGGAATAGTTCGCCCTAAAATTAAAATTTGTTGAAAAATTTACTCACCTTCAGGCCATCCACGATGTAAATGAGTTTGTTTCTTCACTGGAACAGATTTTGAAAATTCAGCCTTACATCACTTTCTCACCAGTGGATCCTTTGCAGTGAATGGGTGCCGTCAGAATAAGAGTCCAAACAGCTGATAAAAACATCACAATAATCCACACCACTCCAGTCCACCAATCATCATCTTATGAAGTGAAACGCTGCATGTTTTTAAAAAGTTCCTCCAACGAAAAAGTTCATCCCCTGTTGTCCATTCACATCAAAATCCACCCACATATTTGTTTAGAACTGTTTTGGACAGTTTTTTGCTATAAATTGGTCCTTGATCTGTGCGTTATTTCTCTCTTGTTTCAAGAGAGATTACTTTTTCACTGGAGAAAGCAATATTATGAATAGAACATTCGTACTTTAGCTGTTAGCAACAATTTTAGTAAAAGTAAAAAAGTAAAAAAAACACCTTAATGATGAATTTATTGCAAACGCATATCTTTTCAATTCATAAGATGTTAATTGATGGACTGGAGTCGTGTGGATTACTTGTGGGATATTGTGATATTTTTATCAGCTCTCATTCTGACGGCACCCATTCACTGCTATTTAATGCTAAATTTCTTCAAATGTTCTGATGAATAAAAAACTGATGGCCTGACGATGAGTAATTTTCTGCAAATTTTCATTTTTGTGTGAACTAAACAATTAGTTAACACATTTAAACATTACATTACAGAAAACTTGTAACATGAACAAGATTGCAATTCTTAATGTAATCAATCAAATAGGAAAGCATGGTATTAATTAGTTACTTTTTTTTTTTTTACTTGGGGTGTCTAGCCTTAAGAACCAAGTTCGGGACTCACCTTGAGCTTGGTCGAAAGCGTTGAATAGTGAGGTGACTCTGATGCTCACGGTGCCGTACAACCAGCTTCAAGAGCGCAGTATCAGCTGGTCATCCACCCGCAAATACATGTTCACATTCTAGTTTCTCATGCTCAGGCAGCAGCCCACGCAGCTGAGCAGTCCGCACCGGCTCCACAAGACGATGGCTGGGGCGGGCTTCTTATTGCGGCGTTGGTGGCCCGCAGGGCAGCGGTCACAGTACGACACCTAGCAGTAACACACGTCGTACGCTCACGCGGGGGCTCTGATCGCAAGAAATGGCAACAACAAGACTGAGGGACACTGGGGCTAGGCGGGGCTGCCCTCGCGCTCCGATGAGCGTGGCGCTGTTAGGGTCGCGGCCGGCGACTATAGTTTTGGGGGCGTTGGGCCCATGAGGATGCCCATTCTGAAAGCGGTCAAGGATGTTCGGCAGCGTAACATGCGCTTCCAGGGCTAGGCCGCAGCTGATCGTGTGATGAGTTAGCGGAAGGTTGGGCATGGAAGGCAGAGATGATAGAGAGGTTGGTGGGAGCGTGCCGAGACAGGATGCGGTGGGCGGCAGTGTGCAGCAACAGGCGGTGGGGCAGGCCAGAAGGAAGGGGGTCCTCAAACAACTCAGGCAGATTGGACAGTCAGCTCGGATCAGTGTTTCATCTTCAATTGAACGATCTAAAGTGAATCAAACCCCAGAGCTGGTCAGTCACCTGTGAGGCGGATAGTAGCGTGTTATGGCAGCAACGTTAGATGGCAAAAGCACAGAAAGAGAAAATCCGCCAAAACCAAAAAAAGGTATACCTAAATCAGTGACCAAAGATGTAAATCAGTTGAATTCATATAAATCAGCACAGCAATAATAAACTAATTCAAGACTACATTATACGAAAACGGAAAAAAAGCTTAAACTGAAAATTAACTCATCATGAATTAAATTTTGAAAAGATATTTTATATATTTATATTGTTATTATAGATAAAACTATAATCAAAATCAAATATTCCTAAAACGAAACTCAATATACTGAAGAAACCCACCCCGAAAATTCAGACTAATAAATTTTTGTTATAATTCTATTTATTTGTATTTAATTCATATATTTCTTAATATAGTATATTATATTTAAACATAATAATGTACTAACCTTAAATTCTAAACTAAATACACTGAAACAGAAAAGGCTGAAACTAGTACTAAAAATAATATTTTATCATGAAATGTATTTTATGTAGAAAAATATATCATATTATAATATAACCATAAAAATAAAAATAAATAAAAAACACTAAAACCTAAATAGAGCAGATATTTGTATATTACATTATATTATATTACTATCTTTTTTCTTTTTCATCACTGTTTGGTTGTGTATTGATGCTTGGGAAATACTGTATGTATAAAAATGATGCCAATAAAGTGAATTTGAACACTGAACTAAGCTAAATTTGTGATGACAAAAACAAAATTAACAAATAAATCAAACTAAAATAACCTTGATAACAACTGGAAAAAAGAGGAAAATATAGATTTTTGAGCGGAAAATCACTAGAGTTGTAAGCAATTTGGTTAATGACAGCACATACATTCAAAGCATTAACTTTGGCTCAATTCTGGCAGCGTGTGTAAGCTAATAGTTTTGCAAGAAGAACATAAATGTCAAAACATGATCAAGGATTGCCTTCAAGCTGCATTGTCAACGTGACAGATGGGGATTAAAGAAGACCTTCACGTTCCATTCACTTCCATTCATACGCATATGCTCTGGGCTAGATGAACAGAGAACACACACACACACACACACACACACACCTGTTGGGCTTCAGCGAAGCAAATCAATGTCATCAAGCAACATCTCCTCTGCCCATAAACTAAGACCCAACATGATGCATCACTTCACTTACGAAAGTTAAACCCCCCTGAAGTAAAACCACTCCCGCACATTCATTTTAAAATCACACATTCCTGCCACATTGCTGCTGTTTTAATGGAGGGGCTTTACCAGATTACAATGTTTCTACTTTGATGAATATGAATGGGCCCAAATCAGCACAACACATCACTGAACACAGGCACCTGTGCCTCAAGCCTACATGCTAAAATGTGTTTGTCTTTTCAGCTAATGAACTATACTTCACATGGTGCGAGTATACATCGCCTGTTTGGTTAACAGTCATAGAAACAAGGAAATGATGAAGAAATCACACTATATAATGAAATTTTATTACTACCTTTGAAGTAGAGATGTGCAAAATTAAATATTTATAAAACGGATTAGAATTTGGGTTGTCTGAATGACTAGTCAGTCATAAAAAGCCCTGCATAATTATATATAATTCTAAATTATACTGTATATGTCAGGCGTGTTTTTGACACCATGTGTACACCAGACCAGACATGAGTAGAGCAGTGCAGTCAAACATCAATCACTCCCAATATAATCAATGAAGCTGTCTACACTGGAAGCGTCCATTCTGGGATGTGATACAACCTTCAGCTTTGATGCTTCTAGTAGAAACAGACACGCATGTGTACAGACAAACTTACAAAAAGAAAAAAAATGCAGGGAATATACATTCAACATATGAACAAGCTAAATTCTGTATCTATAACTGTATGGCACAAAACTATTAGTAAGTAATCATAGATCTGATGACTGTAGCATTAAAGTGGGGGAATTTAAAGCAATTTCAATGGTATGTTAATGTGAGAATTTCAGCCACGATGTTATTCTTATATTTATTTTAATGAAAAGTTTTTATTAATTAGTTATTACTTATTTCAGGTGAAAAAATTCTAATAAGGTTTGATATTATTATGATAATTCAAACAAAGAATACCTACATAACAATTAACGAGCAAAAATTAACGTGTAGTCATCAAAAATAAAGGAAAATAAATGGTATTTTAAATCATAATAATAATAATTATTATTATATTATAATAAATTATAATATAGATGGATAGTTATATTTTTTGTTATAATATATGGTTTTTTTATCTCTTTATGCTTCAATTTTTATTTTACTCTCGTATTAATAGATCTCTTTCTTGGGCCTTGTGCGCAGCAGTGACTCATATGATTTCCTAGAACCGCTCGGTGGTGGCTTTTACGATTTCCATCTCTGATGTTACATACAACTCAAGAGAACTCAAGTGATGTAAAAGGTTATGAACACATTGCCTCAGTCTATCACATTTCCCCCCACCTTTTGATCTAACAGTGACATCGTCCATCTCCGTCCTATCATTCCCACATTAGGCTTCAGCTCCATCCTCTTAAATGGCTATTGACCGTGTCAGAATATTCTAGACACTCTGCTCTACTGGAGCAGCAAGTTACTGCCATTTCTGACAAGGAACCTGGAGCCCCTGACTGCTGCTTAAAATGATCTGACAGCTCCTGTGAAGAGCCAAAAGCTCTCAAAGACTGCAGACATCCTGAGATCTTGTACTAAACCTTTAACTCGACTGGCACTTATGACAGCGAGCCAAGAAGGGTGTGCATGTGATTACAGCAGCAGTGGACCAGGTGGAAACTGGATGGTGTCATTACTGGAAAAATGTAATAATAATAAGAGCTTGTGTCCTGGTGTAATAGTCACTTTGATGGATAGCAGGAGGGATCTGCGAGAAAAATAACCCTCGAAAGTTTGTGCAATATTCCAGTATTGAAAACAACCATGATATTTAAAAAAAAAAATTTAATACTGACATCATGTTAATACTACATATGTGATAATATTGTAAATAATCCAGTGCCACTTGTTTGACACTCCAGCATAGTAGGTAGCTGCATTGCACCTATGTTGGTTACCATCCATCATAAAACAGAAAAAAAAGAAGACAATACAATGTGTAGCAACAATTGCCACTCAAAATTTGAAGGAGACGACAGATGAAAGTGAGACTACCCTCATCTAGATCAAGTTTGCCAGGTTGGGAGTTTTCGGATTCCGTAAAACAAAAACGGGCTGTTTGACACACCAGTCTGCAGGAAGTGCCGATCAACAGTAAGGTATTTTTGTACACATTTGTACAGTTATGGTTACAAACTCTCTCTCTCTGCCTCCTTACACCAGTATTTTGAGTAAGATTCATTGGCCAATAAAGTAAAAACACTAAATAACGTTCAAACTGAATTTGACTGACAATTTTTTTTTCAATATTTCTATAGATATTGTGATTATATCATTATCATGAAATCTTCCTTGTGTTGGATATATGTTCCCTGTGTGTGTTCACTCCCCATGTCTAGTCCCTATGTGTCTTGCCCTTGTTAGTTGCATTACTTGTCATGACAGTTAACCACGCCCTCTCGTTACCTTGTTAAGCTTGTTAACCTCTGAGTGTATATATAACCCTAATGTGCGAGTAGTGCGTTCACACTGAAAATTCCAAAAAGGGAAAGTGCACCTTAAATATGGATGATATGCATGAATATGGATATAGATGGTGCACTTAAATAACTGAAAAAATTGAAGTGTGGAATGTTGGACACTTCATGCACTCAAGTGTCACAGCTTTAATTACACAGTGAAGGGGGAGTGGCTATCAGACTCCCTCCGATAATGAATGACAAAATAACCTTAGAATTCATACTCTACATGGTTGAGTACATAGTGCATAAGTACATAGTGTAAAAGTGCATAGTATAGTGTGCCATTCGGGATGCAGCTCTAGTGTTTCACTTTTGCGGTGTTAGTCGATGTTCGTGCTTGTGTTTGAAGTTGCTTGTTTTCTGTGCTTTTGCAGATGTTTATCTATTTCTTTATTAAACTACTCGTTGCACTTAGATCCTCGCCTTTGCCTGCTTTCTTCGCACATTACAGATTTCATGACAGTTTGCGTTTGAAATTTGAGTCAATGCTGGGTCCTCATTGGCCAATTAGAAACATCAATGACTTTTTGCTAAGCTCCGCCGATTTTTGGTAATCGAGTTTTCGGCTAATAACAGCTAATGCAACAATAACGACGATTCATAGCAATAGAGTGCAGAAGCTGTTGTGCATCCATTCACCTGAAACCCTCTTGGCACAGATTTGCAGAGAAATACCATCGGTTGGCAAATAAATAATAGGTATTGCCAAGATTTTAGTTAGAAAGCTTTATGTTACACCTCAAATAACAAGGGGATATATAGTAAGTCCCCGAACTCATTCTCTCAAATGGCTTGGGTATGCTGAGCATTTACAGCTTATATGGTCTAAACGCCACTAACAGAAATGAAGAGACTTAGTGAAGGTCGCGATGAGGTTAGCGATGGACTCCAGCATCCTCTACAGCTGGTCTTTTAAAACATTCAGAGAGAGTCAGGAGAGTAAGCCAGAAGGTTTAGCACGTAAACGTCTACTTTAAGTGTAACAGGCAGAAGAAGGATGTGATAGATTGGAGAAGTGGAGAAGCAAACAGTTTACTCCTTTCAAAGAAAGACACCACATATAATCTGATTTTGATGAAGTGCTCCATATGGAGGCTGATCAGTCTGCTTTTGCTCACAAACAGCCCCACGCATGCACACGTTCTCAGAGCCGAGTCTGGTTTATTTGATCTGTTCTTGGCTTGATTAATGCATTATTTCCCCCTTTGATGTAGACTCGGAATCAGAAAAAGACAAAAAGCAGTCTCTATAAGAGGTGATTCGTATGGTACTGATTTAACATAGTCACTTAGTGCTTAATAGCAGACACAACTGTACATCAGGTGCCTAACATGTTCGCCTAAACACAAACCTAGCCGCCTTGATGCTGATATATTTGCTAATAAAACCCAAATGTAATACATCTCTCTCAAACAATCTTAAGACAACCCCCTCTAGAATACAAATACTAAGCAAGGCTAGTTTAAAAGATGGCAGTGGCATTTAATAGTCCTATCTCTGGTCTCCTGGGACTCTACTTTTCTGTGCCTGTTAGGACAGAAGAAAAAAACAAAAAACCAGCACTCGTGCGTCACTGAGAGGTATGGCATTTCTGGAACAATGACAATTAGCCTTGACTAAACAATAGGGACAGTTCACTTTTAAAAAGGCTCTAAGGACAGCTCTTCCTTGAATTATATGCATCCACTGATAATGAGACAATGATTACTTACAACATATATTGGGTCACTGAAAATTAAACTTTCTCTGCTAATTTTAGATGGACTAATCTGCAAGGTTAGGTGGTATGACCAAAATCTAAATTTTTTTCTTTCTTTTCTATATTTCTTTCTTTTTTAAATGAATCGTTAATGTTATTATATTCATAATGTACACACATTTACCTTACCTACAATTATAGAAACATTTAGTTTAATTCATATTAGTTTATAATCAAATCTGCCAATCTATCCATCTATTAAAAAGTGAAATTGCATCTCATAAAATTAACTTGTCTAATTGTTTGGCCAGTATACACAACAATCTATCTATCTATCTTTTTAAAAAAAAAATTTTTTACATGCCATATTCAGGATTGCTACATTTGAAAACATTAAAATAAATACATACATACATACCGTGGGTATAGAAAAGAATCACCCCCTTTAAAATAATAACATTTTGATGCTTTGCAGCATGAAATGAAGACAGACACAGTTTTTGTTTTATCCAGCTGTATTCACAATGATGAAAGATATTACCAATATGTCTGAAAAAAATAAATAAAAAATAAAAAACAGAATCGCTAAGTTGGAAAAATGATCACCCCCTTGTGTCAGTATTTTGTTTAACCACCTTTTGCTTTAATTACAGCCTTTAGTCTGTTTGGATTTGTCTCTACTAACTTTGCACATCAGGACTAGAGATGTAACTGTATGAAAATTTCTTATCACAATTATAGTTTCCAAAATTAGCACGGTTATCAGTATTATCACGGTTTTAAGTTAAGTTAAAGTTTAAGTTAACTTAGTAAAGTCAAAATGATAAATGGTTAAAAAGGATCATATGTATTTTATCTGCTCCATAAATAATTCTAGATACCTTATTCAAATTGTTTAAATGTGTAGAATCCACATCAGCTTGTTTTTCATCAGCCAGTCAAAATTTACAGCAGGGCATGCAAATTCAGTCAGTTTTTTGGCCAGACAAAAACTGCACACAGGCTGAATGTAAATGTAACTCTCCAACACTAGGTGGCACTAATGGAACAGCTGAATTAGAGCGTTTCCGTTAACTCGTGGCCAAAGCAGACGTGCGATAAGAACACTACTTTATTAGGGTATTACATGGAGTAAAGATTGAAAAACGAAAATGCCCATCGCAATCTTTTTAGCACAGTCAGAACCTTCAGAGTTACATTCATAGAATTAATTCATTTGTATAATTCCCTTAGCACTTTTAAAACCTCTTAGCTTTCCGCCATGTTTTCACACAAAATGAAACTACTCTGCGTTCTGTGCGCACGTGAGACTGTTACTTAAAACTGTACTTTATGCTGGACAGTCTTTATATCTGAATTGTTCAAAAAAAAAAAAAAAAAAATCGCGGTTATCAATACGGGTTTTATGAAATTATATCTGTAGGTTCATACTACCCATGGGGAATTTTATCATGACCGGTAGTGCCACCCCTATGGGACTGGTACAATATTGGCTCCACTCATTCTTGGCGAAACTGTCAAGTTCAGTTTAATGTGGTGACGGTTGTGGACGCAGTCATTCCAAGTTTTCAGTGGGTGTTAAACTGGGCTACTGAAGACAGCAAGGACAATTCACTTTTTTTCCTTCAACCCTGTGTGCTCGTTTTGCTGTGTGCTTTTGGTCATTGTCATGTTGGAAGGTAACAATTCTTCCCATTGATGACTTTCTGGCAGAGGGCAGAAGATTTTTTCCTCAAGAATTTAACAGTATTTTGCCCCATCCATTTTTCCTTTTATCCTGAAAAGTGCTCCAGTACCTGCTGCAGAGAAACACCCCCATAAAAGGATATCACCACCTCCATGCTCTATTGTAGGATTGCCGTTATTTGGATGGTGATTTCCAACGACATATGTATGGTGTTCTGAGGCCAAATATCATTATTCAAAAAATACCTTCCATTTCTTAATCATAGACTTTACTGTGCTTCTAGGCATTGATAAAGCCTTTGAGTTTTTTTTGTATCTATCATCTGATTTGTGCCTGTCCACAACTTTATCCGGAGATCTTTTGACAGTGCCTTGCCACCCATAGTTGATTGTTTGCGGAAATGCTCCGTGGAAGCTCTTTTCATGCTGAGCTGATCAAAATGACCACAGCTGATCACAGTTGAAAGTCAAATGGCTTTGTGTGCCATTGAGAAGGTGATTAGCTGTACCTGCATTGAGTTTACAAGTCATTTTTAACCCTTTGGGCGGTGAGGGTACCACATAGGTTTTTTCTGTGCACCTGGGGGTACGGTCCCACATATGGGATTTAGAATGTTCGGTGACGTCACATAACTGCAAAATTCAAACTGTGCTTTCGCGCTTTAGCTGGCGCTGAGCCAGAGAGAAAAGTGCACTGCGGTTGTCATATTATCACAACTATGCAGTGTTTTTAACCACATAATGCATATTTTAGGTTTCAGACATTTAAATACACATAAGTACTAGAAAAACAATACATTTAGAGTTTGTAAAATACAGACATATGTCTATGGAAGCAACAATAACAATCCATTCAAATTTTATTTGCCGATGTGTTTTATTCATATCAGATACACATAGTCTAAGTAACTATAAAGTTCACTCTATTCTTCACCCAGTTCACCGGCCACTTATTACTTGTATTTCGGGAGAAACTGATGAATTCACGTGCCGTGAATCTGCCTGACAGGACTCTCTGAACTGCAGCGCGAACAAACATGGCGGGGGGCGCCCATCTCACATTACAGATCACGATCAAGATCATTTAGAAAGGTTTTTAAACGACAAAACACACACTCATTTACACATATTTGTGAATCGAAATATCAGATGCTAATCCAATATCCCACGATACAGTGTTATCCAATTTATTAGGAGTAAACATTTCCTCAAAATTCGCCAACACTATTGGATTTCATTATGAAGTAAAATTAGTAGGATACAGTAATCCTTCATAAACCTGTCATAACACTGACCTACCATCCAAATGGTATTATATAGGCCATTCTAGTCAGGACACAAGATAACTCAATGTGCTAGCGTTCCCTGGCAGGCCTGTCCGGAATGAGGAAGTATGTTGTTTGATGTTTGTAAGTGGCTTACTATGGCGCTGGGTGGGCCAGTGGGTCAGACTCCGCCCTGCGGCCCAGACACTCTAATGGAGTCATTTATCTCCTGTCAACCTGCAGCTGGTTACCGGTTCCCCACTGCCTCCTCTGCCGCTTGAGTAGCCAGGCAGCTGGAGTCACGGCCAGAGAGGAAGTCTAAACCGGACACAGCACCACTGGAGCACTATCGCAGCCCCACACCTCACGGACAGCTGAAGACACATCGATTAAAAATGAGTGACTGGACTGGGGATTCCCAGAGCTCTGCTGTTAGGACAGGTGCCAGGGAAGCCATTCACAGTTTATCACCTCCGAATTTGTTACGCCTGACCTGCTGACAAGCCGAGCGGCAACTGATGTGAGCAGGAGGGGTGTTTAAGAAAGCCAGTATTCGCAAGGGTAGCAAATTCTACACTGGAGGATTCTTAAAAAGAACCATTCTTGTGCTGGATAGAGTTCTCGAGTTGATTTACTGTCCTCTGGAGATGAAAAGTTTTAGATTTTACTGATCTGAAGAACTTTATAGGTTCTTCAGATCAGTGTATTGTACATTGATTTATTAGTTCTGTAACACACCAGTACATAAAGTTCTTTGTGAAAAAAACATTCTCATATGGCATTGAATTATTGGTGCTTGCTGAAGCTAATACTCTTGGGTCATACTCATATGAATGTTTATGCTACAGACATGAACATCTCAAATATTGAGGCTTACTGAGCAGATGTCTGCTATTGTTTCTAAGACTTATAAGAATTATGCTTAGACTTAATGATCATTTTTCATAATTTTCTCCTGGTGGATGATAAAAAAGGGAAATTTTGTCTTGCTATAAAATTAATTTATCTAATTTTTGGTCCATTTGTTCTGGAAATAAAATGTTTTAAATTCTGCAAGAAATTTTAGGCCTTACAACAGGGAAAACCAAAAAATGAAAACCAATATGGTACAAATATTTTTTGAATTCTTATAGACCGACACCGAAGACAGGGGCTGAGCATCTGGTAGCGAATATCTACATATTTTTCTGACATGGGCCAGTACAAGCAATTTAAAGGTGTCATGAACTGCTCTTTTTTTATTATTTTGTACTGTTTTCTGAAGTCCACTTATAATGTTATCAAGATTTTTACATAAAAAACATCAACATTTCGAAGTAATACACTATTTTCTGTCCTGTTTTGACCCCTCTCATCAGAACGCTCTGTTTGAATAGGCGTGCCGGATTGTAAACTTGAGAGTAGACACCCACTGCTATGATTGGCTAACAGTTGTGTATGTTTGACAGCCTACATCCTTCATAGACAGACGCTGCTGTGATTTAGATAAAAAATGCATAAATTCTCAGTACATATCAAACGATCTGTAATAACAGACAAAGCAACAGTGACCACGTAATAAAAACAGTTACTCACGCTTGTGTGGTGCGAGATTGCTGTCAGATCCAATAAAGTCGCACAGCATCGTCTTTTAGTTTCAATCTTTCTGAAAATCCTGAAAATCGAATTGTGCTTTGTTTGTGAACGAATCCGCAGTTAAATTAAGTGAACAAAGGACCAAGTTCTAACTGACACGCTCTTGATCTTCATTAAAAATAAAGTTCATCCATTCTTTCCTAATGCTGGGATAAGGAACGCCATACAAAGACTGTTTTCCACAACTTTGCACTGTACAGCGTCTTGTTGTTCTCTGAGCCATCTTTATCATTTGGTTTCAGTGTAGACCTGTGTTTGCCTCTCTTGTTATTTACCCACTACGTGCACAAATCAGTGGGCGGAGCTAAAGAGTGCTGTAAGAAAGCCTGTTTCTGCCACAGAATTAATAAAAATGCAACTTTTTCTTTCACAATTCAGATTTTTTTCTTCATAATTGAGTTTATATCTTACAATTCTGAGTTTATATCTCACAATACTGAGAAAAAAATTTAGAATTGAAAAAAAAGAATTGTGAGATAAAAAGTAGCAATTACCTTTTAGTTTTTTTAATTATGTGGTGGAAACTGGCTTCCATTGCAATCACTTAACAACCATCCAAATTACAATAAAATAGCATCAAGCAACTGCATAGCAATATGGCAAAAACTACTCAAACCATCTTGGCAACACCCTACAACCATCCGAAACAACCTAGTATCAAGGCAGTATGTTTTGCACAGGCCAAGCACTTTATTTTAAAATCCTTAGTTCTAGAAAGAATAAAAGAAGAATATATGTAAAAGAATAAATGTACACAGTGTATCATGAATAATTACAAAAAAAAACACCCTTAAGTGATCAGCTGACATGACACAAACTCTTTAAGATCTGTCAATGCAGAATTTTCACTGCATTACTACGTAGCTGTGGGATGCGTTTCTGAAAAAACTCAATCCCACGAGAGTGCTGGAGTGAATAAAAGCATGCAGGTGTGTTTCAACTGAAGTGTCTGGCACACAGAATCCATGGCTCTTCACCACTGCAGGCTGCGAACATTCACGATTGTTCCTATCCACCTTCAGCTGATAAATCTTGCCGCTGTATAAATATGACACACGTTCTGGAGAGCCCACACTGAGTAATAATCTGTTCACCCACAGCTAATGCTTTGAGACGAACAGGTGAGCCATTGTGCGAGTGCAGGCACCAAACATGTGTCTTCTGTACAGTAAAGCTGTCCACGTAATAAGTGACATGCTGATTTTCTGCAGTGATTAGCATTAACAAAAGACGCGAGCGAGACAGAAACGAGCTGCAGGAGTTAGTATGCAGTGAGCATTCCTCAAGTATCAAATGAGAACAAAAGGTTATGGATGTTAAATACAAATAACAGGATTATTCCACCGACGACTTCATGTGGAACTGAGACACGCCGCTAATTAAATAAGTGTTCTGAAGTACACAGCATTGCTAGAACAGGGCCCAAAGGGTGAATATGCCTTTAACAGGTTAAAGTATTGCTTAAACAGGCGGTTTATTTAATCTCCCGTGGGACAGCGTAATAAAGGTATGCTAGGCCGTGTGAATAGCCTGGTTTCAAAACAACCAAACTATGTAGCCACACAGGGAGAGTCAACACAAGGCTGCTTAGATCCCAAAAGTAAGTGGTCAGTCTCTCAAACCATAAGTGCTACTTTATTTATTTTTTATGTCAAAGCTTGAAATAGAGGGCGGACTTGGATAATTGCAGTGGATGTGTTTTTATAAGGACACACAATAGCTGTCTGGTCTCGACTCGAACAGTCGTGGCCTAATGGATAGAGAGTCGGACTTGTAAGCCAAAGATCACGGGTTCGAGACTCAGGTCCGGCAGGGATTTGTATGTGGGGATTTGCTGTACAGCACTCTCTTCTGCCCTCAATACCACGACTGAGGTGAGACCCTTAAGCAAGGCACCGAACCCCCAACTGCTCCATGGGCGCTGCAGCATTGGCTGCCCACTGCTCCGGGTGTGTGTTCACGGTGCATGTTTGTTCACTACTCACTGCTGTGTGTGTGTGTGCACTTGGATGGGTTAAATGCAGAGCACAAATTACAAGTATGGGACACCATACTTGGCCACACCTCACGTCCTTTCCTTCCACCTTCAATACCCACGGCCGAGGTGCCCTTGAACAAGGTACCAAACCCCCAATGGACCACCATTCTCTGCAATAATAAAGCTTGGAAGAGCCAGAAATTTTTTTAATATAACTCTTTATATTTACTACTTTATATATATACTTTGTATTCATCTGAAAGGAGAAAGTCATTTACACCTAGGATGGGTCAAGGGCATGTAAATCAATTGTTAAGAGGAATCTGAAACAAAGTTATTTGATTCTTTACAATTCCAGTCACTAACTCTTTCCATAAAAAGTAACATTTCCCAGAGGTGTGCTTTGTTGTATCTTCAGCAGATCATGTCGCACATCAAATGTGTCTCATAAAATTTAGTGGCAGTCTTCCACACCAAAAGTTCAGCTTCTGCTTCACTGGCCTCTGTTCATGTTCTCCACATCCGCTCTCTGACACTGGGTTGGCTTAATCAAACATGTGGTTCTATTCATAGAATGTAAACAGTGCTGTGGTGGCTTAGTTTTGTGGGGATCAGAGCAATGACCACTGACTAGAGATTCATCGCTCTGGCATCAGCACATACACGGATGGCTAACCTTCATGATCGAAGATCGCGGATCCAGGTCAGAGCCCATCTGGTGCCCTACCACTCGAGAATAACAGGCTTGTGAAATGATGGAAAAGGCTTCCTTTGTCCCAGATATGGAAGTGGCAGGATCTCTATATGAGAGGGAGGGGCAAACACCAGTGGAAATGTGTCTATGTTTCAAAAGATTCAGCAGTTACACATAGAATTAAAAAAAATGAAGTGAGTAATTTTTTCTGAGGAAAGTCAGCCATTTGTAGGCAGTCTTCCTGAAACACTGTGGTTATGTGCTACTTTTAAAATTTTTTGTGGTTTTAGTGGTCTGAAATGTCAGTTTCTGACACAATGGTGGATGGGGAAGAGCTGAATTGGCAGTTCAAGTGTTTAGAAATATTATTTTGGAAATAATAATTCTTTTTTTGTACTTCTGTTTGGCGTATTACACAAACTGTAAAGTGTATAAAATGTTTAAAAAATGTGAAGCAGCATAACTGTTTTCAACATTGATAATAAGAAGAAATATTTTTGAACATCAAATCTGCATATTAGAATGATTCCTGAAGGATCATGTGACACTGGAGACCGGAGTAATGATGCTAAAAATTCAGCTTTGCAATCACTGGAATAAATTAATAAATTAGATTTTACAATATATTGAAAATATAATTTTTAAATTGTAATATTATTTTACAATTTTTACTGTATTTCTGATCAAATAAACAGAAATATAATGTAAATGTAAATAGAATATATATTTATTTTATTATTAAAATATATAGTCCAACAGTAGTTTATTATAGTTAGTTAAGAGTTTAAATTGCAGCAACCATCAATGTGACATGAAAAATGTGACATCTTTTTTGTAATAGGAAGCTTATGACTAGCTTATTTCCCTGAACAATCTTCTGCCCAGAATTGAGGTCAACACCTCAGTTTCACAACGACAGTTTCTGTTTGTAAAATTAATTATTTACCACCTGCGGATGGAGCTGACGCCAAATAGACCAATCACAGCAGCGGTAATACTCTAGAAAGACTTGTAATTTTCCTAATACTCTTAGCTGGAGAGGTGTCTAACACTAACCGAATACCTTCACGCTTTCTCTCTCTGATACTCCAAAGCATGTCCATTATTGATGTGCGTTTGCTCTGGTGAGAACAAAAATGGGGTAAAAATGCAGCACAAAATCTCATGAAACATTAAGCCCAGATTATAGAGAAACAGGCTAAATAAAAAAAGAGCTGTTGAGAGTTGGTTACATTTATTGCCCTAGTGTTCCTGACACGGACTACTGACCCCATGTCTTCACCTCCGGTACCTTCAGGGAGGAGATTGAGGCGAGAATTAGAAGGAGTGCTTATGCTGCTGTGTCCAATGTTGAAGTGAATCCTCACAGGAAGCCACAGACAAACCGAGGAGTATCAGAAGCTTTTAGGCTATGGTTCAGCATCAGAGCACATAAAGATTCTTTGATTCCTCCATTTTACATGTCAAGGAATCGATTTGCAAACATTAAAGATAACAGTGAATTTCTCTGATGTTTCTAGCCTGTGATATTTTCAGTCATATTCTTTAATACTTCATCTATTTCACGGATTTTGGAGAACAAGATGCACTGAATCTCCAAACATTAGTAGGTCTGGTTCAGCATTGCGGTGAAGGTCCCCGCTGACATGCATTAAGAATTTGATCAATGGGAGTGTAAACATGCAAAAGCTGCGGCAAATCCTTTCGCTATGCCGCACCGCAAACACACTTGCACTCGCAAAAATTCATTTTCAGTCTCCTTTGATTTCTAGTTTGCTGACACAAGGGCACAGAACGTGTGACACAAAATGTGTGAGGAACTGACGACCAAACAAATGCCGTACCTTTCCACTAAAATTCCCATAAATATGCTAATTTCCCATAGCCTGAATGAAATGCAGTCTGTGCCGCACATAAATGGCAATCTGATGGGTTGCTGCATTGAGTCTCAAATGTACTAATCTGCATTCCCATCTGACAATAATGAACAGCAGAACCTGCTACATATCACGGCTATCTCTGATCCTATCCTTATAATACTTATGATATTCAAAACAGGTGCTTCCACATTTTACCATATCTGGAGCTAGTAATGGTTATCCATGTTGCTATCATGTTTTTTTTTTGTCTTTATCTATTGTATTTTATGTATAAGATACCCAATGCGCTCTTCATTAGAATAATTAAAATTTGTTTGGCACTTACAGAAATAATGTGGTCTTTCTGAACCACTTTCAATTAATTTTTAGCCAGCCATACAGATTTTGTCTGCATAAATAAAAACAGTTTTTGATTCAGTATTGCATGACCAATCAAATGGACTGATTAGCTGATGGCCTTTCTCTCAGTTTTCTACACTATAAAAAATGCTGGGTTGTTTCAACCCAACCGTTGGGTTAAATTTTGGTTACATTTTTAAATTAGCTTTTTAACCCAACAGTTGGGTTAGTCCACATTTGACCCAACGTTGGGTTGAAACAACCCAGCATTTTTTAGAGTGTATAAATTGTTGCGGCTGGATCGATGTAACCTTCAACCCACCCGGCAATTCCTCCAGGCCCTAAAGGCTAGACGCGGTGGGATTCCTGAACCATAGCTGCCTTTCTCATTCAGAAACTTATAAAAGAGACTTTTTAAAAAAATCTAGTCAATGAACCCCAGCTGGTGAAATTCCCAATATAAACAATTCTACTGAAAATGTAAATTTCATACGTACTCTTTCCCAGAGTCTATAATGAATAATCCACTGAGGCCTTTGCTCAGAGTACAGCTAAAGCGATCAAGAGAATCCATCTTTTAAACCCTGGATCATCGCCAAGAAAGACAAGCAAAGCGCAGTGTTTAATGCAAGAAATAGAACTGAGGAAAGATTTGAGATCAGTGTCTCCCTCCGTCTCATCATTAAGCCACAAAGGCCTGCAATGAACACGAACCCACTGTATTCAGATATCTCCTCTGGGAATTAGGAAATGAGAAATTGAATAGCTTCAATCAATATTTGGGTGTTTCTTAAACTTAAGGCACTTGTGGCCCTGTGGACCCTGTGAAAATAATTATTATATTAAAATACAATTTACACACTCACACTTAATTAAAGTCGCCCACTAAAATGCCCAGCAGTGTATATATATATATCTAGGAGAATTCTGCCACATTTCAAACGATGTATTCTGTACACTGATTTAAAAAAAATAATACTAAAAATGAAAATGGCGATGGAAATGACATATAAAAATTTTTATAAAATGACTGACTCCTTTGTCTCGCTAAGACGAATTTCACAATTATAAGTAGCCAACACAAAATTAAACATTATTTTCCCACTTTTAGCATAAATTGATCAAATTAAAGCTTGATTAGAAATGATGCACACTTAAAATATTCTGCTGATATTAAATTTTTTCTTTGTCTTTTACACATAACATGTTACATAAGCATTCTCTATGCAAAGCACACAAGTATAGAAGTATTTTCACATAATAAATACTGAAACAGTTAATGATTATTTCACTTTTAGTTCACATCATTTTTAAAATGTAAAATGTTAGAGGTGCTCCGATTGATTGACCACCGATCACTATCGGCCGATAATCGCTTTGGGATGATTGATCGGCGGTCTCTAAAAAGGCTGATCTCAAAAAAACGATTTCAAGCTAATGCAAGGCGATTATCGCTCCTTCTCTTGAGAGGTTGTGGCACGTACCATCGTCTTGAGCATGCAGCGGCACCGTATCAGTCTCTGTCCGGCGTGGGTGAAATCATTATAATGCTGAAGGTGAGGTACCTTAATTAATAGACGAGTCGTGTTAACTGTGTGGTAACCAACTCTTCGTGCGAGACGTAATTCCACACAGCGTGGTCCCCTCATCGTTCACACTCTTCTCCTCATATAACGCAAATGGTGCTTCAAATCACCACATCGCGTCTGTCTATAAGCAAGCTGCATGCTGCACAGTTGACACAGGAATTGTCACTTGCACAATCGGGCAGTGTTCCATCGTTCCACGTTGTCGTTATAAATTTGCATTACTTTTGAATTCTTGCCAGTGTTTAACCATTCAGCGCTCGCGCGCTCTCCTGGAGACCGTGCGCTCATGCACACTCGCAGCGCACACACATAATGTCAGATTCACATTACTCCGTTTGCAGTGCGAATGTGCGCTCATGTTAACGAATTAATAAAGCGTTTACACTGCACACAGTTTCTGTCTGGCAGTGCGTTCCAGTAGTGGTGCATCTGCAGCAGTGCAGAGATCGTTTCAAGCACATTTTTTTGCAGTAAATATGAACATGGATTGAGACGAAAATGTAGTAATTAGACCTTAAATGCATATTATTAAAGTCTACTGTTTTTCACAGTCAACACATATGGCTTTTTGGCTAGGTTTTAAGGAAAACAGCACTTTTAGATAAGGCAATAATAGATGCACTCGTGGAGTTAGGAAAACAAAGTTCTTTATGAACTGCAGGATTACTTGTAATAAAGATTTCAATGCAAAAGGAAAGGCAGTAGAGCTAACTATTTCTGTCAATGGTATAAGTTTGTGATAACGTAAGAAAAGTAGTTTAAATGTGTTGCCACTTGCTTGAGCAACTTAATATATAAATCTAGAAGTAGGCTAAATGCAAAAGTAAAACGTTTTGAATAATGTGTTGCTTATATTTATTTTGTTTAAACATGTCTGTGAAAGACTGTATTGCTGTACTGTGTAAAAAAAGAATTGCAATGCTGAAAAGCATTTTCAGTGACAATGTTTGGTTTTGAAATCAAAATAATGGATAAATGTTGTGTTTGTGGTAAACAGCCACGGATCAGTAGTGGACTCCTGTGTGAAAGCTGCTTCCCATCTCACAAGAGTCACCTAAGAGGGGAAATCCCCCCATTTTCAAAAATGAAATTCAGGCCTGAATAAATGTCTAAAAATCCTGATGGGAGTATCACTATAAATAGTTATAAATGATAAAAAGAAGGTTTTAAAAAGATCGGTATCAGTGATCGGATGATACTGCTTTCTGTGATCGGCGATCTTCCTCAAAAATCCTGATCGGAGCACCCCAATAAAATGTGCGCAAAATATGATTATGGTTTTATGCAGCTTGTCTGTGAACAACGGCTCTATGTAGTTAATGCTGCTCAATGTGAAAGCACGCACTTGATAGAGATTTACCGCTGATTACAGAACCGGCTTTACTGACCAGATGCGCATTAAATATCGTGCGATATTTATCATGCAGCCCTATTTATAATGTTACAAGAGATTTCTATTTCAAATAAATGCTATCTTTTTAAATTTTTTATTCATTGAAGAATCCTGAAAAAAGTTTCCAAAAAACTATTAAGCAGCACAACGGTTTTAACTCGGATAATAAATAAGAAATGATTCATTCAGCATATTAGTATAATATATGTAATAGTAATAATGTGACACTGAAGACTGGAATAATGATGCTGAAAATTCAGCGTTACCATCACAGGAATAAATTACATTTTAAAATATATTCTTTAGAAAACAGTTATTTTGAATTGTAATATTATTTCACAATATTACAACTGTATTTTACATCAAATAGATGCAGTTGTGGTGAGCATAAGAAAGCAATAATAATGGGAAAATGATGAATGCATAGAAAACAAAGTTTCCAAAAAAGGAAAAATAAATCTGTTTTGACCTATAATCGATCTCTGGAACATAAGTGCCGCAAGTTAAAGAAACACCTATGTACTAAAATAATGTAGGTTCTGTGTTTCAGTGCAAATGTAAGTAAATGTACGTTTTGTAGAATCACATTTTACGTAAAATACATAAGAATTTCCCATGAGATCACGCTGTACAATGTCAGCCAACAATCGGGCACCTCAGATAACCTGTGCAATCACTCAGGTCAATGTCCTCACACACTCCCCTATTGAAGCATCCATATAAAAAAACACTCTCCGCACAAGTGCTGCTGCTTATTAATACATAAACGGCTGTTTGTGAGGTGTTACAAGGTTGCTAAACCATGCAGAATGGGATCAGATAGCGAGGAAAAGAGTGCAAAGGAAGTGCAAGACAGATGTGTCTGAGATGTTGGCGTGCTTCCAAAGACCCCCAGAGATGTAGTACCCCTCCTGTATTTGGCTGTAGGAGACGCTATTTATAAGCGGCTGTAATGTTTGGTATTTCCTCTGGGGATGGGGCAGGGAGAAGGCATTGTTTTCCTTGGCTGACTTTGATTGTTTTGCTGATTCTTTTTGTTGAAATGTCAAAGTCTTGCTGTTTCGTTTATGCATTTCCATTTGTGTTGAGAAGCGAAACATTTTCCCTGCGAATATATTTCAGCAGTTATTACCTATTTGTGTCCCATATTTCTGTCAAATGAACCAGCGATGCCAATCATTTGTGATTTGGTGAACTGGCCGAACGCATTTGGACCACTCTCTCACTGAATCATATAGCCTCCCCCTGGCCTCGGAGTCGGGTCTGAAATTATTGGGGGCTTGAGGCAAAAATAGCACCAAATTGGACAAAATTGGCCCTGCACCATTAAACTAAATCTATTACGGCTGTAAAAATGAAATGAAAAGTGTTGATTGTTGCATTGCATATCGCATCATATTTCTTTTTACACGTTTTTACACAGCGTTGCGCATAATGTGATAATGTAAATTCTTTGCTCGCTTTCGGTATATAATTTATTCGCTGTTTGAATAACCGTGGAATTTAAACAAAATAATGAAATAATTAGTAACTTACAATGCTTTTATTAAACTGTGATCACGTTAAATATAAATTCAGTCATATTAAAATATTTTATGACATGACACCCATGTCTGGTACTGGTCTAAAAAGACTTGCTAATGATGTGCAGTTAATAGATTACACTAACATTAGGCTACTTTTATCCTTATACCCTAGAGTTGGTTCACTGCATATGTTGAATCATCTGAAAACAAACAAGAAAAAAAAACTCTCTATGCGTACGCTAAGCTGAAATCCTGCAGGTGCCCCTGAAAGGCACCACATCATGGAAAACAATGTTCTTTGCTTTGAGTTTCGAGCACACTACTGGTCAAACGATAAGGGTCGGTAGGAATGTATAGAATGTATTGATGTATAGAAAGGTACAAAGAACAGCATTTATTTGAAACAGAAATCTTTTGCAGCAGTCTTTATTGCCACTTTCGCTCAATTTAATCATATCCTTGTTGAATAAATGTATTATCTTCTTTTAAAAAATAAAATAAAATCATACTGACCCCAAACTTTTGATCGGTTGTGTACCATGCAACTCAAGGTTCAAAGGTGCAAGTACATTAGCATATGTCAGCTACATTTTATGTATCAACACCTATTTAGTATAACTCTGAATATCTACGCCAAGCTTAGCCCATCAAAACAACATTTACATATAAACATTTTAAGGCTACAGCTGGAAAAATGTTTAATTCAGCAACTATGTTGTTTTTAACAAACATTTACATTATCAGCAGACTTGAGGGGGAAAATTTAAATGCTACAATAAAAGTGTAAAAAATAAGGCTTATTTTTCACAAAACTTTCTGTATTAGTTGTGATGTGGATTCCACCGAAAACACACAGTACAGTTCAATTTTTAAGTTTATTCTATACTGTATGAAATAATCAGCCATCAAACAGTCAGCTTGGGAAAATTTGCTTTGACACAATAAGCATTCCATGGCTAGAAACACAAACATATGGCTCGTTTGTATTCATAATTCATGGATTATGCATCGCATAAATTGCAGAGAGCTTTTCAGTTATGCACCATAATCCTGCTCTGCCTTAAGTTGGGTTGTTACTGAGTCGATGGAGAGCGTAGGCGTCCCCGTTTTTGTGTTCACATGATGGTGAAGTGAGTAAGTGTGAGTGAGTTAGCTCTTCATCCCTTCTCTTCCTCCTACCTGCTCTCCGAGCCTCTGCCTGTATTCCTAACAAAGGGCTATAAATCCACGGAGCTCAGCTTAAATGTGCAGAGCTCCTTCTGCTGAGAGTCAAAGTAAACACGAGAAAGGTGAGGAGGAGTTATGCACGTGGATTTATTTTGTGGTTTTATATGGTCATAAATGAGTCAAGAGCAGATGACGCGTATGCTGAAATATGATTTGCTGACGCTACTAAGGTCTCCGGAGTGCATATCACAGCCTGTACAGCATTTGGGGTGTCATTACTAATTCAAAGTCAACATGGAATCGAAATGTACTTAATAAATGTTTCTGGGCTTTCCTAAAAGCGTACATTATTCTAAAAAAGTTTGTTTTCATAATCATTCTTCAAGATCTAATAACTTTCACTCTATTTTCTTCCAAATATTTTGATAAATCTGTATAATACATCACATTATAGACTTTAATGCACAGCGAATGCCATTTCATGTTGACTTTAAGGTTGGAAAGTGATACTAAATACTCTTCCGTTCAAAAGTTGGTAAAATTATTTTAATGCTTTTAGAAAAGAAGCCTCTTATGCTTACCAAGACTGCATTTATTTGATCAAAAAAAAAGTAAAAACAGTAATATTGTAAAATATTATTACAACTGAAAATAAGTGTTTTCTCTTTTATTATATTTTAAAATTCATTTTATTCCTGTGATATCAAAGCTGAATTTCCAGCAGCCATTTTTCAGTGTCACATGATCCTTTAGAAAGCATTCTAATATGTTGATTTGTTGCTCAAGAAACATTTCTTATTAATATTATCAATGATAAAAAAGTTGTGCTGCTCAATATTTTCATGGAAAATGTTTGTTATCATTTTTCTTTTTTCAGGAAATTTGCCTGAAAATACGGTTCGAATGAACAGTATTTCTTTGAAATAGAAATTTTTATAACAGTGTAGATGTCTTAACATTTCATCAATTGAATGCATTGAACTGGAATAAAAGTATTCTTAAATTAAATAAACAAACAAACTTAATGTTAGTGGTCTATACACATGTTTTTTTTTTTTTTTTTCTAACTTTTAAAATGTTTTTTCATTTATTTCAGATGCAAAAATATCTCTTTGCTGCACTGTAGATCCAATATCAGCATAGGAAACACCTCATAAATTCTTCTTACAGGAAATGTACACTTTGTGTGTCTATAATGCTAAGCCGCGCTCCACCCTGTCTGTGCTTTACCGGCCCTGGAGGATGAGGTTCTGGGGTGAGGGTGGATGACGCCACTGCCTGAACACTGTGCCAGGTGAGATCACAGGATGCAGGCAGACACACGCACATGTACACGTACAGCAGCTGGCTCTTAACAACCAAAGTGGGAGCCTCCCTCAGCTGCCGCAGGAAACTCCTGACCTCTCGCCTGCCTCCAACTCCACGGCAGCACAGCCGATTATTCCCATATGCTCACCTCTACCTCCACCAGCACAGAGATGGAGCTGCGGGTCATTCTGACGTGGTCACAGCTGTATAGTGTATACACTATATATCAGGGTGTTAAACAACATAGACAAGGTTTCTGCAGGTTTAATGAAGGTAAATTTTTTTAAAGGGATAGTTCACCCAAAAATGAAATCCTTTCTTCACAAATTCAGTTCTTTCTTTGGTTGAACAAACACAAAAGAAGATAATTGTTGGTAACCAAACAGTTGTTGGTAGCCACTGACTTCCATAGTATTTTTATACTATGGAAGTCAATGGCTACCAGCAACTGTTTGGCTACCAACATTCTTCAAAATATTTTCTTAGTGTTCAACATAAGAAAGAAACTCATTCAAGTTTGGAACAACATGAGGGTGAGTACATGATGACAGAATTGTCTTCTTTTTTTTGGGGGGGGGGGGGGGGGGGGGGGGGGGGGGGGGGGGGGGGCAACTATCCCTTTAAGACAAATTAAAGAAAATTTAAGGAATATGAAGTAAATAATGAGCTGTATAAGCAACACTTCAAAGATGGAAAACATAACTTCCAACTGATCACCATTACTTTTAAATAAATACCTTACCTAGAATATGGAATTAACTTTTCCAGGTTTTTTTTTTTTTTTTTTTTCAATTTTTTGTCCAATTTCTTTCTTTCTTTTTTTTACTGTAGCTTCTGCTCACACTGCTAAAGTGTGAAGGTCTAAACCTTCCCGGAGGGTTTACAAACCCATGATTGTGGTTTGGGTCTCAACAGAGACTTGTCAGGCACCGAACAGACCAGAGCTCATTTCCTGCTGAGCTGCTGTTTGCTGGAGGAAGTGGCAAAGCTTCAGTGGAACAACCTGTACACGAGCACCCGCCCCCAGGGTCAGCGGGTCCTGTGAGAGTCAACCATCTACCTCACTTCCAGCATCTCACAGCTCAGCGCTCCTCTCTGGGAACGGCAGGATGGAAATCAACATAGGCAGAAAATCTAATTAAGCCTCATTATTTTTTCAGAATACACTCAGAAATGTGACATACACAAGCTGAAAGTTACAGGCGGTACACAGAAGTCCCAGGACCAGAGGCAGAGTGAAACCATCCTGTGTGGTTCAGAGGTGAGCAGTGGTGAGAAAGAGCGACAGCATTGCATTGGCTGTTTTTATGGGAAGATTTGATCTAAGATTTGGTTTAGTTCACAAAGTCTCCAATTGGAACCATACAGCGGAAGTAGTTTAGTTATGCTAATTAGATGAAGTCCAAAAAAGCAAAAATATGGTCCCGGAAAGAAAAAATAAATAAATAAATTTTTATTGTTTCTGTTGATTGTGATTACTGTGTGTATAATATGATGATCTGTGCATTAAAAGAAGAAAAAAGTAAAAAACTTTCAGGATATATACTACCGTGTTAAAGTTTGGGGTCAGTAAGATGTTTTTGAAGTCTCTTATGCTCACCAAAGCTGCATTTGTTTGATTACAAATACAGTAAATACAGAAATATTGTGAAATATCATTACAATTTAAAATTACAATGCTGACAAAGTTAAATTTTCAGGGGCCATTACTCCAGTCTTCAGTGTCACATGATCATTCAGAAATCATTCTAATGTGCATGGCAATAATATTTTTGTTGAAACCGTGATACATTTTTTAGGATTCTCTGATGTATAAAAAGTTCAAAAGGACACAATTTACTTGAAATGTAAATCTTTTCTAATATTGTAAATGTCATTACTGTCACATTTTGATCAATTAAATGTGTCCTAGCTGAATTACCTTTTTTCATATCTGTTCAAAAACTAAATAAATAAATAAATATTGTCCCTGAACTTTTGTACAGTAGTGTACCGCGACAGTGGTGGTGCATATATATAAAACTAATTAAGCATAATTTTGCAATAAATATAATTCTAAATATGTCCATTTAGAACAAAACAATGTAGAAAACATGATTTATCTAAATTTTACTGTTTTATATCTTGCATGAAATTTTTGAAGGTACTAAACAACAACAACTATTTTCACGCCATTTTAGAGCAAATACATCTCACCAGAAGGCATCTATATTGCCTAGCCCTACTTCTAAAATATCTAAAACTTGTTTATGAACGAACAAGAGCTGGTCTGTCCAAAACCACCTTGTTTTGCTGTATGTCTGCAGCTCAAATTAATCAGCAGATTGCTGTGTTGATACTCATTCATTATATATGATGTAGTCTTAATGCGGTGTGCTTGAGCTGACTATGAATCACACAAACAAACCACAGGTCAACATCAGGACCATCCTGATACCTGCGTGTCTCATGAACACACAGTATGGCACTGAGAAATAACCAAGCATTTGAACAGGACCATCGCGACCTGAATAAAACATGTGACTGGGAGCATGTGATCAATATGCAACATCTTCGTTAGGTACACAATGACCTTACACCACAATGCACTGAGATTTACGCATCCCCTCCGTGAGCAGACACGAACAGCATGGCGTCTGCTAGGGACTGTGCAAAATGTACCCTTCATGCTCAGAGCCAGTCCAATCCAGACGCAGTCCCCGGCCGGCCCCTCTAGAGGCTCTCAACAGAGCTCTATGTGAGCTGAATTTGAGGCCATATGATGTAGCTGTAGAGTTTCCTACTGCTGCTCTGATAATTCCTACCAATATGGTTAAAGGGGTCATATGATGCGATTTCAATTTTTCCTTTCTCTTTGAAGTGTTACAAGCTCTGGTGCATAAAGAAGATCTGAAGTTGCAAAGACTAAAGTCTCAAATCCAAAGAGACATTCTTTATAAAAGTTAAGAGTCAACCACACCCTCCTAAAACGGCTTGTTCTAACATGCCTCCACGTCTACGTCAAGATGTGGGAAGATTTGCATAACGCCGCCCAAATGTTCACGTAAAGAGAGAAGGCGTAACTTCTATTCTCGCTGTAGTATTGTTGCTGCCGCCATGTCGTAAAAGCGCTGTGTGTTTCGTTGTGTGTTTCGTTGTGAAAGTGAAACTACTTTGTTTGGCCTATCAAAAGAAGACATGACTAGAAATCAGTGGTTAAGTTGTATTTACAACACTGTTCCAGAACAGTTCACACCAAATATTCAGATGTGTGCAGCACAATTAATGGAGGACTGTTTCCTGATCCTGCAAGACTACAATGCAGGCTGTTCTGACTCAAAGACTGTAAGTAAGTTTTTATATTTTAAGAATTGCCATGATGATTCCAACGCGAGTTTTGAGCGGGGTAGAGTAGTGGCTTGGTGTGTGCCAATGGATGCAATGAATGCCTCGTTTATAATTGGTTTTATTGTTTTTGTCTCATCGCTCTGGCCGGACACGCCATCACAGTATGGTAAGGGGGCGTAACATTTCCGTCAACGCTTGAGGTATTCGGCTAATAACAATGCTCTGGATAGCTGACCAATCAGAGCACAACTCACTTTTCAGACCGATGAGCTTTGAAAAAGTTGACGAAATGGACATAGAGGAGAAACAATAATGTAAAGTATGGAAAAATAATGTTTTTTGAACCTGAAAACCGCCTAAAACAACTTTCATACACCAAAACACAAAATAATGTTTTTTTTTCGCAACAATCAAATTGGATTACACCTTTAAATAGTTAACATACTATCAAACGACACTGCGTGCACTGTGCTTGTTTTTTGAATGCATTTGGGCGAAGGACAATCAAAAAAGACTCTGTCCAAGTTTTGACAACAATTTTATATCTCTCATTCAATCAGATGCAAGCAAAGCAGGTGAAAATATAAGTAATTTTGAGTGTCTAGAATCAGCAAGTGGCTGAATAGGGCAAGGAAACTGTCTAGATGACCACAATGAATGCACAGATCATTTCACCATCAGGGGACAAATAATGTGTGAGGTATGACTAAGTCTAAACATCTACAGTACTGGACAAAAGGTTTTTTATTACTGTAGCACTAAAATTATCGCTCGAAACTATTGCCGACAGGAAGGGAAGCAAGCTCTAAGCGTTGTGGAAAAAGTTATTGTTTCGTTTACGTGGTTATAAACAAAGTTTTTCAGAATTGCTGAAAACAATGCAAAAACTTTAAGGGGTATATGATGCGGATTTCAAGTTTTCACTTTCTCTTTGGAGTGTTACAAGCTATTCGTGAATAGATAAGATCCCTAAAGTTGTAAAGACTAAAGTCAAACCCAAAGAGATATTCTTCATAAAATGTAAGACTGGTCCACGCCCTCCTAAAAAACCTCGTTTAAACACCCCCCACATGTCTACGTCACTATCTGAGAAGATTTGCATAACACCACCCAAATGTTCACGCAAAGAATGAAGGAGTAACTTTATTGTTGCTGCCACCATGTCGTGGAGATGCTGTGTATTTAATTGTGAAAGCGAAACTACTTTGTTTAACCTTCCAAAAATGGACACGACTAGAAAACAGTGGTTAAGTTGTATTTACAACACTGTTCCAGAAACAGTTAAAAGATATTCAGATGGTGCAGCGAATTTTATGGAGGGACTGTTTCCTGTCCGGGGAGAGAGATTACAATAACGGCTGTTCTGAATCACAGTCTAAGTACGTTTTATATTTAAAGATTGCAATGACGATTCAAACGGTTTTGGGCCGTGTAGAGTAGGGCTTGTTGTTTGTCTTTCTCCGATCACAAATGCAGACATAAAAACATAAAACGCGGCGCGATGCAACGCAACGAGTAAAAACACAGTATAAGTCATTATAAAATAATTATGTCCCCACTGGATGCAACAAATGCCTGGTTTATAATGGGTTTTATTGGTTTTGTCTCGTTGATCCGGCCAGGACACGGCATCACAGTACATAAGGGGCGTAACATTTCCGTCACAAACTTGAGGAATTCGGCCAATCACAACACACTAGACAGCTGGCCAATCAGAGCACACCTCGCTTTCAGACGATGAGCTTTGTAAAAACCGACACGTTTCAGAAAAGCGGGGCATAGAGGAAAAACAATAATATAATATGGAAAATAATGTGTTTTTTGAAACTTAAAACCTTAATAAAAACATTGCATTACACCAAATAATGTTCTTTTTTGCAACGTCATATGACCCCTTTAAAATACAGCCACACCTGCCTGCTTTAAGTGAAGGGAGGTTAAACAGTCACATTTCTGATTTAGGAATTGCAGTGCATTTTAAGCATAGTAACAATGTGTAAAGCATCATGTATCATTTACATATATTGTTATATAGGGCTGGGCGATATATAAAGTCAGAATACTTATATACATTATTTCTAAAAGATATGAACAGTTTTATTCAGCAAGGATGCGTTTAATTGATCAAAAGTGACAGTAAATACATGTATTATGATACAAAATATTTCTATTTTAAATGAGTTTTAAGGAAACCTTAAAAGATATATCACAGTTTCCACTTTCGACATTCATAATAATAATACATGTTTCTTGAGCAGCAAATCAGCATGTTGGGGGGGGGATTGGGGCGCTCGGGCCTGGGTCCGGGTTACTTTTGAGGTCTGGTACAAATATGACATACAAAAATACAGGCTGTAGGCTCATATGTATGCACGATTAATCATTAAAAGATAGGGATCTCAATTCAAACACATCTTTTTTTTTTCTCCAGCAGGCGCAATTACAGTTATAGCATTAAATGACAAAATGTAATTTTGTGGTTGCCCTTTGACCACACAATAGTCCATCATACTTTTGTTCATGCCCTAGAGACAAAAACAATGGCGAGGGCAAAAAAGAAACACGGTTCAGCCCATATTAGCCTTTTGTTACCCAGCACCTCATATCATCTAATTACGCTCTTATTCGTGTGTAATTCAGCTGAGAGAATGTGTCATGTCATGAGCCACAAGAGCGTAAAAAAGAGGTGCCTTCAAAACAAGTGAACACTCATGCTTTCAGTTTGTTTTGCTCAGAGACGCAGTGGAATAAAAGTCATCCATCCCTATTTTAGCTGGCAGTAATCTAAGCCTGTATGAAAGAATATGAAGGGCCACGGTGTACATGCCACTAAAGATCACTTATGTATTCTAGTCATAAATGTTAAACGGTTTGTGAGTTATGTTAGCCAACAGTAGTGCTCTTTCAACAAACCAGATCAATCTGCCACATAATCTTTTAAAATTGACAGCTGCTAAATGACATTTTAATGACCTTCAACTCAGGGCCTGCCTACAGGGTGCTCTGCATGCCAGCAGAACAAACAAACCCCCAAATACCTGCTTTCTGTTAAGGGATTCTGACAGCCTTTGATGAAAGCTCGACAAAGAACCACACTTACAATAGACTTTAAATTGTATAACGACGTGTAAACAATCACTTACAAATCAAAACCAGCTGAGGTATGAAAACAACTCAACTGGAGTCCTGAGATCTAAACTGATCCAAACCGCTGTTGATCATTCGAAAAAGAAGTAACATGAGTTTCCTACGATCAAAAACGGGACTAATGCTACTGAAAACAACTACAACTGCCACCAACATTCTTTTAGAGTGAAAGCATGTTCGCTAATAGCAGGTGAGCGTTTTTTGATTGAAATTATTCAAATTGATGCGAAGTACAGACTGACAACTAAAATATATGCACAACGGCGGATCTCAATTAGCGTGTTGCTATATGTTCTTTAAACCCAGGTATCTTTAATCCTATTTTTAAAGGAAACAATGTTTAAATATCTTTGAAGGGAGACAATACAAAATGGTTTACATGCGCTAATTCTTTTTGATTGAGAACTAGCTAGTGCATGTTAAACTAATCGTTCTCTGAAGAAAGAAATCGGATGCAAATTGTGTTGCACTTATATAGGATTTATGCGTTTTTTTTATTGTAATATAATTTATTTTAAAATACTTTTACATTTTGTGGCCCCTTGAAGGTTTACTGAGGGCCCCCAAGTTAACAACCACATATCTGATCTTAAAAACGGTTCCAAAGGCGTTAGAAAAAGAAATCATATAAATGAATAACAAAATAGAAACTTTTCAATATGATCATATTCTGCAAGTGAAAGACAAGACTACTTAAAAGCCATTGCATTGAAGTCCATACTAAACGAAAGGCTCAGTGTTTCAGGGATATACAAAATACATATGCATTGTCGCTATAGTAGCGATATGCGCAAATGTTCAGATTATGAGAGTAAGCTATATAACACTAATCATCCATTGATCTCTGTCTACAGGAGAACATCACTGCTGATCGCAGCTAAAATGACGATACAATGTTAGTCAGCATCTCCAAACAGACCAGACATCTCCAATAATAGGTGCAGAAGAGAACAGGCAGGTTAAGAAGTGAAACACACCGACTCCACAGCGCTGCTTCTCAATGTCTAGCGAGTCCACTACCTAGACAGCATTTGGAAGCGCGTACGGTGACCAAAAACAGTCTAGGTAAGCAGCTCAGGAGGTTTTGCAGCACAGCCCCTGGTTTACAAAGCGGGGGGGGCCGGGGAAACAAGTTTTAATTTTTTTGCAAACTTCTCGCTTTTAGCTGACCTTTTTCAGGATGCAGTAAAAAAACTTACCTTCAATCTGACAGCTGAACCGTCCCTTACTTTAAATCCTGTCCAAAGCGCCACTAACTACAGCACAGCGAGATTATTACGACAAAAAAAAAAACACCAAATCTCGTAATCCACATACCAGCTTTAAATGTCGAACACTCTTTTCTTCTGTCATCTTGAAAGAAACCAAAATAAATCTGGATGTCAGAAACGAGTGTGACTGTTTCGACGCGCAATTCCTATGCGACGCAGTATGTCGCGAGAACGCAACTTTAGAGGAATGCGCGGCTTGCGCGCGGCGTGAGCGCAGACAGACGGCTCCTCCCACCGGCTACACACGCGCAAAGAGCCTCCCGAATGATGGCTATGAGCGGCTATGGTCTCTTCCAGTCAGGTTCTCGCCATTAATCACCAGACGGCACCCTGCGTCTCTATCAGCAATATTGACCACCCTATAGATATGGATGGTATCGTCTGTGGACCTGCGAGGAGCACCGGACCATTTGTTACACCTCGCGTATAAAAGGGAAGAGATTATTAATAAAGCTACTTATTATAGGCGAATCACATACAGATGATGGTAAGCAGAATTACCCATGAGAAGGCTGGCATGGGACAAAAAAAATCGGCCCAGGCATTTGGTCCAGGCGGCCCACCACCCTATAGTTTGTAATATATATATATATATGAGGCATGTATGGTAACCTAATAATATATATATATATATGTATATGTATATAGTGTATATGAATATATATTATATCTATATATATATATATATATATATGATAGATAGATATGTGTGTATATGTATGTGTGTATTTATATATATATATCTATGTAGGGCAGGTATGTGTATACATACTATATCTAATTGTATATGTATATTAGTGTATATATATATTATATATATATATATATATATATTTTGTGTGTGTGTGTATATATATATAATATATATATATATTGGTATAGATAGGTCTCGACACTACCAGTCAAAGTTTTTGAACAGGAAGATTTTGAAACTTTTAAAGGAAAGTCTCTTCTGCTCACAAGCCTGCATTTATTTGATCCAAAATACAGCCAAAAACAGTAATATTGTGAAACATTTTTCTATTTAAGAACTTTCTCTTTGAAGATATTTTAAATGTAAATTGATCCTGTGTTGCAAAGCGAATTTTTGCATCATTACTCAAGGGTCACTGAGCCTGCAGAAAATCATTCAAAATTCTGATTTGCTGTCAAAAACAGTATTAGTACTTGTTGAAAACAGCTGAGTAGATTTTTTCAGATGATGAATAGAACAGCATTTAACTGAAATGGAAATCTTTTGTAACATTAAAAATGCCTTTACTTCACTTTTGATCAATTTAATGCATCCTTGCCTAATAAAGTATTAAGTTCTATAATTTTCTTCTCAAAAAAGAAAAATTAATTCTACTGATTTCAAGCTTTTGAATTGTATACAAAAGCTTTTTATTTCAGATAAAAGCTGATCTTTTTTTTATTCATCAAAGAATCCCGAAAAAAGTATCAAGTTTTCAAACTTTGATAATAATATAGGCATTAATAATAATAAATGTTTCTTGAACAAATCAGCATATTAAAATGATTTCTGAAGGATCATGTGACACTGAGGACTGGAGTAATGATGCTGAAAATTCAGCTTTGATCACAGAAATAAATGACATTTTAATATATATTTAAATAGAAAGCGGTTGTTTTAAATAGTGAAAAAAAAAACACCAAATATTTACTGCTTTTGCCGTATTTTTGATCAAATAAATGCTGGCTTGGTGAGCAGAATAGACTTCTTTAAAAAACATAAAAAAAATTTTACTGTTCAAAAACCTTTGACTGGTAGTATACATTTGTATTGGTTTATGTATCACACTCATATCACATCTAGTTGTTTTGGATAAGAATACAATGTAAGGTTCGACAATATCGTGTCTTTTTTAATTTAAATCTAGATTGATTTGCATTGGCCCATGGAAACCTCTATGAACACACTTGACTTGACTTGGCCAAAAAAGCACGGGGGACGAATTTACATTTGATTAAAAAGTGTTTACGTATTCTACACTCATGGCGCACACACACATTAGGATAGGTTAGATGTCTGCCTCCGTTGCGAGTCCCTATCAAGCACCGATTCAACTACTCTCCTCTCCTCCTCCTGCCTGGCTCTTTGGCCCGCATCACCCACCGCAGAGCAAGCCTGTTCTTGATAAATCTCCTGTGAAAACGTGGGAAAAGCTGACAAGGAAGAAGTTGGAGTGAAGCGATCTTTATATAGGCGTAACAAAATACTTCATCGGTCCGCCTATAGCGCATTGTGATTGGATGGTTTACGCTGCCTATACAGGAGACAATCCAATGGGCCACTGGCTGCTCACTGTCCCTGCGTGATGGTCCTTGCCAAAAAAAAACAAAAAACATTCTGTCGGCCCCCTAAGTGCGTCGGCCCACTGGGAAAATGCCCGGTATGCCTGATTACCAATCCAGCCCTGCCCGTGAGCAGCTATATGAGAGCAAATACAATCATGATAGAGTGGGTCATTTGCATTTCTCAGTTAGAGGTTTACGACAAACAGAGGAGACTGAGGCTAGTTGTCACGTTTTTTTACTCCAGTTAATATTATAATTATCTATACAAGCACATATTTTTTAAGTTTTCGGTTAAAAAAAGCTATTATACAGTGCTATTTATATTGTGGGGTAAGTTGTCACGATAGGATTAAACAAACTATTATAGGCTTTTTCAGCTAAATTTAAGCAGTAAAAAATTGAAACAAAACAATGAAACATTAAAGATATAAAAGATAACATACAGAAATCTCAAACATTGTTTGACCAACAAAAGCTAATAATTCTAACTTAATATTTAAACTTTATATAATTAACTTTCTTCCCTACCAGAGCCTTTTTTTTCTTACTTAACGAACTTACATTTTTTTTCTGTCGGCTGCTGCATGTTTACTGCATATTCCATGAAAACATAAACAAGTGATGGCATCACAGAATGAGGTAATACAGTTTGTTCTTGCCACCTAAGATGAATGCTTTCCTAAAGCAGACCCAGCCAATATGCAAACTGACTGTGGTTTAGTAAACTGAGAGGCCCAGTGAGGCCTGATATAAAATTCTTGTGGTCATGTAGATGAAGAAAGACAACATTGTGTTTCCCGAACGCCTGCTGCCACATTACACACCCATCATAAGATGAAAACCTGTCAGACTTGTAAAGCTTATTCCACTTTTGAGGGGACATGATGCATCCGAAGACATTACAGCTACACAAAAAGGAGTGTCTGCGGCCATCTGATGTGACAAAGACACTTTCTGCAAAAGCTTCTCCGAGAGGCTTTCAAGTCCAAATCCTCAGTGGTCTGGATGAGGGAAAAATGATTATAATGTGCAGAATAAATCAATTTGTATTTTGCTGGAGTGTGGTTATTCCTGAGAGGATGCACTCTCAAAAAACGGTGGCTTTTTCATTTCATGATGAATTCATTCATTCCACTCAAACAGTCTAGTGCCGCCTGCATGCCTTCTGAGACATTCCTGCCGTTCTTCTTTTGAATTTTATTTCAGAGGGTGAAATATTACAAGCTGCTGATCAACGGTTTGAGAAGCCCGGGTGAAAGAATGAGGGTAGAACTCTAGCTGACAGGAAGCACAATGACATGAAGGCAGCTTACATAACAGATCATCATCAACACATCAGTGTGAAGATCCAGGGGAAACGCATCGCCGCCCCTTTTTTACTCAATCTGTTGACCGTCTGAGGTGGGCGACACGCTGCGTAACAAGCTGCCTCCACACGCCCTCATGCGTCGGAAACACAGGAGATGGATCAGATCGGCTTTCAAGTTAGACATGTTCAGGGCTCCAAACAAAAAAATCGAGTAAGGAGCCATTGGCTCCTATAAGAAAAATTTTTAGGTGCCAAATTATTAATCATTATTTAGTTTTATGACTTTTAACATTTCAATCATACTTTCATGTGTTTGGGTCTCATCTTTTCTTGAATTTATCAGCATTTTAATCGATCTTGTAGATGACCTAAGGTTCACTTAAAGTGGGAACTAAATGTATTTTCCAACTTGAAATATATACAGTAGTCAACATTTGAAGTGGATCAGAAAAGTTCATCAAAGTTGTCCTAAGACAACAGCGCATTGTGGTTTTAGGTTTTAGGACAACTTTGATGAAAGGTTTCGATCCACTTCAAAATGTGACTACTGGTGACTTTGTTGAAGAACAAACATAAGAATTGTTCAAACACAGAATCTGTGCAATATAATACCATAGCAAGCAATCACTTGGCCACTGAGTGTTAGTTTGGGCTCTCTCAATGCATACTATAAGTGTTGTCAATGTCAGTCTTTTTTCTTCATTAGGAAAATGCAATTTTTAGGAGGAGTTGAATCGGTAGGACAAAAGGTTAAGTAAAAAATATTAAAATCCAATAGCGCATAAATATAGCAAAATGCTCCTCTTTATTGTCATTTTGCTAGCTGACTGATGAGCTTATAATGGTTATTCTGAGGTAAATGCATTATTACGTTGCAATGCTTACAAGCTTTACACGTTTTCCGCAGCTTGTAACGCTAAGCGTTTACATGAGACATTTCAGTAAGTTGTACTGAAGGCTTTCTTATAAAATAGGCTACGTTTTGATGTTAATTCATGTTCATTATGTACTATAGTAGTAAAGAGAAAGATATAAAGGGTTCCACTTGCCGCTTGAACGAGGCCGCTAAAGCGATCGCGTGCGCATTAAGGAACCCAAAATTAAGCGTTAGCGTTAGTTCTGGAAGGTCACATGAGTCAAGCTTGCATCAACTGACTCACATTCCCTATAGGAATACGCCACCATCGCGGCATCTATTAGCTCTATTCAGTATTATTCAGCAGCTTTTCAGCTTGCTCGGGAGCAAATTACCTTCCTCCATCCCCAGCTCCTCCTTTCGACACAGTCAGGATTTGGCTTTCTGATATTCCTTGCTAATTAGACTCCTTTATCTTGAATAAAGTGTCACACTTAAATATCATTAAGTACATTAATGATATCTGCCTGTTTGTTTGTTAACCCTGGGGACGGGGGGGGGGGGGGTATATTTAGGCTTCCCTGATCATTCATGACAGGCGGCATGGATGGGCAGGGAGGTTTTTGCCCAAAACAGAACCATACCGCCAAACCAAACTTTATGCTAAGTATCTATCATTTTGACGATAGTGGTCCAGACAGAAACGTATTTATTGTTTGAATTTCGTTATGAATTTGGCATAATTTTAAAGCTGATACTTTGTTTATTAAAAAGTAACAAAGCTTTTTGCGATTAATGGACGGCAAGTGTGCTTCAAATAATATGAAGTTCACGCATTAACAGAACACAGCATATAGACTAAGATCTTGATAAGAAGAAATGATTATAAACGAGAATTGTTAACGATATTGCAGTATCCACACAGCTGACAGCTTTACCTGTTGTAGTTTGTTCAAGTTGTGCATGAAATAGGCGCTGCTTTTCTGCACTTTCACAGAAAATTTTCACTTTGCACGTCTCCGTCATGTCGATCTCTCTCGTGCTGCACAACTGAGCTGCGTTTAGCAGACTGTGTGCATCAGCGCTGCAGTGGACTGTTTGAAACGCTTTTTTCCACTAAAACTTGAATGCGCATCGTCTCAGTTTAATACGTGAACATAACAAAAGATGTGATCGCAAAACAATCAGGAAAAAAGGCATTACATGCAAATTTTTAAGTCATAACATGTAAATATATATAGTCGCCAATGGCGACCTCAGCAAAAACTTCACTCGCAAATGAATTTTTTTGGTTGCAAATGTGACCGTTTTAGTTGCAGTCTGGAGCCCTGATGTTAATGAAACTTTCAAACACACTCAATGGATGGATGCTCCACAATATTTAAATTGGAGGCACGGTTGGGTGACAATAAGCCAATCAAAAGCAAGCCTCTAAGAGGAAACACCAAAAAGTAAAAACATTTAAATGGCAGCATAAATAGCAAGTGATCCATGGGAAAAGCACAGATGGGCTGCACAGTTCTGATTGGTTTATAAACTTCCATTGACTTTCAATTGAGTCTGGACTGAACCACAACATGTGTACAAAACCACTGACAGCACTTTCCCACTCTTCCCAAAGCACGCCTGTTCCTGTTTCAGAATAGTTTCACCATGTCTCTGATTAGCATTGTACAGCTATCCACAAGTTGGTTTCTTGAACAACCAGTTGGCGCAGCCATGATCACCTACTATTTCCGTTTGTCTGTTTTCTGTTTCTTGTCTGGATAAAAGTCATTGTAGAAGCTACACATCACTGGAACCATTTGAAAGCTCAGACAGGTTCAGTGTGTAAAATTATAATGCAATGTCTCAGTTTGCCAATAACCAATAATAATGCTTAAAAAACTGATCTGTATATATTTACTTACAATTTTCACTCAGAAATTGCTTGTAGTAGTAGAAGAACCGGCTAGAAGCACACTGAATTAGTGTACGGGATATGGTTAAGAAACATTTTTTTTATGCTGGTTGAAAGTCTCTTCTCATCCCGATAGCAATCACTAAGTTAAGTGGTCTAAATGTATTTATATCATATGTGGAAGGCTTTGGAGAGTGATTTGCAGGGAGGATGGGATCTTATGCTTTCAAAGCTAGCTTGCTAGTGCTACCCTCTTCAAAATTGCCTACCCTACCTTTAAAGATGCATTAAGCGATTTCTGATAAATGCTATTGATTTTTGAATATTGATATTATGCTTAAAACAGCATTTATATATATATATATATATATAAGGCTTGTCTTGTAAAAATCTGTGTATTTCTGCACCGCAGCTTCTGCAGCTGTTTTCACTGGAAACTCCTCAACACAGAGAGGCGCACAAAAATCAGAGTCAGGAAAAAAAGGTGGAAAAGAATAAGGTTAACATAACAGCATAAAACAAAATACTATTTCGGCTGGTAGTTATTTCGATATTCCATATTGTCAGTGTTGGGGTAACGCATTACAAGTAACGCAATCAGATTACTTTTTTCAAGTAACTAGTGAAGTAACGCATTACTTTTCCAAATAAGTAAACGCAAGTTACTTTTTTTTCCCAATTTTTTGACTGACAGCTCTCCTGTCCCCACGTTGAGAAATCAGAAGATGTTACTGTAATAAATATGAATATGCATTAATTCATCTCACTCACAAAAAATAAATAAAAACACAGATTCAGTATTCCTCAAAAAAAAAAAAAATGCAACTCAGAATATGACGCAAAGCTGCAATAATTAAATGTTAAATACAAATATCCTTTATGTATTTAATCCAATTCTATTAAACAATGTATTTGCTTCTGACCTTCGGTGATCCAGTTCAACTGTACTAATAAGTAAAAATTACTCTAGACAAACATTTGTGTGTCTTTTTTTATTGATGAAGTGTGTTGAAATTTCTTCTTCTACATTCTAGGACGTAAATGTGACGCGTTGATATTTGCCAAAAATAAAACTTTTTTATTTTAAAAACAAACAAGCAAGCCCTGTCCAGATTTAAAAAGTAACGCAAAAGTAACGTAACGCATTACTTTCCAAAAAAAGTAACTAAGTTTGAAATTAGTTACTTTTTTATGGAGTAACGCAATATTGTAATGCATTACTTTTAAAAGTAACTTTCCCCAACACTGCATATTTTTGTATATCTTGATTATCAAGCTGAAGTCTTGGCTGCAGAACTAGAGAAGACTATCACTGTGGTTTTTATTGTTACTTACAGTCGAACAAAGACATATTGTTTCTGACAGAAATGCGGAGCTCTAATACACGGACTCCATCACTATCATACACATATGCTTTCACACTGACTAACCAAATGAAACTGCCACAAATGTCACTTCTACCCTCCCCCCGTCCCTAGAGGAATTCTTCAGCCTGCATAACCTCATTCACATTCTTCTGACTCGCACCCTAACTTTAACATTTGCACTGTATTTTTTAAATATTTTTATGAAACAAAACTAATTATCAATGAATGAGATAAAAACTGTGTGTATTCAATTTTATGAAGATATTTCAAATCTAGCGAGTCATATTCAGATTATGTAAAACTGTAATATTGTGAAATAATATAACCATTTAAAATAATTCGCTTTATCTAATGAAATATTTGAAAATGGAATTTATTCCAGTGGTGCAAAGCTGAATTTTCAGCATCATTACTCCAGTCTCTCAGTGTCACATGATCCATTAAAAATCATTCTAATATGCTGATTTGCTACTCAAGAAACATTTCTTATTATTATTAATGTTGAATGTAGTCATTTTAAGGTTCTGCAACAGCTCACAGAAATTTTAAGATAAAGAATGCAAGACTAGAATAAAAATCTGTTTGAGGAAAACAATGTGGCTATAACACATCATAGGAAAATATTAAATACACAACAGTTGGTGTTTATTATCTGCATAGCTATCTATTTAAGTGATCCAAGTTTATTTCCTGTCTTTTTTCTGAATATAAATTAGCAAATTGCAGTAGACACACAAATGTCACAAGGCATAAGATGTTAAAGTATGAGCAGACTTCCTGTTGAGTGGATCTCGCTGAGATAAAGGCCATGCTGTCCTACAAGTGGATTCTCAGCTCATGTCTGGAGCGTTATATGAGAACGTTATATGAGGAGAACCACAACACACACACACAACAACACACACACACACAGCACACACACACACACAAAACACACACACAAACGTGTACTTAGCTCCTAAAGTGGGGACATCCCATTAGGCGTAATGGTTTTTATACTGTACAAAAAAAAATTTTCTATTGCCCTACACCAACCCTACACATAAACCTACCCCTTACAGAAAACTTTCTGTATTTTACAATTAAAAAAAAAACTGTTTACTTTATTTTTATACCAGTTTTACAAATGAGGACGTCCCCAAAGGGAGGTTTTTAGAGATTTTGTCAGGTTTAGCTCACTTTGGGGTACAAATTTGTCCCCAAAATATGGTTACAGTAAGTAGGTACACACACACACACACACACACAAACATCATATAATCTGCTCATTGTTCAAAAGATTTCTATTTCAATAAATGATGTTCTTTTCCACTTTATTCATCAAAGATATTAGAAAAAATTATCATGGTTCCACAAGAATAAAAAAAAAAAATAAAAAAAAATAAGTACAATGTTTTTAACATCGATAATAATAAGAAATGTTTCTTTGTGCAACAAATCATCATAGAATGATTTCTAAAGGATCAAGTGGCACTGAAGACTGGGTTCACAACAGGAATAAATTTATACATATTATTACTGTAGTTTTATAAAATAAATATAAATGCAATATATTATTATATATATATATATATATATAGAATATATATATATATATATATAATATGTGTGTGTGTGTGTGTGGTGTGTGTGAGAATAAATTCTTTGGAAAATGACACAGATGTTGCAAATAAAATATAATGTTGTAAATTCATAAACACATGGTTATGATTAGCATCTGCTGGTGGAAAACAACGGTATTCAGTGATTTGTTTATGATGTTCAGCCCATTCTTAATGATACTTCCAAGACTACTGTATATAACTTTAACCTAGGTGATATATTCATATGAAAACAATTTCGAGAACAACGTTCAGTACAATATGCAATACATCACAGCAGACCATGGGGCCATGGGGCCCTCTTTATTGCCCTGTATAATTTCATATTAAGTTCTCTCAGGAGAATGAGACTGGAGGCATTACATTTTCTGAATCGGCCATACAAACGGGAAAAGGACCTTAATTAAAAGTGGGTAATTGCAAGATTGCCTTTGCTTTAAAAGTAATTTACAGATAGCAATAAAACAAATAATCCATCCAATAAAGCAGCAGGAACACTGCTAATGATTATCAAATAAAACAATTAGGTATATACAGCTTGTGTCTGTCTAGTGCCACGTTCATTGTGGAGGGGGTGAACTGATCTGAAGTCTGGCTAGGCTTCCATTTAATTCAGACGTACACCATTAATTCATTTAAGAAAAAGAAATTACAGCCAAAGACAAATGTAGGACCAGAAAAAGACTATCGTTTAGAGTCCAGTGAAATGCTCTGCATGAGCGACTAGCTCCACATGTGGTCTTGAACTAAGTGTCTGTCGTTAGCTGTCAGGAGGAATAGGATCACATGCGGCTTTAAATGGCGCAACAAGTCGTGCTAGGGGCTATCTCAGCGCCGGCTGTTGGAGAGCAGATGATTGCAGAAGGCAGTGATTTGTTTTATGGGGATGGAAAAGCTTGCTTGATTTCACGGCCTGTGGAAAGCAATGGGGGAAAAAAAAAAAGTGTAATTCTAGTTGTAAAATAAGTAATGACTGGTCCGCCGCACTTAAACATGTATTACATTTCCAACATACACACAGATCCAGGTGATCTCAGAACCTATAAAAACAATTTGTTAGTATGACTCATATTGTGTGTATAGACATCAGCAGTGACATCAAGGCTTGATTATATGCTTCAGTCAAACTTTGCATTTTGAATCGGCTGTTTTAGATAAGCAAAACAATGTTACACATAATTTTAGCTTTGCAACAACTGCTTATATTGTACATACAATATGTGACCCTGGACCACAAAACCAGTCATAATGTATAAATTGAGATCATCCGAAAGCTGAATAAATACGCTTCCCATTGATGTATGGTTTGTTAGGATATGACAATATTTGGCTGAGATACAACCATTTGAATATCTGGAATCTGAGGGTGCAAAAAAATCAAAATACTGAGAAAATCGCCTTTAAAGTTGTCCAAATGAAGTTCGTAGCAATGCATATTACTAATCAAAAATTTACAGCAGCATTAACTACACATAGCTGTTGTTCACTGACGAGCTGCGCAAAAAATCGAGTGAATATGATCGTGGTTTTGCGCAGCTTGTCATTGAACAACGGCTCTGTGTAGTTAATGCGGCTCAATGTGAAAGCACGCACGTGATGGAGATTTACGCTGACTACAGAACCGGCTTTCTGTCAAGATGCGCGTTAAATATCGCATGCGATTTATCGTGCAGCCCTACTTTTTATGTTTATATAATTTAATATAGTTAACTTAATCTATATCACGCAAAGAGTAACCTACCGTTTTCCTGCAAATATCAGCATGAACACATTTAATAGTCATTTTATACAAGTTCAGTAAAGCAATAAATGACTTACATTTTAGACATAATATTGACTGTTTTTGCTCAATTTCACAAATGAAAATAGTTCCAAACAAAGATCACACAGCACTATTTTGCATCTCTGAGCAATGGACGGTGTTTACTTATTGAATGAATCAGCTTTTTGAACTAATCGGTTGAATAAATGATTCAGTGATTCACTAATTAACACAGTCAAATGCTTGTTCCTGACTAATCAGGAGTTTTTTGGGGGAATGAATAGGTTGAATCTCAATGACGAACCATAACAGACACTTGCTGCCACCTACTGGCGGTTTTAATGTCACATTTAGACTAATTTTTCATGTTTCAAATTATTTCAAATATCAGTATTCAACGTTTTATGTAAAAAAAAAAAAACTATTTATGCATCTGTAACTGCAGTTTAAATGCATCCATGTCCCCTCTGAGATACATAAACTGTGTAAATACATCTAAATGCCACTTCAGATGCAGATTCCAGAAATGTTTTCTTATGTTGGAATGAAAGACACTAGTACCGGATGAAGTGCTTCTTATTCTTACCCAAAAATACAAAATGGAAGAAAGAGTTAAAACTGAACACAATCTTTCTACTCAAGCTGTGTATGAACATTTTTAATATATATTTATTTGCTTCTTTTCCATTTGCATTTACTTGTACTTTTACTTTAAATACTTAAGTAAGTTTAATATTAAAGAAATAGTTTTCATACTTAAGTAGGCTACAATAAATATCACATACTTTAAGACTTAAGAATTCTAAACGGTGACTTCAACTTCTACCAAAGTCATTTTCTGGTAAGAAATCTGTACTTTTACTTGAGTATGGCTTTCAGGTACTTTATACACCACTGATTATGTCAGAGACATGCTAGCTTTCCCAAGGCAGATGAACTTAGAGGGGTTACAATCATCCGGGTTTAAATCAAACTGATTTGATATTGACACAATATTTACACTGAAGCTCGCAGGCGGCTCTGGTAAGGGGCAGGACATTTCCCGACCAGGCACCGAGTGCTGCCAATCACAACACACACTGGGCCAGCTAACAAATCACAGCACAGTTCGTATTTCAGAAGGCGGGCTTTCAATTGATACAGGAACTAATCGAGTCGTTCATGCAAGACTGGGGAGAGAGGTGTTGTAATAATGTAAAATATGTGAAAAATCATGTTTTTCGAACAACCTAGTATGAGAGCCTGTTCTAGTACACCCCCGAAACAAAATCAAGACTTTGTAAAAGAGCATTATAGGACCCCTTTAACTCTTTGATGAATAGAAAGTTAAAAAAGAACAGCATTTATCTGTAACATTATAAATGTCTTTACTGACACTTTTGATAAATTCAGTGGGTCCTTGCTGAACAGAAGTATTAATTTCTTAAAAAAAAAAAAAAACCTTCTCAAAACTAAACTCATTAGTTAAAAAAATGTTCATGAAGAAATATCAGAACAAAATACTGGATACCAGTTTTAAACAACATTTTCAACTAAAAAGAGTTTTTGTCAATTCTTCTATTATGTTATGCAAAACATTTCAGTTGTTTTTGTTCCTTGAGCCATTTCTAATCCCTGAACCAAAAACATCACAAGCTGGCTTAAATATGATCACAAGTTATATAACTAAACTAAAATTGAAAGCTGTCCACTCATTCATACGGTATAATATCTGCGGAGAATTAATTTGACTTCAGACAGAAGGTCCCCCAGCAGCTGAAATTATTCCGATTGTATGATTGCATAACCAACATTCAGATCAAACACTGAGAACAGTCTGTTTGCAATGTCACTTAAAAGCGTTTCGTTGAATCTGAATCAGTTTATGAATCACAAATCAATTATGAACAAGCACCTCTTTTAATTGGTAATGACTGCTTTTAGAGTAACTATTTAAAGCACTGAAATGCATCATGGTTTAGAATAGCATAGCCCTGGTCACTTAGGATTCAACTCTCCTAAAACATGTTAGTATATCTTATCTTCTTAAAGCCAAATCTATAAACTAATCTCATGCACCTCTGCTTTCATTGTATACCGCCAGACCTCACACAAGTCATTAGGAGGCATAATGCAGTCTCACCATGTTGTGAATGGAAATAGCCAGTGAAGATTCAGTGGGAATTGCTGCTGGCGAATTCTCACACGTGGACCATTTCAAATGACAGATCATTTACAGAGTAATCTAGAGCGGCTTTAAAGTAATTCAGCGGGCAGCCCTTTGGCCTACTGATGACCTCGACACACAAATCAGCATCCCACCTAGGCATGAATCAACCCGATGCAGTCTGGATGAGTTAGATGCTAATTCTGGATTAATTGGTTAATGGTAAGAGGAGCTATTTGAACTCACTTGCGTTTGTAATTCAGTCAAGACAGCAGGGCCTGATATGAATCAGAAGTGGTAAACATGGTACAGACTAATCTCATTACGTACCCTCCTCCCGTGTTTCAAAGCAGATCACAGATAAGCACAGGACAATGGTTAAAACAAATTTACTTGAGCAGAGCAAACCAGTAAAACTACTGTACTGTATATACAGTATACACACAAAATTTGGGGTCAGTGAGATTTTTAAAAATAGTTTTGAAGGTCTCTAATGCTAACTATGTGTTTATTTGATAAAATAAAATGCAGTAATATTGTGATTTTAATATATTTAATATATTTTAAAATGTAAAAATGTGATGACAAAGCTGATCCTTCAGAATTCATTTTAATATACTAATTTGGTGCTCAAGTAACCTTTTTTAATATTTTGTTAATATTTTTGTGGAAAGCGTGATGCATTTGTTTAATGATTCTTTGATGAAGATAAAGTTCAAAAGAACCGCATCTATTTGAAATACAAAGCTAGAAGGTTCCTACTACAACACACACACACACACATATATATGAATATTCTAATTATATAGTGATATAATATATAATATATAAAGGAGAGAGAGAGAGAGAGAGTGTAAAGCTATTTATTTTTAGATACAATAATCAACACTCAATTAAAAAAAATATAAAAAAATGTAAAATGCACACAGGATAATTTTCACATTTACTTCTAAATCTATTTATAAAAACTGCATCAATACGTATCGTGGATAGTGACAATATGTATAGTTCATCAAAATGAAAGTTAGTATTACATATAACACCGCATCAAATATATTAAACCCAGAAGGCCACACATTTGAGATTCCATGTATATTAATTATTATTAATACATCAAAAATCTAAAACATTATTTATTGAAATAAACATTTAAAACTGTTTAAATGCATGTCTTTAGGGACAGAGTGCAAGCATATGTGTCTAATATAATTATGCATTTTTATCTAAGCATATATTTAAATGTTTCCATTCTGGTGTCAGCATTGCCCTGTGCATGGGTGAGAAGGTCCAAGTCCAAGCAAACATAAAAAAAGAAAGAAAGGAATGTTATGTATGTCAATGCAATATTTGTTTTCTTGTTTCTACAGCAACAAAGTTTATGCCAAAGGGAGGATAAACAATCCTCCATTATGTGTCCCAAGGTATGAAATGATCCAGCAGGAGAAAAACAAACAATTAATGAAGGTAAAAACGAGCTAAATTAGAAGAGGTCAAGTATTTCCTTGTGCTTTTAAATGTTTATATTCATCCATTTAAGGGCAGCAAATCACAAAAGGAATAAATGAAGTTTCTAAATTCACCTTTCTTCTCCAATTGAATCCCCTCAGTCAATACTGAGCAATTGCTTTTAAGAACTAAAGTTATGGGATCACTGCCATAGAAACAATGCTGGCTTGAGGCTAAAGCATTTATAAAGACATTGCTTACATTGCTAACCTCTGGGAGGCCATTTGTCATATAACAAAGCTCGTGATTTTTGTTTATAATACACAGAATATCTTTTTATTTTTACATTAATGTAAAACTCACACATAATTCTGCATCAAAATTGCACCTAGAGTAGTGCTGGGCGGTATACCGGTTCATACCGAATACCGGTGTTTATTTTTGTTATGATATGAATTTTTAAAATACCGCAATACCGGTGTATGTCGCTTAAACAAAGTTCGGAAAGGGGTCCCTTTTCACTGCTGCACTGTGGTGAGGGAACAGCTGTATGTTTTACTAAGCGTGAATGTTCTGAAACTGAAGCTGTAGAACTAATAGAATGTGATGACACAGAAGAACTCATCCACAATATCTACAATGACCGCCACAAATTTCCACCGTCTCCTGCCATCAGCTCCCGCGTCTCACAAACACGAGCGCGACATTAGCACTAGTTTTAGCAACTTTCAGACCCTTTTAGCTGCGTTTTTCCATAGAATATTCATACTGACAAAAAAACCCCCCTTTCAAAGGGGGGCAGACTTTTTTGGATAAACCTTAGCTATGGTTCAGTTGGAAGATGTCGCCAGTGCTGCCCCGCGAGCGCGAGGTCTGAAGTGTCACCTCTCTCAGCGTCTGTTCTGTGCAGTGAGCGGCAGAGAAGCAGCGCTTTCAGTTGGCCGCACCGCAGCCGACTCGTCAATAAATGAGTACAAAACAGCGTTTCCTAGCACCTGTCTCTTACTGATTGTTTGGAATTATAAATTTGAGCGTAGTTCGTCTGTTAATATCACGTGCACTTTTTTTTTTTTAGTTTGTTACTCAGATGCAGGCAGTGTGCTGCATGAGACAAAATAGTAATACAGCCAAAACAACCGCATAGCCGCTCTTTAGTGTAGATGCATGTTGATTTTATCAGACGATGCCACGATTTAAATATGAGTGACTCCTGGTTAACATGTATTATTTAGTGTGGTATTTTTTGACAATATTAACTCATCATGACAGTAAAATAGTGCATTATAAGTCAATATACTGCAGTATTTCCTATCTCAATCAGTAGAAAATATGGTTAAAACCCAGTCATGCATGAAAAAAATAAATACCATCATGTACCGTGAAACCGGTATAATTTTGAAAAAATACCGTGATATAAATTTTTGGTCATACCGCCCAGCACTAACCTAGAGTAGTCTCAGATTCAAGTGACAAGGTCACAGACCAACCTACAAGCTGGTGGGTTTGTGGTCCATTTTATGTATTGACAGTTCCTTCATTATATAAAAGATTTTTTTTACACCAATCAATCAAAAACAAACAAACATAAATAAATAAAAAAGTGAGTTACAAGGTCAAAATTGCACAATTTAAACACAATTGTGAGTTACAAAGTCATAATTGCAAGACATAAACTCGCAATTCTAGACAAAACTCGCAATTTCACAAAAAAAGGCAAATTGTGAGATATAAACTTGCAATTGCGAACAAAAGTTAGAAAGCTAGGAGATATAAACTTGCAATTGCAAAAAAAGAGTCAGAATTGTGAGATATAAACTTGCAATTCTGACTTTATTTTGAAACTTTTTAACTTTACATCTTGCAATTGTGAGTTTATATCTCACAATTCTGACTGAGATGTAAACTCGCAACTGCGAGAAAAATGTCAGAATTGCGATTTTATATCTCACAGTTCTGATTTTATTTCTTACAATTGCTAGTTTATATCCTGCAATTGTTACTTTATAACTCGCAATTGCAAGCTTCTATTTTGCAATTCTGAGAAAAAAGTCAGAATTGCAATACGTAAATTTGCAAATGCAAGAAAAAAAGTGCAAATTGTGAGATAAAAAGTCGCAATTTTATTCAGTGACGAAAACGGCTTCCATAGTGGGTACTTGCTATAAATGTCAGTCAGGCTATTTCTTCCTGTCTAAGCATGCGGTTCATGGCCAGAATAAGCTGAAATGTGTGACTGGATCCCGGGCTAATACTGCTTTTTATATTACTGATTTTGGACCTTTATGAATTCAGTGCACTGGAAACTCCAACAGATTTGTGTACATCATAACAGTGTATGTCATTTCATATAGACACACAGGCCAGTGGCAAAAATCTGGGTCACACCCGGGCCGCCCTTTCCTAAACTGATGAGATTGGAAATCGCAATGACTTGGTTGTTTATCAATTCTGAAAATGCAACAGACAACTGGAGGCATTTGTTTCTCCAGGGGAAAACAAGAAACTAAAACGGAGTGAGTGGAGCATGAAAGCAGCACATGTACTTGTACTGAATAAAACAGCAGTATAAACAGACCGAGGAAGAGTGCTGGCCATGTGCTGTGAAAGCAGAAGCAATGGAAAGAACAAGTCCTCCAAACACTGGAGTCAATCATAAAAGCCACTGCTGGTACGGTGACATCATTACTCATGAGGCTGCACTTTAAGGCAATGGCATTAACAGACACTACTGCACACCATTTAAAGGGGTCCTATTATGCTCTTTTACAAAGTCTTGATTTTGTTTTGGGGGTGTACTAGAACATGCTCTCATGCTTGGTGGTTCGAAAAACGCATTATTTTTCACATAATTTACATTATTAAAATACCTTTCTCCCCAGCCTGGCACAAATGGCTCGATTAGTTCCGGCTTTGATGAAGGTCCGCCTTCCGAAAAACAAAATGTGTTGTG
>JADLZN010003897.1:0-92500 GCA_018155175.1 Sinocyclocheilus anophthalmus | reverse complement strand
CTCTAAGATACCATCTAACAACTTCTGAAGCGTTCTCCTCAGTCTTCTGGCGTTTTGCAATTCTTCAGAAGCTATGAGGAAAATATTAATATATCCCATAGTTTGCATTGCATTGGTTTGGCTAGTCAAAAAATGCACGGCTTGTGTGCAGCTCGCGAGACAGAAGAGCATCAGCAGATGAAGTCGGAAGCTGATCCAGGAGGATGCGTCAACTTCTGAACCGAAATACTTTGTTTTAAACACAGATCCGGTCCCTTACAAAACAAACAACAACAAAAAATATACGCCATGGTAACCAAAATTTATGCTAGAATACAATTCCCTCTTGGGGAGAGAGAGAAAAAAAAATTCTCCAATGGTTAATCAAGAACCGTTTTTGGCTGTATAGGAGTCATTGATGAATATATGGTTTTCATTGGAGATTCAAAAGTTCTTGAGTTCGTGAGTATAGGTTCCTCGGATCAGTGCATGGTTTTGTGAACCTTTAAAGAAGTGTATAAATATGTTTCTCAAAAACTAGAAAACAATAGCTCATAATAATACAACGTTTAGCTTATTTGTGTAATTTAATGTTCACCTAAGCCTATTAAAATGTTCATTAGATCATGCTAAACCTTGTGGTTCTAATTGGAAGCTTTATTATTAAGAGTGTAGATATACATTTATAGTTAGCCTACTTCTGAAAATGTGATGTAGCTTAATATTATCCATCTGTAACAACAAAATAATAAAATAGCAAAGAGTCTTAAAGCCTTACACTGTTTGCAAGGATCCCATATTCATATATTAGTCTTACCTTGGTAATAACTGTAATTAGGGTATTTTGGTGCAAACTACTGTAGTTACCATAGTAATTTTAAGGGAACTGTCCAAATGTAAGCATACAAGTGCACTGGGGAGTGCAGTGTAGATGTCATCCATTCTGCGTGCTTTGTTCACATTCTGTTATGCACCAGTTGGCCTTTGATGACAGGTATGAGTGTCAAATCTGGTTAATTTCTAATTTTGATTTTCATAAGGACAAGTGTTCAACATTGTTGCATGCTTTAAGGGAAAATGATGCAACTGGTTTTTACAGTGTCTGGTGGTTGAGCAACACTCAGATATGGAGACATTCAACAGGCTTTTCTCTTTATAACCCATTGTTTGTAGTAATTTTTACCAGTTTTCACATTTCTTCATGTGGCGTGGAAAGCACTGAGCCCCTAGAGCAGATACTGAAAGAATGCAGTGAATTGTTTAACAGTATGAAATAAAAGAAACCCCATCTTTTCCAACCACAATCATCCACTTCTTTTTTTTTTTTTTTTTTACATTCGTTCATTCATTCATTCCCTCTAGCTTACCATTTCAATTTTTTTTATTCTTTCTTTGTGGTTCTAAATATATTGAATGTTGTGTTGTTAAATATTCAGTCAATTAAATCTAAAACAAAATGTTACTTTTATAGACAAAAGTTATGGCACATCTAAGGATGTGAGTTAAGAATTATTTTATGTAAAACAAAAGACGATCTTTCAGTCTTGATCAGCTGCTAAAAGTATGATGATGTCATCGAACATGAAAGCAATATACTGTACAGTACGTCACAAAACAGTTGGGACTGTAATATAGTTGCCTGCAATCCAATATTGCAACATAAATAGTTAAGACTTCAAAAATGCATTATTATGAAGTCAGATGTTTTAATAAACATCCTGTGTTGCTTTATAAGCTACCTGTGTCATCAATAAAAAGTAACAACGATTTGAGTGACGATCTTACCTATCAAAGACTGATGATATCAATTGTACAGTTCCCCTCAGCAAACGTAAAATAGTAGTAAATATTAAATTGGCAGAAAAAACATTGCCGAATTCTGAATCTGCACTGCGGTGCTGCTCAAGGTGGTTTCACTGATCTTGCCTTATCTGATAATTAGAATAAGAGTTTTCCTTCCAACTATGTAACCATTAATATGAATGGTTATTTATTCTGTATTAACAGTTTTATTTTGACCACACTGTGACCACTCCAGTGCCCTCTATTGGTGGTTTTATTTATTTATTTATCTTGCCCTGCCTTACAGTGAGAGAAAAATCATGCTTTATCACTTTCAATATACAGATTAGTAGCACCATTTATCTCTCCTTTTACATTTCAACAATTTACAGCCAGTGTTTGTGTTTTAGAGCAAGGTGAGTTGAATTTAATTTGTTTAAAAAAAAATAAATTCTTCATAACTATGTGCTTTGAAAATTATATAATATTATAGATTAGTTGACCATATAGTTTATATAAGTACTCTAAATATGCTACATAAAATAAACAATATAACCTATAGTGGAAAAGGAGCGATGCAAGCATTTAAGTCTATCATTTTCAAGCCTGTAATAAATGTTATCCTTCATTTGTGAAATCCCCTTGTGCTTCTAATTTCTATTCATAACTTATAAACATAATACATTTCATTCATTTATTTATTTGAAGATGAATGGTGCATCAAAGGCCAAATACCAGTCTTTAAGATTTAAAGTTTCATTGGCATGTTATACACTTTGCAATGTTTGTCCATATAAAATCAATTTGGGAGAATGGTATATGAACATCTGACATGTTGTTCCACTGAAAGTGCCCACGATAAATTGCCTGGTGTTGGCCTAAAGAATTAAATAAAGTTTTAGTATGATTATTTATGATTCAAATGAGCAAAATCTCAATGATTCGTGGCGCACCATTTTACGTAAAGAAAATCACTCTCGGTTCCTTCTTGACTGAAGTTAGCCATAACTTATTTTGTCATCTGACTGCATGGAAACTTTGATAAATTGATAAATGGCAGGCATGACTGTTTGGATGCGTAATCTTTGCTGACGGCCCTAAATCGACTCTATCATGTTCGCTACATCTGTTTATCCGTTGCAACTGGCAGCCTGTTTGGTATGTTAATACCTCCATATTGATCATTCAATTGATCATTGGTTCTTAGGATCAGTGTAGTCGCCATCAAAGCTACTCAAAGCCAGACTGTGAATTTCAGAAGGATCCTAACTTTATATGATGCATCAGTCTAGCCTGTTCCGGTACATATGAGCAATTAATTAAAAGATATAAAACTATGATAGTGATGTTGCAGAACAATAACACAACAATAGTAAAAGTAATATGCATGTTTAATAATAATACCAGATGTTTTTCATTACCACTATCATTTGATTAAAAAAGATGCCTTCATGATACATAAAGGCTGAATAAATTATTAAAAAACATGTTTTCTGTTGATGAAAAGCCTGACATCCTGACAACACAAGGATGACAGCAGGTAGGCTGGCGAACAGCTGGCAGGGGGGTTATGGGTCTCAAGCTGCTGATGGCAAAAGGTGGAGGGCGAACTCAAACAAGACATCGAAATGTCAAAGAATCATGGGGTTTCTTTAAACAGATAAAGAGAGCGATGCTTCTGATAAAAATGAGTTAAGTGACACGCTTCAGGCAGTTGTCCCAGTTTAACTTCCATAAGCGGCTTTAATCATTATTCGAAATGTCATTTTGCTTTAATTACCGTTCGTATTAAATTTGATCGTTTTAATCTGATGCCCGTTTGGTAGGTTGAACTGTATCGATTTTTCCACCTCTGCAGCATTTGGTTCCTGCTGATTCATATAGACAGAGATTCCGCGTGAACTCACGGTTGACATGTAGAATTATTTTCTTCCTTGACAGCTCAGCTCAAAATCAAAAAACAGGCAGGCCTGTCCATCATGTTGTCACGTAAAGCGCTTCAAAGTCTGTGTGCCGCTCACTCCAGGCTCCGGAGGGAAGGACGGCTTTTGCATACTCCCTGGAATGCATGGTCCGCCGCTCAGAATAGATCACTGGAACCCTGCACAAGCAGGAAGAAAGTCGCAACGATACCCATGAGCGCAATTTTCCCAGCTAATTCTCTTTATTCACTCTCGATCTACAAGTTTCCAAAGATTGGGAAAGTTGAAACTCAAAGCTTTGCAAATCCATCCAGAGTATAGTTTTGAAAGAATCGCTCCCAGGAGTAAATCTGAAAATGGCTCCATGAGTTTTCACAACAACATAAACTGTCCTAAATATGGGGAGGAGTGACATGCTTATACTGCTTATACTGTCTACACTATTTGGTGCTATTTTGGGTTATACATGTTCATCAGTGTTCTCTCTCTCCCTGGGACGGTGTGATTCGTTATTGTTGACAGTAAACTGATTATCTAAAAATGCAAGGGAATTTGCAGAACAGGAGTCCCGTTGCCCTTATTGTGCGTTTTATGTAGATCGTCCTTTCATCTTTTATACATTACTCTGCAATGCACTCCTTAGCCAGTAAGTCCTCTTCATTATGCATTGTCGGATACAGCCTTGGACTCTTTCGGGCTTATCAGAGTACAGTAGGTGAATAGTAATTGCTTTGCTGTCGCCGACTCAAAAATGGTGCAATCTTCAAAAGCAAACCAAAACATTTTTCTCTACTTTCTTCAAAGAACAACATAACAGTCTGAGAATATGTGCAGATAGTAAGCTGGCCATTGATCACTGTCATGTAAATACTCTGAGTGGTGCTCGTCTGCCCAACAAACCTTTAATGAGTCCCTACAGTCCAGCCAGAGTGTTCACTGTAAAAAAACAGAACATCTCGCTGACAGCTGAGACTTGAGTGGCTAAAAAATTGGGGCCTTTAGCTCTCTGTGTGTTTAAAGAAATCAGCCCTTGTGATGAATTTTTGATGTGTGAAGTGAATCTTCAAGGTACACGATCGTGTATCTCTGCTGCATTCGGCTTTGCTTTTAAACAAACATCCTTTTGGCACATACAAATTACACATTAATGACACATTAACGAATGGGGAGTCATTGTTAACAGTATTTCCAGGATGTCCCATTTCAAAAACATTATGCCATGAGCTGTAATTTTTCTTTGTTGCTCTAGTAACATGCTATATTTGAATAATTCATTTGCTGAAGATATATTTGATACTCCTGCTTTGAAAAAAAAATAGCTTTTGTTAATGATCTAGTTATATGTTACTACAAACAATTTGATTTAAATGAAAGTCAAACTCTTGCAGATTGGAGTTATTGATGTGGTTAAGGTGAAGGGCACTATATTTAAACAGAAATAGCACTGCATGGACAACTCTGTAAACTAACAAAACCCAGAGTCTGGAAGTGTTAGGCATCTCCCCCACCAGTTCTCTGTGACCTAGTTGAGCTGTTGGCACATTGTGAAAGCCTCAGCCCTCTGGCTACTTTTATTTAGATAATGCCCTGACAGGATTTATGTGGCCATCGAGCAAGTTGGCAACAAACACTGAAATGCTGATTCATAAATCATGTCTTGGTGTTTTTGAATTATGGCTTTGTCCATTTCTTCTGAGGGATATTGACAGTCATTTGGGACTTTATTCTTAAACGTTAAATCATAGAACTCTTACTCACACTACAGTCACATCTTGGCTGCTCAGAATATCAACATACTGTAATCTGATAACATGCATTGTAGCTCTATTGAGTGTTGCCAATGGCATACAAGAGTCCATTATGTTCAGTATGAAATCTGGACAGCCTTCTAATGCAATTTTATGTTGTATTTGGTAGCATTTGAACATTTTAAACAATGATTCCTCTTGTTAAAACAGTTTATTTTAACATTTTGTGTTTAAAAAAAAATACTTGGTTAAAGTGGTAGTTCACCCAACAATGTAAGCTGTGTCATTTACTCACCCTCATGTTGATCCAAACCTGTACGACTTTCTTCTTTGGAACACAAAAGAAGAAAAAAAATATATTTTCTGTGAAGTTTCTTTCTTACTATTTGCAAATAATCTTTTTTTCCCTCTCATTTTCACAAAAATCTCACTAGTTTGAGATTTCAATGAAAACAAGGATATTTTGTCTTTTTCTGCCTTGTTTTAAGATGTTTATATATATTTACTTGAGAGACAAAGATACTAAATCATTTCTTTGCAGTGTGAAGAAAAAAAGGACCACAAAAGTATCATAAAAGTAGTCCATATGCACTGTGTTTAGAGTTGCTTGTTTGTTATATATAGCATGCATGAAAATGCGTATTTTTCAATTAAAGACAGCTTATAGATTTAATATGGGCTGCTTTTGGTGCTTGACACCTTTTTATTGGTCATTTTGTCTTTCATGAATAAGGTCCAGTGTTAAGATTTATGCTATTAGTTACTTAAATATAAAATGTTTTTCTCTATTTAACAACATTACAATAGTGAAAGACGACTTCACTTACTGATCACGTCTCTTGCGCGGCAGGATGCTGGACTCATGAAAAATAATCACGTTGTTCGTATTCACTAAAACTGATTTACTGAAGTGAAAACACGGATGGAATTGGCGTGCTGTGAGGCGGGAGCGACCAGCCGGCAGAGGGTTCCGCAGCCTTCCTCGAACAGTTATGTTCACGATTTCTGATTTACTTAACCTATACTGCGTGAGGGATGCTGTGATTGGATGATGACAGGTATCGATGATCATTCTCAAGTGATCAGCACTGCTGCTGTTGTATCAGTCAGTGGTTAGATCAGCGCAGCAGTCAAAAAATGGCACAAGGGAGGTCACGTACGGGACAAATCAATTAGGCCCAAAATACGGGACATCCCGGCTAATAGAGGACGGTTGGCAACCCTAACTGTGTTACCGCTGTGTGAGCTATTCACTACTATGTCTAGTAGTAGTCTTATTCAGTAAGTTGACTCACAGTGAACCGGATCAGTCCAGTGGCTCAGTTTTGTGAACAGTTTTGTGAGTCATTTGAAAAGATCCAACTCAAGAGAAATTTGTTCACATTGCTATTCTCCTGAACATGGATAAAGATTTAAAACCTCAGTCTCTATTAATTTCATTAAATGGAAGAAGAACAACCAGCATTTTTTTTTTTCAGATTTTCCCTTTTGTGTGTGTTCTCTTTCTGTGTTGCACAGAAGAAAGACATACAGGTTTGGAAGTACATGAGGGTGCGAGAGTGAACATACTATTGTATATATATTTGGCTAACTAATCTCTTTAATCTATTGAAAAAGTGAAAAAGCTCCCTCACAAAGTTAATGTTTTAAAGGATCAAAAATCTATTTGTATCAAAACTGTGTTTTACGGTTGTGAGAATGACCATCTTTCTTTTTTCCCACCTGTCTTCCTCTAGCAGACTTTGCAGATCTTTGAAGAGAGTGCAGCACCTACTCTGAGTATGGACTTGGCAAGTGAGGCCCATGTTCTGGTGGTTTTACTCACCTGCCTGTTCTTGATGTGCCGGGCTCAAGAGAAGGACTACACCGTAAAAGAGGAGCAGCCGGAGAATGTGCGCATCGGAAACCTGCGCAAAGACCTCAACTTGAACCTAGATCCAGACATTAAACTGTCTTCAGCGCTGCAGTTTAAACCTGTCTACAAGACGGGTGATGTGCCTTTGGTCAAGGTAGAGGCAAGCACAGGAGAGATTTTCACCACAGCCAACCGCATCGACCGTGAGAAACTCTGTTCCGGAGTCTTCAATGAGAAGCGCTGCTTTTACGAGATCGAGGTCGCCGTGCTACCCGACGAGATTTTCCGACTTGTCAAGATCCGCTTCCTCGTCGAAGATATCAACGACAACGCCCCGCTCTTTCAATCGACTGTTATCAACATCTCCATTCCAGAAAACACAGCCATCAACAGCCGCTACCCTGTCCCTTCCGCATTTGACCCTGATATAGGGATCAACGGGATTCAACACTACGAGCTTGTCAAGGTGAGTTCAACGTTCATTTGTGATTTATTACGTGACACCGCCATTTAATGGGCCCTTAATGTCCAGAATAAAAATAGCACAGTAAGCAATAAAAAATAGTTTAAAAAGTAATTTCCTCTGTTTTGTGTTAGGTAAGTTGTTAATTATGAAGATAGATATGAACAATGGGGAGAATAGTTCTTTCTTCTAACTGATGTCTTCTGAGAAACTAGCGTATACTAATATTCTCAGAGGCTTAATATAGTCCGCTCAAACTGAAAAGTAGGATAATGGTATGCGTGCTATTCAAATATATACAGAAGGTGATATGTTGCATGTGTATATATTTTAGCATTTTATACAGTGTCAGAAGGCCCATTAACCCCAGAAGTGGTAAAAAGTCACTAAGCGCACTCACATACATCTGGGCTGTCAGTCACAAGGCGGAAGATTATGAAGTAGCGTAGTTCAATGAATGAACTAGTATTCCCTAGAAAGGTCGCCCTGAATTTTAATTAAAATTCAAATACAGTGTGAAATTCAAATACAGTGTGAAACAAAGAGCCCAAGATTGTCATTAAAGTGTGAAAGAGTAATTTGTACCTTTTCTTTTGAGAATTAGGCGAATACTTGCTTTTCATGTCTGATTAAGTTACCAATTTGCATTTTTAAAGAGTCTCTTTCTCACCCTCTCTGCCAAGCCTGGTGCGGCTCTCTCAATTGCCTGTGCTTGGAAATGACCAGTGCATTGCCTCATAAAATTACAATAAATATGTAAAGGCTCTGTTGCCTTTCAGATGATTTAATTTGTTTTTCGTCTGCAAGTATAGTGTTTCTTTTTATGAATCATGCATGCGAGTTAGGTGAGGGTAGATCTAAGTAAACATAAATGGAAAGGGAGGATATGTTTCATCCTCTGAGGTTGTTGAAAGCCTCCCACGAGCAGCATCTGGCCGTGAATCCACCTCTTGGACTGCGTTTGCATGGTCCTATGAGAGTACGAATCTCTGAAACTCCCACACAGTAATGGTTTAGACCAGCTCACCGTCAGCATGGAGCTGCAAGATTAGCATTGTGGGCCACAGCTGCTGCACGCATAGCTTTGAAAGAGCTCTGATAGCAATCCCTCTTCTGCTCTTTACTCATTCCAGTCATGTCCCCTAAGGAGGAAGCCCTCGCTTATGACACAGAGGGCCGTTATTGCCTACCCTGGTTTTAATTGCGGCGCCATATTAATTGTTCCATCAGCATTAGTGTTGCCATGTCACCTGGAACGATGCACAGAAGCACCCCTGGACACTATCAAGGTCAGCCTACAGAAAGTAATGCCATGCATGGCTGGGGGAGGACTTTCCATTAGAAGAGATTTTATCACTCAAAGAGAACCTCTTTACAAAGTCCTATCTGGAGGCATGTGGATCAGATCAGGCTCATGGGATGAGGATATTGACTTTTCTGTTGTGGGTTCCACCCAACTCATTGTTATTTTTACCCTGCCATTTAACCACTCTAACCTCACATTAAGAAAGCCGTTTCTCTCCTTTTGAAGCCATTTGTGTGTTTTTAATCACCTGGGACCACTGGCATTGTCATTTTAGATCTGCGTCACATTTGAGATCTTTCGAAAGGACTTTCATTGCAGCAAAGTCTCCATTGGATTGCTTATTTGGGGAGTCAAGGTCAGCCTTAAATTAGTTATCATTTAATTTCAATAATTCATGAGTATTTTGGTTTTCATCTGTGTCTGATTCCGATGTGAAACTAGCTTGGAAGTTAAACTAATTTGGCTTAAATAATTTATCGAAAGTGTGATTTTATTAAATTTTTTAAGCTCTAACTTCTCACTTCTCACTTCTCCAGTTATTTCTGTTCAAGGCAATGAGAAGAGCCAGTCAAAGGATGCATTAATGATCAAGGGCTGACAAGTAACATGTCATAAAGAGTTTCCATGAATATTTCACCACAAAGGCTTGCGATTGATTCTTGAGAAAATATCATCCTCTTTGAAAAAAGAGGTAATTGTTGTGCCTGAAGTTGAGCTGAAGGGTTCTGACACTTCTCACAAAAGGTTTGTTTCCCATGAAACGCTTACAGAATATAAAATAAATACTATTAATTATAACAATTAGCTTATGAGAGTATAGATTCTCATTAATACAAATGTTTTGAAATTTCACTCCCTTGAGAATCAGTCTGAGTAAAAGAGCATTAACTAGAAGGATGAGTGGATAAGGTAAACTGATTTCTGCTACTGTTCTGGACAATAGTGGACGCTGGGGATATATTAGCAGATTCTAATCACATTACTACCTGTCAGTTGGTTCCAGGTTTCATTTGTGCCTAATTTCTGGCTGATTCTTCAGCCAAAGTTTCACCAAGGAGACAACGCTTGTGTTTTAGTTACTGGCAAATGGCTGATTATAATTCATAGTGAATCAAAAAAAGATGACAACATTTTCAGACAATTTAGTGTAAATTAAATATTTATGGCTTTACATAATAATACATAATAACACAATACAATGGTGCAAGGATCTAAAATATTCAGTTTATCTGTTGTTGATACTGAGTTCATTCTGAGTCGTTGCTGTAGAAGGTCATCTCAATGATTCATACAGCAGATACTTCAGCCAGTCTGCAAAGCTGAGACAAACTCTGGGGTTGAACTATGCAAAATGAAGCTTACTAATTCCTACTATTCTACTGTAAAGATACCGCTCTCTATGGGTTATTTATAACTGACATTCGCTTTTGCATATATTTCTTGATTGCACCAGGCAATTGGGTTCAGTTTAAGCAAGTTTTTTGGCATCGTCTCATACCCAGTATCATCCCCTGTCAGTCTCGACTTGAACAAAAGAGATTCATCCCATGTGTCTCTCATAATGCTCTATGGGTCAGTTGGTATGAATATGTAGATTCTTATGCACTACCTGTATTAATTTCAGACATTTGTCACTTCCCTTGGGACTGTGATTCATGTTATCTTTACTCTACCTGAGTCTGTCTAAAGATAATCAGAATTCCCCAGCCTAATTTTCTATGGGCCTGGCTTGAAAAATTATGATTGATCTCCTCATTACTAGCCATTTTAAAACCAGACTCATTAACTAATCAATGTTTTAGCTCCCTGTATAAATATGAAACAAGCAAAGATAACTAGTGAAAAAAAGCCCTTATGGTCACCATGCATGCATTCGTAACTGACAAACTGTAACCCACCTTTATCATAATCACAAGTGCACCAAACAGATCCGCTTCTCCCAGATTTACGTGTTGAATCTTACATAAACATTTTCACGTCAGTCACTTTTGTTGAATTGTGCTGACTTTTCAATGAAGAAGAAAGCTGTTTTGCATGTGCTAATATATGTAGGCATCCAAATGGTTCCTTTTATAACCTTTCCATTTTAATGCTAATTCTGTACTTGGATGCGTTTTGCTATGTGTGTTTTTGCATGTGTTGGTAGTACTGACAGTAGACCACAGATGGTCACTAATGTGTGCCAAGAACCACCAAATGGGGATCTTACATGATTTTAGCATGTACAAAGCTTACTTTGTCAATCCAAAATATAAATTGTCATTTGCCATTGTAGTTCATTTGTGGCTGCATGCAGTGTGCCAATAAAAAGTGGTTTGTTAGTGCCAGACTAAATTATTCAAGATTAGCCATGGCATGGGAAATGCATACATGTATCGTAATCACATTTGAAATATGTGCCTAGACAGAGTAATCTTTCTCAGCTTTATGTGAGGCAGGAAGCTTATCTCTTAAGGAAGTTGCCTTTTCTTTTTCTAGCATGAAATGGTTTTGACTGAAAGAGCTTCAAAGAGACTCTTTGTTTCACAAATGTGCTTGACTCTCATTCAGGCACTGTTCCCCTGTCTCCCTCGCTTGCCAACCGCGGAAATATAGAATATGCGTGATGTTTTGCCGTACCATGCAGCCTGATCTGTAATCATAAATATTAGGGCTAGTTAGGTAGGAAGGCAATTATTTTAAACAGTCGAAGCTGGTTTCTCAGGGGGATTACATATGTATTTGTTTTAATTTTTCTCAGGCTTTGCTGATGCCTAGATTTAGCTCCTTGCTGGGAGAAAGGCTTTTTTAATGTTCAGGTTTTTCACTTTTCTTTAATCTGTGGTGGTCTTGCAGTATATTTAAAATGGAAGCTTATCTCTTTGACTCCTTTTTCAGCTTCTTTCTTCAAATATGAACTTGTTGAAACTGCACAAGCTGTCTTCCATACACTAAATCTTGCTAGTTGGATAAAACAATAAGTTGTGTGCAGGAAAGCAGAATACACAAGAGGATAGGGCTAGAACTCACTGTTTCATTAGTATACTTTGAGATGCAGTGTGGCTCTTTTACTTGTAATTGTTGGTTGAAAATGTTGTTTTTGAATGTTAAATCTGCAATTTTCTGTCAGACTGGCAAATGGTTTTTACATTTTTAAGAAAATGTAAACTAAGCATGCTTATTAAGGAGTCAGAAAAGGTCAGGGAAGAAAAATGTATTTCATAAGGGTCAATAAAAGGCTTTCTGTGATATTTGCAGACAGGAATATTAGCATTGATGTATGCTTACCCAAGTAAATATGGAATGACACAAGGTAATTTCCTCACCGACAAACTATTTTTGATTGTTTACCACATCTTAGACCTATTTACTTTGGGGGGAGAAACCGTGCTCTGTGCATCATTTATGGCACATATTTTAGTTTTCAGGTGCTCGATGGAACTGTTTACTGTGTGGGGATCCAATGTTTACTTTATAGGATCATAACCCCTGGATGGGCTTTTAAAGTAAATATTTTGAAGACCTTGCGCATTTTCTCATAGGATTAAAGAACTTCAACCCCAAGGTTTAATGCTGGAGCTAAAGCCAACATTTGTTGAAAGCCAGAATAAATGACTGGCTCAAACACATTAGTATTTGTATATGTTTTACTTATGTGAGTTCAGTCTACGAGATTGTCATAGCATACATTTCCACATACATTAAAAGTAAGAAAAACTAGTAATAGACACAATAATAACAACAATATTAATTACAACTTAAACAAAAGAAAAAATGCACCATGGGAATTTTAGTTCAAGTATAAACATCAAGTGAAGGTGTCCTCTTACTGACTTTAGGCTAAACATTTTAAAGATGTACTGTGCTTGGTCAAATATACTGCAAAGAGTTTACAAGACTGCTATTTTGTTTTTGTTCTTTCCAGAGTGTGAGCGAATTTGGCCTGGACATCATTGAGACACCTGAAGGAGACAAATGGCCCCAACTCATAGTCCAGCACAACCTCGATCGTGAGACGAAGGACACCTTTGTGATGAAAATTAAAGTAGAGGATGGTGGCACCCCTCCAAAGTCCAGCACAGCTATTCTGCAGGTCACCGTCTCAGATGTGAATGACAATCGGCCAGTGTTCAAGGACAGCGAGGTGGAGGTAAACGTTCCTGAGAATGCCCCAATGGGAACATCTGTCACTCACCTTCATGCCACAGATGCTGATCTGGGATCCAATGCTCAGATTCACTTCTCCTTCAGCAACCAAATCTCCCCTGCCACCAAACGACATTTTGCTATTGACAGCACAACTGGACTGATTACTGTCAAGCAGACATTGGACAGGGAAGTCAACCCGGTACACAAGCTTATAGTGCTGGCCAGTGACGGTAGCTCTACCCCTTCAAGGGCTACAGTGATAGTCAATGTAACAGACATTAATGACAACGTCCCCTCTGTAGATACCCGTTATATAATGAATCTTGTTAATGGCACTGTGCTGTTGTCTGAAAATGCCCCCCTTAACACAAAAATAGCTCTAATTACTGTGATGGACAGAGATGCAGATCTGAATGGTAAAGTGACTTGTTACACTGATCATGATGTACCTTTCAGACTGAAGCCGGTCTTCAATGACCAGTTTTTGCTTGAAACTGCTGCACCTTTAGATTACGAGACCACTCGAGAGTATGCGATTAGGATAGTTGCATCTGACTCTGGGAAACCTTCTCTGAACACTTCGGCAATGGTTCTGATTAAAATAAAGGATGAGAATGACAATGTCCCAGTTTTCCCTCAGCCTGAAATCCAGCTGTCCATTCCGGAAAACAATGACCCGGGCACACAGTTGATAAAAATCAGTGCAACAGATGCAGATAGCGGTTCTAATGCCCTTATTATTTATAGTCTTGGCCTAGATGCTCCTGATGGGTTTAACATAGATCCCCGATCTGGAATCCTTTCTGTTGTCAAAAGGCTGGATAGGGAGAAGCAGGAGAAGTATTCATTTACAGTCATTGCCAGGGATAATGGTTCTACCCCTCTCCAAAGCAATGTCACAGTGAAGCTAATAGTCCAAGACCAAAATGACAACAGTCCTGCCTTTACCCATCTCGAGTACAACTTCTATGTGCCTGAGAACCTGCCTTTGTATGGGACAGTGGGTTTGATCACTGTCACTGATGCAGATGCTGGTGACAATGCAGTCGTCACTCTCTCTATCATAAATGGGAAGGACAATTTCATCATTGACCCCAAAACTGGGGTGATCAAACCAAACATTACCTTTGACAGGGAGCAACAAAGTTCCTACACGTTTGTTGTCAAGGCTGTGGACGCAGGTCAAATGCAAACCACCTCCTATGCCAAGGTCACCATAAATGTTGTTGATGTGAATGACAATCGACCGGTGTTTGTCATCCCCTCCTCAAACTACTCATATGATCTAGTACCTTCAACCACCAGCCCTGGATCAGTGGTGACCAGAGTATTTGCCATTGACAATGACACTGGGATGAATGCTGAGCTGCAGTACAGTATTATTGGAGGGTCACCGAGAGGACTGTTTGCCATTGACAAAACGACAGGAAATATTACTCTGCAGGAGAAGATTGTAGCAGCAGATCAAGGTCTCCACAGGCTGGTGGTAAAGGTCAAGGACTTGGGACAGCCTGAGTCCTTACATGCAATCGCCCTTGTCCATTTGTTTGTCAATGATACTGTCTCCAATTCCACGTTCATACAGGAGCAACTTCGCAAGAGTTTGGAGACTCCTTTGGAGCGGAACATTGGGGACAGCGACGTGACACCCCAGACCAATGGCTACGTAATTGTTGTTATTGCCATAATAGCTGGAACTATGACCGTTATCTTGGTGATCTTTGTGACTGCTTTGGTACGCTGTCGACAGACACCGAGACACAAAGTTGTCCAGAAGAGTAAACAGAGTGGCGAGTGGGTATCACCCAACCAGGAGGGCCGGCAGATTAAAAAGAAAAAGAAGAAGAAGAAGAGGTCCCCAAAAAGTTTGCTGCTGAATTTCGTAACCATTGAGGAAGCCAAGAATGATGACTCTACTCATGAGCATATCAATGGCACCTTAGACCTCCCTGTTGAACTTGAGGAGCAGACAATGGGAAAGTACAACTGGGCTACCACACCAACTACCTTCAAACCTGACAGTCCTGACTTAGCCAAGCACTACAAATCCGCTTCCCCTCAGCCAGCATTCCAGATCAAACCAGAGACCCCTGTGGCTCCCAAGAAGCATCATGTAATTCAGGAACTCCCACTGGACAACACATTCGTGGTGGGCTGTGACTCACTCTCCAAGTGTTCCTCCAGCAGCTCTGACCCCTACAGCGTTTCAGAGTGCAGCTGTCAAGGGGGCTACAAGGTACCTGGACAAATCCACACCAGACAGGTAATTCACAAGTTCCTTTCTTAAACCACTTGCTGCTCCAGCTCCCATTTGTACTGTCCTTCTGATAGAAAGATGTAGAATGGAGGGTAACAGCCGCATGTGCTGAGCTTCAACAAGGGCTCAAAGATGCATGCATGTCAGGATGCAATATGCAAATGAAAATATGAAACTTAAAAACTGGGAGGTTGTTGGTTTTATGGTTGTGTGCTCATGTGAGCAAAAACAGCATTTCACGTCTTCACTGAAGAAGACTGTAGGAAAAATGCCACAATGTATCAACTGACGGAACATTGTACATATTAGGAAGACTGTGACATATAGAGAGATGTTGGATGGCTTTGATTATGGGATGTTTTTTTTTCTTCTTCCAATCAGGCGTTTAATTCTAAAGAGTAATTATTAGCAAAACAACTTTTTGTGTCTACAAAAACAAGAGTGCTAGCTTGAGATTACAGCTATGTTTGTTCTTGATTGACATGCCAAAACCAAGCATGCTTGACAGAAAACCAAACAATATAGGGTTGTGTTCCACAGGAACAACTGAACAGATGCACACTGCTAAAACAATTGTTTCCCACAGAAATGCTTGATAGAACTCATTAGAGCTGAAACTTGTAACATAGTAGGGAAAGGCTGATTATTTTTGAATAGAATTTCAAACTCAGTCCAAAGGAAACATTATAAGTTGTCTCTGGGGAAAATTGCTGGCATTAATGAGACAAAGGTTCATTTGAATACTAGTATGCTAGTCTATGGTTCCAGAGGAGATGCGCCAAATGCAAAATAGCTAATAAATAAAAGCAGGTGAGGGACATAAATGTAAATTGGGGTGGAGAGAGAGGTGGCCTTGCTGCGGCAATTGGTCTTTCTCGCAGAGTGGAAGACTGTGCTGTGTGATTGTAGGTCAGAGAGATCAAGGTGAAGACAGAGCTGTGGGACCGTGAGACTTAAATAGAAGCATATTCACTAATAGCTTGGAACACCATTCATTTTACCTATCAACTGCATGTTTTTAATGACCAGTCATTGAGTCTGCAATGTAGCCATTTTCTCAGGCAGGTTAGAAAGCACAGGACTGGGGTCAGGAATGTAAGTTGAAGAGACTCCAGGGGCCTAAATTCAAACAAGTCTGAGCATGTAGATAGTGATAGGACACTAGAAAGGACACTGCAACTAGCCGCCCCCCCAAAAAAATAAAATAAAATAAAAACCCCCAAACCAAAAAAAAAAATATATATATATTAGCATTCAATCACAGATTATCTTATATTTTGTATTGTTTTTTCTTTAATATGTCATCCACCGTGAGCTCTTGTCCTTATTGAAGAAAATCCCCCTCTGCATATGTCTTACAAATTACAGTATATCCACTCAGATACATTGTGCGCATGGTAATTTAAGGTGACACCCACACATAGCTAATGTTCCATTTTCACCATGAGGCCTTTATTTTAAAATACAGTTAAAAGAAATGCTCTGCCATGGTGCATTATACATAAGCCTGCTTACATAGTAAGATTATGGAATGACACATAATTCAGGTTAGATTTGTTATTTGCCCTGACATAGTTGTCCTGCTTTTGTATATTTTTAAATATGCAGCAATATTTGTTGAAGGTTTTGAAACCTTGCATCAGATTCTTGAAATGTTTGTGATTAAAATCCTATTCAGATGGTGCCTTGTGGTGCCTGGTACTGTCAATACCATAGCTACTGCAGCAAATTAATATGTGTGTGTGTGTGAGTGGGTATGTGGGGAATACGAAGAGAGTGAGATTTTATTTATTTATTTATTTACTTACATATTTTTATTCATTGTAGAAAAAGAGTGCTTTCTTAATGACATTGACCAGTTCAAAACAGCAGTTCAAAACCTACCACAGGGCAGGTTTGGACCGGATTTCTTTCTTTCATTCTTTCTTTCTTTCTTTCTTTCTTTCTTTCTTTTTTATTATTGCTAGTATCTTTATTATTATTATTCTTCTTTATTTTAATTTTTTTGCAGAAATAAACTTAAAACCTTTCAAGTTTTTAAAGATATTGAGTTTAACATCGAATGCCTTAAACATGTTATTTCTGTACATCTTAAAGGTATCCTGTATTTTTTGACAGGCATAGACTATTGAAATAACCTATTAGAAGAAAGTTAGTGTTGAATCATCTCCAATTCTGAATTAAAGTGTTCTTTATGTTGTATCTAACCATTTCATACTCTCTGTAAAGCTACATTTTTGCTTTCATATATTAGCTATTGTCTTTAATATTTCTTCTTATGTAGTCATTGTAAACCACGACTTGGATAGAGCCATTACTGACATAATCTAGAATATCAGATCATGTTTGGCCCCATATTTGGTGAAAAATCTCTAGTGTCTCATGTTAGCTGTAAAGCAGTGACACAAATGTCAGCAATATTTAACTTTAGCGACCCCGTCTCGATGTCTGAGAAACATCATGTCTGAATTGGCCATGATGAATAGGTGCAAGAACATTTGTAGGGACCATTAAAGGATGCATTTCTCCCAGGAAACACTCGCTGATGAAGATCAATTGGATGCTTTGCAGGGTTGGGAATGATGTCAGCATCAAAGAAAAGCTTGTCAAAATACAACATATTTATGGGCCATATGGCTCATAATACCATCAGAGGTCCATTCTGCATTCCGAGCACCACCACGAAACTCTTTCCCAGCCCTTCAACTCATCTTTGCCTTTCTTTTATCTTCCGTCTCCCTGTTCTCAGACAGTGATTTTAGAGGTCAATCCCTCCGGTGGTGGTGGGGGCTTCTGTCTGAATACACACTTTAGTTGTGACAGATCAAGTCAATTCTGCCGTACTTGACTGATCCCTGGCAGGGCCATGAATATGCAAGAACTCTAGTCAAATCAAACGCTATAAGGCCTCTATATTCAGAGCAGGGGTGTATTTGAGGTCAGTAGCTTTGCCATTCTAACCTCATGTTACTTGCAAACCCGTCTTCATTTGGACTTGGTATGAATATGCCCTCACGGGCTTATGGGGCCTCACAGTCAAACACATTTTCTTTGCATCAGGCTTCATGGTACATTCAGCATTTCAAAAACATCATAAAATATGGGAGAGGATGTCCTTGAGTCCACAGTTTTGTGCTCTCACCCACCCGCATTTCAATAATTCACATTCAACTTCATTTTTGAATCTTGCTGGGTTTAGGGCAGATGTGCCTAGATTTATAACCAAACACATTTTTTAGAACATGGAGTGATTGATCTCTCTTGAATTTCTCTCTCTCTATTGATTACATCCAGTTGTGTCAAACCCCAGGCGATTTCCCGCAACGTTTAGCCCATCAGCAATTCTTGTGCATCTTGGCCTTTAGTAATATATTCTGCACGTTTGTTTAAAGTTCTCAAGTTTTATGTATGTTTATGCCTTTTTTTAACCATCTGATTCTGCCACAGATAATCCTAAGTAAAATGAAATTTTACTTTAGGTCCAGCCATATATGTATATTAAAGTTCTGTCATCATTTACTCACCATCATGTCGTTTCAAACCTGTATGACTTACTTTCTTTTGCGGAGCATAAAATAAGATATTTTGAAGTCTGTTGGTAACCAACTGTTTTGTTAATCACTGACATTCCATTGTAGAAAATATAATATACTAATAATAATAATACTGAGATATTTTCTCCAATATTCTTTTTTATGTCTCTAGTTTATGTTAGGCCGTTGTATCCTAAATGTTTATGTGTAATAAATTTGATGTTGAATCAAATAAAATACTTTTTTCTAAAGCTACTTTTTTGTAATGTCACTTATATTCTATATATCATATATATATAATATATATATACTTTTATTCATCATTAAATTGATCGAAAGTGACAGTAAAAACATTTATATTTCAAATAAATGCTTTTCTTTCAAACTTTCAGTTCATCAAGGAATCTTGAAAACACATGAGGTTAAGGTTTGCATTTCTGAAGCTGGAACATCAGTCTGAGTTTTTTTTAATTTTTTTCCTTCCCCAAATAAACCCAAATGTATTCGTATACATTTTATCCGCATTTGTGTTTCCTAGGAAACGAACCATGACCATGACATCACTGGCGTTGTGTTCTACCAGTGAAGCTGCACTGCAATATCATTTTTTTTAAGTCACTCAATGTTCATTTAGCATTGCTGAAGAGTGAATCTACTATATAAAGAGCTTTGAAATGGTACTTTCCTCTTGCACATGCTCATTAGATTGAACACATCCACAGCTGCTCGCAGATATTTCAATGATGGATTTAACAGATTGAGTAATAATGAAGCAAATATAACCTTATTAATTGAGTTTATCATATTTTTTAAACACGTTCATTAAAGTATTATACCACTTATCCAGATATCTTAAAAAGAAATGTGTTTTAGTCACATGAGCTTCCTGTTGTCATTAATGAATGAGTGTTGCTGTAGTGTGGTGGGTGTCACGGCACATTTGGAGCAAAAAGCAATTTGGTTTACCTGCATGCACTGACTAGTCACTTTTCCCAGCATTCTTCTAGGTAAATCTGACTAGATAAAAAGAACACCAACCTCTCTCTGTCTGTTCCGTGAAGAATGCTATTCCTCTCCCTCTCTCTATGTATGCATGTGAATGTATATGTCCAGAGAGAGAGGTCTTCATTATCATCTTACACAGTACATACTGCAGCTTAGCAAGCCAGATGATTTTGTAACTGCAATCTCCCTATATCTGTCTGTCTCTCTATATTACAGGAGACGGCACTGAAACCACCACTCTATGGCACACTCTGTGGCACAGGTACAGCTCGCTCCCACAGGATAAAAATCAATCTCTAGCTGCCATTTCCTAAAGAGAGGGAGGGAGGGAGAGGAAGGCACTCACTGAAGAGGTGAAAACACGAACTGTACACATTCTCCAGCCTCAAACGAGTCCTAGAGAGTAACGCCAGACTAATTTAACCATCCGAAACGCTGCTTGTGACATGTAGGAGGTTTGCAATGCTTTGTTTGACCCCTTTTGTCCTCATTCACCGGTTTCACCGAATAGGGCACGAGAGACACCTCCACTCTGCTTATCCAAATGGAATATGTATATGGCAAAGACCTCTGTATAGGATGTTTATATAGATATGTATTTATGTATAGCAGCAGCACAGTCCTTGTCGTCTGTGTGTCTATTTATTGATTTTGTTCACTGATTTTCTTGATTGACACGTTAGACAAAGTTCGATGAAACTTGGATGCGCCTGGTGGTTGTTCCTTTTTCATATCCTTTGCTCTCCTGCTTTTACTGTTTCATTTGTTCATTCTGTGCTCGTATCCGATAGATCACGGTAGTGATACGGCTAACTCCATTGACATTACATTGAAATGCATGGCCCTCCATAGGAGGTACCTGTACGTTTTAGCTCTGTCACTGATTACCTCCAAATTTGGGACGTGGAAGATTCAAAACGAGCACTAATGCTTAGCTAGGCTGCAATCATATGCGACAGCGCTCCCGCTTCCTAATCAAAGAATCCCCTTGTACACAGTAGAAAGGGACACCGGGTCTGACCTTTATATGTTGTAGTCCGCTTTTACCAGAGCCAATATAACTTGTGAGATGTATTTACTGATTTTGAATAGAAAGCCTCCGGCAATCTTGTCATACGAGATGGTAGGTTTTAGTTACATCACCTGGGTGTTCGTATATTCTGAAACTGACATGCTATGTATTCATACAACCGGAGATAAAAAAAAAGTTTTTAAAATAAAAGTATATTAAAAGTAGAAAATACAGTACCGAGCACGAGAATACAACGTGGACTATACAGATTTTATGTCAACAGCAATAAATTTACGATAAATCGAGAACTCACCCCACATGATCACTTTAAAGTCGTGATAATAAGCATCCCACAGCTAAAGCTCTCTTCAGTGAAACTCAACAGTCGGGTATTTCCATCTTGAATGACTATTACATCACTAATAAATTGCTTCACTGGATAGCACTTTTGTTCAAGCAGTAATTTACTCCTTTTTAGCAAATGGACTGATTTGTAGAAGTGTCTTGGGCCCAAATGTTTGACCTCTTATTCTTGCAGAGGTATCAGATTTCTTAATGGTGTCAAGTGTAACGCTCTGGAGTAGGTAACACAGAATGACTCACACATAAAACTGTGCACTGTGCAAGAAACAATTAGACATGCCTGGATATTTGCCATAGACAAAGAATGAGAGGGGAGGGAAAAAAAGTAACAAATTGACCTTTTCTTTTCATGTAAGGAGTTGGTTAAACCACTTTCATTATAAATGAAGCACCTTACATTATCTTTGTATTCTACTTTGATTTGCCAACATGTGAAGTAAACTGTATATAACTGTTTTATGTATGTTTGAGCTTTGGAAGTTTATTAAAGTCTTTTGCATTGTATTGCACATTTCCATGTGTCATTTATTGACCAACCAATTTTAAGTTAATATACTGTGGGGTCCAAAACTCTGAAATGACTAGTGTTAATGATTCTATATTGTAGTTTTCTAATGTTATTTTTTTTTTTATTAGATTTATTGATTTTTATATTATTTATGTAACTTTTTACAATGAGGTTCCATTAGTTAACATTAGTTATGCTTAAAAACAATGTAGTCATAATATTTATTGTATTTTCTTTTTTACAGTATTTTTTAATCTTTGTTATGCTAGTTCTAAATCCACCTGTTTATTGTTAGATCAGGTTCATTAAATAATTTTTATATAAAGTCATTTTATCAATATTTTAATCATGTATTACTAATGTTGAAATTAGCATAAATTAAGATGAACTAACTGAAAAATACTTCTTTATTCAGTAAACTAATGTCGTTAACGAATGGTTAAAATGGGAACTTATGTAAAGTTTACTTATGTATCTTATTCATTTTGATTACATTTTTAAGGGGGGAAAGGTTTTCTATGAGGTCTCTCTCTCTCTCTCTTTGTTATGTTTTGTGTTAACTATTACTTTATTTCCCATTTAACTTATTTTCTTTTAAAATATTTATTTTCTTTTTATTTGTATGTTTTATGTTAATTATTACTTTATATATGTTTTTTTTTTTTTTATTGTAATGTGACACTTTAAGCTAAATGTTGTGGTGCAGTAATTAAAACCTATATAAAACACAGAAGTCATGTTAGCCCACACGGGGTCTTTAAACTCACAAGTACACTGCAGTCTATGGAAGTACACAAATTACAAAACCAAATGTTTTGCCAAATTATGCAAGTGCACTGGAATTTATGCATCTTTTGAAATATACCTTTTTTTATCTAAGACTGAAAAATTACAATTTTAATGCTCACTGATCACACAACTGTATTTCCTCAACATCCGTCTGTGAGCAGGCCCAAGAGCCAGCCATTGTTCCCATGTATGTGGTTTCAAAGCAGCTGTTCCAGAAGTTCACATGGAAGAAAGGAGAAATGAGAGGCGCGATGGAAAACAATTTAATTGCTTATCAAAGTTACTTTAAATTGCAAGACTGGAGAGCTAATCATTACCCTTGAGGGAAAATATGTCCTTGGTGATTAGAGAAAATGGTGCACATTCACTATGTTGAGCTTGCATCTTTTTGTCTTCCTGGGATAGTGTGCAAATGTCAGCCTGCTATTAATATCGCAATGCAAACTCTCAATGTGCTAAACTCTGTGTACATTCATGACGATGTTGGCATGCACTCTTCCATAAGAACTAAATGATAAGACCATCACCAAAGCACATCATACAACTAATTTTGCTCACTCAACTTGCACAAGCGTTTCCGATAAATACGAAACCATGTTTAACAATTCAGTGTCAGATATGTAAAAGATAACTTCAGCAGGCTGCTGCTTCGACACCAGCACAGCACTAGCAACACAAAGGTTATGGGTTCAATTCCCAGAGAATGCATGAGCTGATTGAATATAGCATGAATGCAAATGTAAGTCACTTTGGATAAAAGCGTCTGCCAAATGCATAAATGTAAACATTTTATCAGATGAGAAAATACAAAAGTACAAAACACAAGAGACTAGCACAGTTATGTAGGAAATCATTTGCCTTGTACAACGGTCAATTATAGTTAAGTGGTCGTTATACAAATCTGAGTGCAGAACGCTGCAATCAACCAATCGCAATCAAGTATTCCAGAGAGTTGTATTACTGTCTTTGGATTTAAAGAATGGGCAAAAATCTTCCAACAGATTGGTTTCCATCTGCTGGCAAATTATGTTTCTTAAATATATGTAATTTAGCCATTGTTATTCTTCAAATTGACTGTGACAGCTGAGGAGAGATTCTTGTGTTGGCTCTGCTTGATTTGTGGCATTGAGCTTAAATTTATTATTTGTTTGACAGCATTTAGAGGAAGGAGAATTCCCACCGAATCAAATAGAAATGCTAGCTGCATGCAGTGGATTATGTGGCTCCATGTGGTGTGCTCAAAGCTGAAATACCTGCACGTTTGCTCATAATCTAATAAAGCAACTGTCAATAAGGATACTTATTAACTGAGTCTGTAAAGTTACGGCCTTAATAATGGAGATGCCTCAGGGATTGACCGCATTAGCCTAGAACAACCTTCAACATATTAAAGGTGCAGTTCACCCAGAAATTGAAAATCATTTACACACAAAATGAGGTAATGTTCGTTTACACTACCGTTCAAAAGTTTGGGGTCAGTACCAAAGATTTCTATGTCAAACAAATGCTGTTCTTTTGATTTTTGTATTCCCTGATCAAAATGTATCCTGGTTTCAACTAAAATATTAAGCAGCAAAAGTGTTTTCAACATTGATCATACTAATAAATGTTTCTTGAGCAGCAACTCAGCATATTAGAATGATTTCTGAAGGATCATGTGACACTGAAGACTGGAGTAATGATGCTGAAAATTCAGCTTTGCATCACAGGAATAAATTACATTTTAAAATATATTAAAATACTAAACTTATTTTAAATTGTAATTAGAGTTTACAGTATTGTTTTATAAAATAAACATATTTTACTGTATTTTTTTATTTAATAGATGCATTTTTTCCCCCTTTGGAATGTCATGAAAGTGTAACTTTTGGGTGAACAATCTTTTTAATGTCTCATTTGTTTGCACTTTACCTTTACATCTGACCTTCCACAGTGTTACAACCCTCAGGACTCCGTTTTTTGCTTTTCGTTTCCTGTGAGTGTTGGTGGGAAAGAACAAATGCATAAATACATAAATGATATCTAAAAATAAATAAAGAGTCACATTTAATTTTGATTAATTTAAGGAAACTTGATGATTTGAAACAAGCTGCACTGCCAGGCACAGCACAATGAAAGTGATACCAGTGAGGATTTGCATTACTTGACTGTGAATGCCTATGAAAGTACCTCTCCGGCAGGTGCTGACTATGAGAATACTGCACCATAGGAGAGCTCATGAATTAATAAATCGCCTGGACTTTAGAATGACAAAATGTATTTTGAGGAGGAAGTGCAACAAAACATATGTCTTGAGAGAGTATTTATAATTCATATCGATCATATCCTGTGTCCTCAGTATTACATCACACACAGAGAGGGGCAGAATGGGGCCGGGATTTGAGGGTGCAGGAGAGTCGTCCGTCGTTATAAATGATCAGGTACACCAGGGAATTACTGCAAACTGAGAATATTGTGTGCAAGTCCCAAAGGGTTTGCTGATTATCTCTATGTAGTGCTATTTATGCATTTCTGTGCAGCAGGGTAGGAAACTGGAAGATGGTCTCTGTTATTTGCACTCAAGGCAGTGCTGCGTGCGCCTGCTGACAAATCTCTGCCAAACTGAATAATTCAATCATGCTATTCTTTTTGCACTTCTACATTTGTGTGTTCAAAAATCGGTGTCTCAAAGACACAGCTGTCGCTGTGGCTTGTTAAAATGTGCCCATTGGTTAAAAGTACAATTGTATAAATATTCACAAGCCACACAGTGATGACTATTTTTAGACTGCATGGATTTGCATACAATTGCTCTGAGATAGCTGATATTAATGTTATTGATTAAGGATGTGAATTGTGATTCTGTATGTATGCAGACATTTCTTTGAGTATAGAATTGAGCAGTGTGTTTTTTGCACTACAAAGTCTGTTTCTCACATTCAAATGTAGGAGAGATTGTCCTAAATGGGTCTCTGCAGCCATATAGCTTTTTGTTGGTTTTCGGGTGCTTAGGAATTGCTTTTTAAACATGATTGTCGTTCTTGTTTGTTTTGGATTGCCAGGTGGTATAGGCTTATTATTCCAAAGGGAAAATTTTAAAAAGCTTCAAAATGAATACACTGCTGTCTGATTAAATGCTCTCGAAATTCAATTGAAGAACGTTGTTATACACTAATCTTCAGGAGGATGCTGTCTTAGAAATACATTCTTTTAAAACAAGGGATCAGAATTCAATTTCCAGGGCTTGTTTTTCATTTTGTCTGCATAGTCATTCTAGCAAGGTAACGTTTTTGTGTCACATCTGTGCACTGCTCTGCAACGCATTGTTCACAATGCAGTATTTATTTATAAATGGCATGATGTTGTTAAGGTTTTTTATGTTATGTTAAAAGGGGAGAGTTCACCCAAAATCAATTTTGTCATCATTTACACACCTTCATGTCTTTCCAAACTTGTATGACTTACTTTCTTTCTGTGGAACATCAAAGAAGATATTTTGAGATATTTTGACAATGGAGGTGTTTTTGTGTTTTGCAGAAGATGGAAAGTTATATGGCTTTGGAACAACATGAGGTTAAGTATATATATATATATAATTATGTAATTATTTATTATTTATTCACCTTTATGTCTTTCAAAAATCGTATGACTTACTTTCAAGACAAAAGGGCACATTTATTTTCTTTATTTTGTTTGATTAAAAGTCTTTCAGTATATAACTTTTATATATATTTTACAAAAAAGCTCTCAGATGCCTTCCCCTTGTACAACATACACTTTGCAATAGAAATATGTAATATATTTTCCCTTTTTTTACTCTAATAATGTAATAAATGTAAAAAAAAAATTAAAAAAAGATAAAATATCTGAGCGATCACTCCTCCGTGAATGGTGAAACGTGCAGCATTGAAGTCACATTAACTTCTTCATATACTTGCTCGCTCACTTTTTATACTCTTCCTTGCAAACATCGAAGTCAGATCTATTCATCTGGTATGACATGAGGATATTTGTCAGAGTAATGAGGACAGCGTGTAGAGTAATGGGTTCCGATCGGTCAGGGATAACCATATGCTAATTTGTCCGGACTAGGGAAAAAAAGCAAAGTTGTTGTTTTCTCTCTATCTGCAGAGCGTTATATATGCTCGGTGCTAGGAAACAGTGGTGCGCTGTTATGGGTGGAACAGATGACCAGCTGAGTGTTGCAGGACATTTGAATGAGATCTTTTCTAAATGGGTAAGCAGAAGATCGGCTAAAGTCAGGTTGGGAGGCGTTGATTTACAGACATTGTTCAGAGCCACTGTAATCCAGGTAATCCAGCACGGATTTCTTGATTTGTGCTCGCAAAAGAGATTGAAGGCAGATAAGAGCCCAGGCCCATCTTAGAATAGTTGGTAATCTGGTTTGGACAGAGGGCTCAGGGGTATTTACCCAGTCTTAACATTTGCTGAAGCAGATGGTAAGAAGGAGGGGTTGGAGCCACCAAACTTCCTCATCCATCTACAGGACAAAAAATAAGGGGAAAAAGAACAGTGGATGATAATCAATGTTGTTTATTTTGCTGCTTGACTCCTTAAGTACTGTCAGCCAGATTATAGGCTTTCCTGGGGATAATCGGAGACAGCAGACAATTGCCTTTTTTCCATCCTGAAAGTATCCCCTGTGACGGCGTAAAGAAGGAGGTTTAGGGTGGATGCCGACTCTTAATTCCTGATTAGTCCTGTTCAAACCTTGCTATCACATCAGAGAGGTGGGGGCACCAGGTTCGTGGCGGTGGGGTGGTGGTGGTGGGGTCGGGGGGGCGTGTGTGGGGTTCCGCTAATCATCTGACCCTCAGACCAAATCTCTGCTCTGGCTGTGGGTTTCTACGCTACAACTGACATGGAGTAGACATCTCTAGATGAGACCCAATATGCGCAGGCTTTTTGAACCCTGCTCCAAACAATGTCTGTCCACACAATGACAAGCTATTTGCTCCGAGCCGTTGTTACTTTGTTGACTTTATAATAGCCCCTCAAAATGAAGGCTGTTCCCTCATCATCGGCTTATCTTTTCTTGCTCTGTAACCGACCTCCAGATTGTTCCTCCCTACGCCTGGCAATCTGATACAGTTTCTTTATGAATTGGCTTTTTCGAGTAGTGTGTGAAACACAGACAAATACAAAGGTAGTTAATGCTTACAAAACGAGATTTCAAAGTTTGCGGGTCCGATACTTTTGCCACGAAAATCTCTGTAGCGCACCCTAGTGGCGTGTCATTTGTATGATCACAAAATACAGTAAAGGAGGCGGGGCTGTCATAATCATGTTCTGAATGGCATGTACTCGATATCCCACACATACATCGGTTTGTATGTGAGAGTGCTCGTCCTGTAAATACCTATATTATGCATATATATATTATCTACGAGGTAATACCTATAGAGTTTTCATTATATTATGCCTGTGTATCAAACGCTGCGATCTGTTACTTAGCATCATGACGTGCCAGTGCTATCAGTGATCACATGACCCCTTCCGAAATCATCATTCATTGCCAAAGAAGCTGGATGTTCACAGAGTGCTGTAGGAAAAGGTTGAGTGGAAGGAAAAAGTGTGGAAGATCCTAATACTTCTGATACCTGCTGCTACAGTAATTCTATATTGCTGCAACATGTCACCATAAAAAACACAAGTAGGGCGCCTGCTTACACTATGTGGGGCTGCCGAAACTCATGAATACATGTGTTTTTTGCACATATTGATATAGAGAATTAAAGAATCAGCTTAGTGAATATCACAAAATTTACACCCTTACCAAATGTCTTTACATCAATATGTAGATCATGAGGGATAATTGCCTTTGCTAATATTAAATGCTAAGTTTCTTTTCTAAACAAAAATCATCCTACCGAGCCTCCAAACTCTGGAGTACCATAGTGTATAACCTTTTTTTTTTCCTTCTATGAAATGTCCTTTGTATAAAATACAATTTTTATCCGACAATTTCATTCTTTTGTTTCTTGCAATTTGCTTGCAAAGAAAAAAATATATATAAAGAGATATAAAGATATATAAAATAAACTCAGAATTGTGTCAAAGTCATGTCCTCAGCTTTTTATCACAATTCTGACTTTTTTACTCTCAAAATTATGAGATTTATAGAGAAGATTTATAGAGAAGTTAATTATGTCAGCACCACTACATCGAAACTTTAGTTTATGCATCCCTACTTTTTAGTCACCTCACCGTCAAGGGATGGACAACAAGCGCAGCCGGGACATATTTCTCTAATTAGTCCGCAGCAGACTCATTACAACTCGGAACGACAAGAGTGGATGACATCTGGACGTCACGTAGCCAGGAGATCATATAATGCACTTTTAAAGGTTAACTGGTGCTAGACTGGGGGGGAAAAAGTATTAAAAGAATAGAATAACATCGTATAATGTGGTCAAATAGTGCAAAATGGAATTTAATTCAATTGGCCTTCCTTTTTAATTGGACAAAAATGTGTGATCAGGGGCCAGATTGAATGGCGGGTGCTCTTTATTTAATATACATCTCCAGCAGGCGGCACCCAACGGCACCAGATGCGGGTTCAGGAGGACACCGGTACACACCACAGACGTCGCGAACAGTGCGTAGATCTTGACTTGTGGTGACGTCCCTGTTTCGTCAGCACTACACATATACGAACCCTACATTACTTCTTTTAAGGTATTGAACATCTTAAGCCACAGAACTCCGGTACTACCATCAGACACATTGCCTGGGCTCTTCATGTAGAAATCATCGAATATCAGGCAGAGAACGCTCTTGCGACTCACTTTACCGTTGCAGCTAGCGCAATATCGGGTGTCATATAACACCTAGAAGTGAAATGCACATCCAAGACATTTGTGCTTGTCTTTTGTGCTGCACAATCCTTGAGGTCGGCAATGTCACAAAACATATCACGTCAGTAGGCTCACCACATTGCCAAAACTTTGGCCGTACAATCGCAGAGTAGACTACGAGTATAGCGCCAGTGTTTGCCATTTGTTGCGGTTTCTTATTAATTAAATTTTTTGGTCCTGTAAGGCAGTTCGAATGTAGAGAAGCATTGCTGTGGTGCGTGGTGTACAGTCGGGACCCTCGCGAGCAACTACAGCTGGTAAACCATTAACTGTCGTCTGGCATCATGCATCCGAAGTGGGGGCTGGGGCCCCCAGAGGATCAGCTAAGGCCCCTTGATACACACCGCATGCCTTCAGATGCCTGCCGCTTGCCTAGTAAGCACTTTGAAAGCTACTGTATTGTTTAGTACCTTGCCGTACTCTGTGCTTCCCTCCATCTAACAGTAGTGGCTTTTGTTACACATGATGGGTGCTTGAAAAATTTTACATATTTTCTAAATAAATGGGACTGAGAGGCGCTAAAAGATAAATGGCATTCATTGGCTGCGGTCTTGCGCTTCTTTATCAAACATTTTTTAAAACCGGTTTTCATTGCTAAAATGAAACAAATGCTTTTTCAAACCAAGCACAAGCACTTCTCTAAATACACCTAAAGCGCTCCTTTCAAAGTGTTTGAGATTTTAATATTCGAACAGCCTTGGATCGTATTTCGAAACTTTTAACAAAAACAAAATCATAACACCAGACCAAAGGACTCACATTTTTCAAAGCTCATTGATATTTTGAGATCACATAAAGGTGTAAATATCTCATATGGTCATTGCTGTTTCAAATGTCGTATTTAAAAAAAAAGTTTTATAGCTAGATAACAGACAGTATGGTATTCTCTTTTGTGAGCCATGTACTTTCATATTGTTTCTGTTTTTTTTTTTTTTTAAATCCTGCCACATTTAAATGCAAATGGGCTTTGGCTGTTCTGCAATCTGTCTGCATGGGGCGAAGCCTTTGGAGTGCTATGGATGGTGGGCATGATGAATCTCTATAAGCAGAAACCAAGCACATGGACAGATAATGTTATTCCTCCCCCAAAACATTGAGCCACTGTTCCTTAAAATGAACAGCTGAGCTCATGCAATCAAGCGAAACGTGTTAAAACGCTCTGAAACAATCAGACGGGAGTTATAACTGATTCATTAGCTGAGCATGTGAAGTCTACCTTTGATAGATCATGGATTACTGCATGTGATTTCTGCTAACACCATAGTTATTTGTGATGTTTTTTGGCTGGTTAGATCTCACAAGATTAAATGTATTCACCTCAGCCTTCACCAGAGCAGATTGTCATTTTGCTGCAGACACATAGTTTGAAGTCTGACTAAAGTGCTGTCAAGCTTTAAGTGCAGAGTATTTGCTGTGCTTGTTTTCTATTTGTTTGCGTGGCAGGGACCTCAGGTGTAAAGGCACATTGGTGACACAACAAAGCCGTTGTACTGAATAATATTGAAATCAATGAGGGATGTTCATGCCATCACTCACAGTCGTTCTTTAGCACATGTCGCACTCCAATGAGGGAGTCAATCTGTACTAATTAAACATAGGCGAGAGTGCCTGTGGACTGGCAGCTCTGTCTAACTTGATTTACAGCCTGATAGCTCTAAATCAAGATTACAAAGAGTTTACAGAAGCACAGCCGCAGTATTTACAGGAGCGACAGTTCAGGTTGGTCCCATAGCATAGTATCCGTCCATAAAGTGTGCAGGACATGAATGTTTTGGATAGACAATATAGCTTATAAAATGTACATCAACATATTGACACTATCTAAAATAGTTGTTTCATATATTTAAGTTTTTAGAGACATCATTATGTGTCAACCGTATACTGTATATATATCTAAATATATATATAATTAGGGTGGAACGGTACACAGATGTCACGGTTCGGTACGTACCTCGGTTCAGGGGTCACGGTTCGATACGATTTCGGTACAACAGGAAAAAAAAAATCTACTATGCTCGGTTTCTTTTTTTATTTATTTTGAACAGACAGTAGTACAAATTGTGAAAAAATTGTCCTAGATGTGATGAAAATATACATCTTATACATTCGTATATTATGTAATATATATATATATATATATATATATAATCTGCAGTACATATATACATACAAGGAATAAATTATTGAAATATATTTGATTTAGTTAACAGATAAACAAGGGAAAAAACAGTGCGACACGTAGGTAGCTATATCCGTTGAGTTTCACAAATTTTTGTTTTCATTGTGAGTGTACACAATTAAAAGCATACACACACACACACCCACCACACCCACACACACACACACACAAAACACATCAGTTCCAGTATTGCTAACTTGACAGAGCAGTTGGTACTTTATCAAAATAAAATACAGTGAACCAAACATCAGCGCTCTGTGTCACCGTTGGAACGCGACTAAAGTACAAAGCCTATAATTTACATAAAAAATAATATTAGTTTAACATTCAGATACATCGCAAATATGGAAATATTATGAAATATTTGGATTTGTGCCGAATGAGAGAGGTAGGATACATGAGCACAAAGCTCCATTTCGCAAACAGTTGAGTGCACAAGCCTTAAAAGGTAATATGCTGCCCATCCACAGGTTGTGATTCTTTAGGGTTTTAATGAAAAGTTTGTAACATAGTTTGGTTAAAATTTCTTTTAAAAACACCTTTTTTACCCTGTCAAATACAGCTCTTTTCAGATCAAGCCGTTTTTGTAACATTTCCCTTTAAATGTTAATGAGCTATGCTGACACCGCCCCTCTCTGCCGAGCTGCTCTCAGAGAGAGTGTTTACTTTAGCTGCATTCATCGTGAAACTTGCTAATTAGCACATTATTAAGAAAGGCAATTTGCAAAGATTCATTACAAAACATTATACTCACTTCTTCTGTAGATGAGGATCATGAATGATTCGCGTGAACATAAACGCATTTATGTAGATCGGGGGTGCATTCCCTTCAGAAACAATGTAATCTACTGCGAGTTCAGCGGCTCAGATGTCAGAAGTAAATGACGACTACTACTGTTTGTTCATTATTACATCCAACAACAGAAACCTCAATCGCTTAGGAGTCATTCTTATCTACATCTGCTCCGGCGGTGAAACAATGGCGGACTGCTGACAGTCACTCAGGAGGGTCTGAGGTAAGACTCCAGTCCAGTCTGTGCTGAAACGCTACTGTCAATCAAACTATCGTGGGATGGGCCTGTCTGTGTGAATTCACACGGACAGGCATCTGAGATCGGCTCGATTTGGGAAAGGGGAAAACATTTAACCAGATAAAAAAAAAACCACTGGGTGGATTTTTATCATTATAGGGTACACACACTGCCAACACACATTTCAGTTCAAACAACTGTAAAAGTGCATGTAGCATCCTATGACCACTTTAAAGTATATCCTTTGTCAGTCTGTGAGTAGACGCATCAGAATCAGCACATGGTCACTGTCTAGTGGGCTTTGTTTTCAAGTGCGCAACTCATGGCATTCGCTGTTCTTCTGCTGGTGGCTGGTTATCAAACAGCGTTGCATTGCTGCGAGCGCTCCCTTCTGGATCGAGGGTTAATTGCCTGTATTCGTTGTAAGGCCTTGATATATATATAAATACAAAAATAGCAAGACAAAAACAAGATTTTGTGATGGATTTTTCATGAAATGTATTTTATTTATTTATTTTAAAATATTTTACATTATTTTAATCTTATACATTATTTTGCAGTATTTTATAATGTATTTTTTAAAATTTATATAAACATATATTAATATTAATAATAAAATTTGATGTATAGGAATAATACAAACTACAAATATTGTATATTTGTTGGACTCAGGGTTAGTATACTAAAAGTCAAACTAAAACTTAAAACCGTTAAAAAAAAGTTACACAAAAATAAAGTAAACTTTAAATGATAAATGAAATAAAATATAAAAAACTTTTTGTTTCAGCTATTTGCCAAGGCAACATTAAAATTATTATGAATTAAAATAATTTAATAAATGAAATATATCATTTGTATGTTCCATTTATTTATTTGTTTAATCATTTATTTATTTTATAAATCCAATAAAATCAACTAATGAATTTGATACTCTGTGTAGCCCAATGTGCAATGCATTAATTTGTAAATTAAACTTTATATTAGGATTATTTAAGGTTTATAATTTAGATGCTGTCAATGCGTGCATATATTTTAAGTGTAAATAAACGTAGATGTGCCTGATCCACACTTTACATACGAATACTAAAGAAATTACATTGACTGGCATGCTGCTGGTTCTGAATTGCAACGCTTACCCATTTGAACCACATGAAGGCCTCATAGAAATAATACCACTGAAAGAACATTTAATCTATATAATGTAATACATTTATTGCATACATACCGTCAATAACAGGCAGAGCAGACAGAGTGTCTAGCCACAATAGCAAACCATAATGCACAATATGACTAATATAGTCTATTTTCCAGACACTGGTTTTGATGTTGGTTCAGTAGCGATGCTGTTTGATGGGTTGTAAATCTGCTTTGTGTCGAGGCAACAGCGAACAGACCAGGACACATTCTTTACGGCTAATTCACTTCATAGATTAGCACGTACAGCAAATACTTGTGTTCAGCCCAGGGAGATGGACAACACTTGAGCGTATTGTGAGAACAGAGCTCATTTCTTTGTGTGGATGATTGGGTTCTCCTGCTGGAGATAATGACTGTGCCCTCCTTTGACTTTGAGGCGGTGACCTGAAATAAGGCTCACAAGTGAAACCGGAGTCCGTCTGAACCTGTGTGTGATTAAGGTCACCCAGACATACCACATTTTCTTGACCCTCTGCTCACATCGACCACAGCTTGAATTCATTGGGGAGTCTTTTGTAGTTCTCGTCACAATGCAAACATCAGACCTCGGCTGAACGGCGGGGGCGAGGCGATGCCGAGGTACTCGAACCATCCTGCTGCAGTTTCTTTTCTTTTTGGCCTATCTGTTTTATGACAGCTCGATAACACTTGCAGGGGAATTTTTAAAGCATATTCAGCTTGCTAACTTACCAAGGACAAACATTCAGTCATGACCACAGTGCTAAAACTGGCATGTCGAGTAATTAGTAAGATGGCTACTCATGAAAAAAGACACTGGGCTGCAGCTCATGCTGAATGTTCCCGGCTGAATATGGCCTGTAATGTGAGATTTATGAGTTTCAACACAGAGTTTACTCTTAATTCGTCTTCTTGCTGTGCCCTATTGGGGCATCAAAGTCAGCCTGTTTTTACTTTAAAGTTCCTGTCGCCGCTGACCAATATTGAGTGATGGCGTGGTGTAGCATAACAGATGACTCTTGCACTTTTTCAACGCCGCTGCTGGCGATGTAGGACAATTTATTGACATCGGCGGTTACTCGCGTATGGATGAACAGTAATTCCTAGGAAGGTAGTTACAGTTTTAAGGCTTCATTATTGTGAAAATACGCAGTCTACTGTAACCTACTTTAGAATGTTTTCCCATGCTGTATGATTTTATTCACTTAAGACCAGAATCCCATCCGTATGATAAATAAGTAAGCATAATCTGTCATTTTTTAAAGTTTTCATATGATTTCATTAAGAAGTATTATGTGTCCTGTGCATAAGCAATACTTCAATGGTAAATTGAAACAGCATCTAATCTAGAATTTGAGGACTTCAGCTCCAGCTGGGTTTCTAGAACTACAGTAGAATCTAATGATTCATTTTCAGCTGTCAGATGATTATATAACTTTATTTGTAAGGTTTATATAAAACGTTGATCAGAGGTAAATTATGTATAATGCAAGACTGAATAGGCAACAGGAATTATTTGAAAGGAATTGTGTGGGTTATTTTTCTGCAATCACAATGTGAGGTTTCAATCTAAAGAGCTCAGAGTGAAGTTTCAAACAACTTCCCATCCTACTCTATTTATTTTATGCTGCTGAAATTCAGCATTAATAAAACACAATAAGCAGGTAGTGGAAGTAAAAAATCCATTTATTTTCACCATAGGGAAATTGATTTTTAACAATAATGTACAGTATAAACCTTTCTGACATTGTTAAGAGAAAGTTGAACCCAAGGTACGTGTTCTTTAAATCAATCAACCAACCAAACAATCAGAGAAATCACTGTTACTATGGAAATGCATATTGTGTCGAAAGCACTCAATACTAATGTTACATTCATATAATCAGGTCAGTCTTCCTACACTCTCAAACTGCTTATTTATACACACTACTGTTTAAAAATTAGGGGTCAGTAAGATTCTGCTTTCTATTTATCAAAGAATCCGAAAAAAAAAATCATTAAGCAGTGTAAACAGTTTTCAACATTCATAATAAAATGTTTCTTGAGTAGCAAATCAGCATATTAGAATGGTTTCTGAAGAATCATGCAATAGATGCTGAAAATTCTGATTTGCATCACAGGAATAAATTACATTTTAAAATATATTCAGTTAAAAGTAGTTATTTGAAATTGTAATAATTCACAATATTATTGTTTTTACTGTGGTATTATTTGAAGATGTTCATTGGACATTTTTTAATTTATTTATTTGCTTTTGTGTAGCGAATCCGCTCATGGGAAATATGAATAATTAACCATAACTAGTTATAATTAACTATTCATATTTTAGATCCGCTGTAGATATTTAGCTGACCTCTCAGGGTCAACTGTCTTGTCAATTCTAAGAACGTTAATTTCCTGGTTAAGGGAAATAACTTTCTTACTGTACAATTCTATAAGCTTGTAACTTAAATCTGCATGATTAGTGACTCCGGTTCTGAGCAAACAATGAACACGTCAAGTGTGATACAAGTAGGTTTTAATTACTACCTAAACACTTAAACTAGTCTAACATACATACACACTAACACATTAATCTGGTCTAACATACACATACACACACAAACACACACACACATGCATACAGTTGGTATTGGAAAGGGTTAAAGTTTAACTCAGCAAAGAAAGAGGCATAAAGAATGAATTTTATGGAACACTTTGTATATTCAGCAGATCTAAAACCTGAGGGAAACGTCAGATTCTTAGTTCAAACAAACCTTGTAAAAAGGTGTAACTAATACTTAATGCATCAATTAAATCGACTAGTTTGATACTTGCGTATGTCTGAAATAGATTCCTGATGCAATCTTAAGGCTTCCCGTTGATCTTTGCTGAATTCGGGTCGATGAAAAGAACCAGTTTGAGTCAGAGTCACTTGATGAATGGAAAGGACTAGGCCGAAGAGAGGCCTGGCACAAGCTTTGGTATCCTGCAGTGTTTTTCTCACATCTTCTTAGCTTCTGACCGAACCACCAACTGGGGCGGGTCACATGAAGTGTAGCCTTTAAAGCCTGCAGAGATTCAACGCCTTTCAAGATGGGCTTGTCCAATGAGAAAGGTTGAATTTCCAAGCGGGAGGTTGGAAATACTGTGGAGTTTTATGACTCTTTGTCTCTAAGCATGGTATTTTGCATATGTAATTCGCTTGGGTGTGAATGCACAAATTAATAAAGATTCTTAGAACATCAATATGTTGCATAGGTATCAGCATATAATATACACGCTTGTTTCGATCATAAGAAGGCAAATTTATAGATACTAAACAAGGTAAGATTACCTATAGTGAAAAGGGATGATCAGGAATGGGTTCTCTCACAAGCATACTAAAATAGTCTAAGAATATCAAAGACAAAATGCACAATGACAATAATATACCCAATGGCTGGGGAATATGTGTGTTCATTCAAATAACGTTTTTTTCTATGAATTAACTAGAACACAGTCCATTTCTACTCTGCCTTTCCTTGGGACATGCAGGGATTTTCCCTGCTTTACATACTTTTGGCCAATAAACCCAGTGATATCATGATTAGTTGTCATGGGGACCAGGGGGGCCTGGTGTTGTTGCAGACATCCTGGCATCCAGTTTATTGAGTGAGGGGACTGTGACGATTTGTTAATCTAATGAATAATTGATTTGTTAAATCATATAAAAATTAGTGTGTCAGATTGGTCAGACGCTACATGTGTTTGTTTATTTATTTATTTAATTTTAATTTGCTTTATTGATTGTGATTCATCTTGTTTCCGGGGGGGGGACTAAATTAAGTGCATTTTGCTTAAAACAAGTAAAATGATCTGCCACTGGGGTAAGTAATATGCTCTTGTTTTAAGAATATTTTACTTACCCCACTGGCAGATAATTTTACTTGTTTTCAGCAAAAATGCACTTAATTTAGTTTTTTCCACCCCCTGGAAACAAGACTAAATATCTTAAGTCTTTTTGCTTATCTAGTAAAAGTATCTTGATTTAAGTATTTTGTTTTTATATTTTGACTAGAAGCAAGACAAAAATGTTAAGTAAAGATAAGCCAAATTCTCACCTAGGGTGAAAATAAGTGTTAGCCTCCTTTCCGTTCTTACACCAGATGTATTATTTTAATGGAGTAAATCCGTAAATGCAATTGGATATTGAAAATTAAGTGTCTTCAAAACCAGCTGTCCTTGACTGCTTAAGTCTAAAGAGAAGACATGAAAGACAGAGCAAGCCAAAACACACATTTCCCGCAAAGTGAGGAATCCTGCCTCTTATCTATTTGATTTTGCACTTGGGGAATTTTGCTTCATCTTATGCTTCAAACGCCAAGTGCCAAATTCATTTGCATGTGCTTGAGGCTTGGAGAGTTAAAACAAAGACGTGTGACTGGGCTCGGTTCAGACACAGAAGCTGGTGATGGAAAGGCAGTGCGGTGGGAGGGGAACCTGGAGGGAGGAGGGGTTCTGAAGGCAGCAAATCACATGGGGAGGATAATTTAATCTGACTCAGTCTTTCTGTCACTTCATATAAACTGGTTAGCTGGCTAGGCCTCCTGAAATGAATTAAAACGCATGAATAATGAAACATCTGTGGCTGTGAAAGGAGCCGTGCTTTCTGCAACTTCAAAGCTGGACAAAGCAGCTTTCATAATCAACAATTTGCTGTTTTAGTCTGATATTAATGCTCGTTTTTGACATAACATAAATGAAAATGCAATTAGGTTTTCAGAAATGAAACTATTTCCTTAATCAACCTGCGACACTGTGCACTTGAAGTGCACTTGTAACATTAACAGTTGTCATGCACAGCTGTTGCTAGCCCTAAAAATGCAGGGTAGAAAAACAGAATTAAGCATTCAGTTTGACTCAAGATGCTTTGAACTCAAAAACTATTTCCTTGCAGCATCTGGTCATGTGATTTTAAGTAACTTTGACATGAGGAATTTAACGTCAATACCCGAAGAATACTTTTACGCTTTGGAAAAAGTCCAGACTAAAACATAAAAAACTACAATCCCCAATACAGCAGCATGCATTTAAAGTTTTATTGTTGTCAAGGTTAAGCTGCCTGCTGTGGACTGCTGTTTTTATATGATTGTTTACTGCTAGAGATAGATGTGATATTCCTTTTAATGTTAAGCTCCTATAGTGAAGCAATATGCACATACAACTTTGACTCAAGTCTTTACTTTAACCCTAATCTGGCAGTGGCAGTGTACTTTAATATATTGGTGCCACATTGTGAAGAATGGAGGAACGATAACACTTTGTGATCTGCAATCCTTTCGGAGATCAATGCTCCGGCAAATAAAAGCATGAGGTCGGCAAAGCCAGAGAATTTATAAGCAGCTGAAATTATTGCAAATCAAACCTCAGCAGCATAAAACCAGAGGTGAACAAGCTTTCTGGCCTGGCAGTCAAGTCCTACTTAACGGAATAGTTTATTCACCCTCATGTTGTTCCAAACCCACATGACTTATCTCTCCTGTAGAACAGTTTGTTTCTTTGTTTTCTCTTTTTTCTTTTTTTTTTTTTTGAAAGGAGACAACAAGCTGGGACTGTCAAGCTCCAAAATCATATTTGCACACTACCATTCACAATTTTGGGTCTGGTAAAATGAATATATATACAAATATTTTGCCGACCATTGTTGCCACGCCCCCACATATCTACCTCACTATGTGGAAATATTATAATGCAGCCCAAATGTTCACGCAAGAAAGAAGGCGTGGTTTCAGTAACCGCAGTTAGTGTTGAGTCAGCCTATCATGGAGACGCTGTTTGTTTCAGGTACGAAAAGCAATAGCACTTTATTTGGCCTTCCGGAAGTCGATGCATTTAGGAATCTTTAAGATTACTTACATCAGAACAGCAATGCATTTTATGGACGGCTGTTCCGTGAACCTAGGAGAGGAGGTAATTCTGATTTTGCTATGACAATCTGGCGCTTCTGAATCCTCTGTTTTGTTATAGTTTAAGTATTTGCTATTGACTGTCTCGAATATTCGTATTTTTTGCGCATTGTGTGTGTGTGAGAGAGAGAGAGAGAGACCGGCTTCATCACTGTGTCTGTCACGCGACTCTGTTCCCCTTTCGGGCTCTGTCTTTACATTTATTTGAAAGATGAAGCTCGCGATTAAGGTAAGGGGCGTTACATTTCGACGAGTGCTTGCGGTGTTTGGCCATTCACAATGCACTGGGTCAGCTGGCCAATCATAGCACACTGCGCTTGTCGACTGAGGGACTTTGTAGAAAACTAAACGTTTGAGAGAGGCAGGGCATAGAGGACCTACCATAATGTTACAGTATTTGAAAAATAATGTGTTTGTTGAACATTAAAGCATGTCAACATATTCTGTTACACCAAATACACAAAATAATGCGCTTTCATGCATCATATGCCCTTAGCCTCGCCATTTTATTCGTGTAAAAGAGAGTGCCGTACTGCCTTATCTTCAAAACACATTTTCTCTTCTATTTTCCCAAGAGTTTTTTGAATTCCAATTTTAGGTGAACTAATCCTTTAATCGCTGCTGGAATTTTCTTTAAAAAAAAAAAGAGTGTCATCGAGAGTACAGTAATGAACAAATTGTGTTCAAAAAAAAAAAAAAAAATTAAAAGGTATATTACTCTAGTTGTTCGATCTTGTTGGATGCTGATGTTATTTTTCTCTTTCTGTCAGAATCTGATCAAACCAAACCACAAGAACACTGATTAAAGTCACCCTCTTTTACAAAAAGCCAGTATTAAGGAAAAGCCTATTGCTCTGAACAAAGCTGTTTAGACAAAACAGAGGTGGGATGCACTTTTGTTGGATGCAGGACAAGATTAATACAATCATGTTTTAATCACTGACCCGGCTGCTTCTAGAGACATCCCTCCCCTTTCAATGACTCTGGGCTTGAATGAAGCCAATTGATCTCCACCAAACTCTGTGAAATCAATGTGTGGTGACCATCTTAAAAGAAAAATAACGACTGGCATCAAAGTCTGTGATCACTTGTTTGGCAACTCAATATTATAACGATAATTACTGGATATGTTGGCCTCTTTACAGCTTGCATAATTAACACATAATTAAGTGTTGAGTTGATAAATTCTCTCAAAGTATGGATGACAATCCCAATGTGCCTAACAAAGTCAAGACTTTGCTGCATTGCCTTGATGAAACACAAAGCCGAAGCCAATGCAGCTCATTGCCATTGGATAATGGAGATAAGTTTATAAAAAAACAGTTTCATTTGTTGTTGATTTTGTTATGAAACCACACTGAAACTACAATAATAAATAAATAAATAATAATCAAATAACATAAAAATATATATATATATTTTTATTACTGTTATTTGAAGGTCACATTAAAACTGAAATGTTTTACCATGCCTTCAACAATTGTTTTCATGACTTTAATTGGATTTTATATAAAATGTTGTTGTTTTACCCTTATCCAAGACTCAGAGGTTCAGTAATAAACTATAAAATATCAGTAAATTTAAACTATGACGATGTAAACAAAGAGTGAAATATATGTGATATATATGTATTGTATCGTTAAAATTATGTGATATGTAAATATTGCTTGAGTAAATAGTAACATAAATCCATCCATCCATTCATCCGAAATGTAGTCACCCTATGCAAAAAGTGTGAAAGTATTATTTAGTTGTTTGTATTTATCATATATTAAATGAGCAAGACGTTTTAATTGCAGATAATTATTTGTACATGATGGTTATATATTGCCTGTTGTACACTGAGTGGACAATTCAATTTGAGAAATATGAGTTCAAGAGAAAAGTAAGTTTTATAGTTTTTTTTTTTTTAATTCCTTTGCCCATAGCTGGAAGCACAGTATGTCCATGCAAATATTGTTTATGAGGTGTTGTTTGTCAGAGAATGTAAGTCAAGGGGAATGTTTTTCTGTCACAGATTTCCACCCTTCCATGAATATCTGATGCATCAATTTGTGTTTAAAGAGGCATATAATGTTGAGGAGAAAAGAGCATTATTTGACGGGGGTAATCCTTTATAAAACTCACCCTGAAGTCGCCTGCGGGAGAATAGAACAAGGGAGCAGATTCTCACTTCTGGCTGAATTCACAACTGTTATCTGGCTTCCCTATCCTCTTGTTTAGTGATATTGCATTCTGCTCTTTGATATTCCAGTTAATCCTTCAAGTAAAAAGATTTAACTCCAGATTATGCTGTTTCTATGAACGCTGTGCTCTTGCTCGCTCTCGCGTGTCTGAACGAATGCTCCTGAGGCGATGTCATAATTCGAATCCTACAGAGAGAAAGCGGAAAAGGAAGCACTGGGTTTCCCATTGGTACCGTCGTTCGCGTCTACATCATCTACGAAGCCTAAATCTGTATACAACTCTTAATGAATGCGTCAGATACATTTTAAATCTCCATTTAACGAATTGCTTGATGGCTGAAAAGCATTGTGAAGTGATTTTATGCCATTTCGACATGTCACTCTAATTTTTTCCCCACTTTCTTTAGAGAACAGTAAAGTGCTTGGCTCATGATAAGTGTTGGGACTGATAACCACTTATAACACTTACCAGCTTAATGTTAGATTAGACACTTCATCTCCCAGCTGCATTTTAACTCTCTAAAGCGCGTAGTGCCACTGTTCACAAACTAACCCACTCATCAGCCATTCCATTACTTCATAAAGCACAACAAGACTCTCAAACACTGCATGTTTTACATTGTTTCCTATATACTGCGGTTTTGAAGAAGCAGAAGCCTGTCATCCTTAATAAATATATTATTTATTACAATTAAAACTTACTATTTGAATATATCCTAAAATACAATTGATTTTGGGATGCAGAAGCTGAATTTTCATGCCTCATTACTCCGTATTCAGGGTGTCACCTGAGCTTCAGAATCATTCTACATGCCTGAGTTGATGCTCAAGAAAAAAACAAAAAAACTTGTGTACTTTTTTTGTACCGGTATTTGTGGATGAAACAAAAAACTTATAATGACATTATAAATGAATCCTTGCTGAATAAAAACATTTCAAACAAACAAATAAATCGATAAATATGAAATAATTTGTCCACAAATTGGACTGCACTGGCCGTGCTGCGTGTTGTTTTTGCATGCAGCTCATGAGGACAGCTCTATAGAAAGATATTTTGCTCCATTATTTTGTGGTATGCTTTGTTTTTATAGCATCGCATTCAATACAGACTGCAAACTCACATTCTATCAAGTAAAATATGATTTATTTAGCCATGGCGAAGATTAAAGCAAAGTGGTGCAGGAAATGCTGAGACATGAGAATGACCAGAGACACTACAGGAGACTCTGAAAAATTAATGGTAGAAATGACATGAGGTGACACTCATTATGTAGGAATGGAAGTCCCGCCTTTGAGGTGAAAAAGTCAATTTCCTTTTATTTATTTAATTATTTTGATTTTGAAGCATAATCTTTTAATCTTTTTGAAAAAAGCTGCCGAGGTGTTACCAAAATGGCCGGCAAGTAGATTGACTTGCCTTAAAGGGACTTTAGTATGACATTATCATATTAAATTACAGTGTCAGGTTTTTCTCCTTTTGAAACAAATTGAATGCTCCATATTTCACTCACATAATAGCCAGAGGGCCTCTCATTTGGCAGCTTGCAAACCAATGTGCTAAGGTCTATCTGGTCTGCTCTTCTAACGGCTTCTCTTTCTTACCCTGAATATGAACTCCTGCCTTACTCATTGTGATTCACTTCTCATGGCTTGTTGAAGTCTAAACTGCTGAAAAGCACCTATGAGTCTTATAAAGAATGATACCTGTTCATTTGATTCGCTGGATTTATGAGTTGATATTTTGGTCATAGTCTTAGCCCTCTACTGGTAAATATGAAATGCTTTTCAAATAACAGCAGTTGCTAGACACTTGATTGGCTGTAGAGTGTATGTGTTGGCACATAAAGTGGTTGCCTAGTAACATTAGCTGTCTTTCTGCAAGGTCTTTGCATTGTGTTATGAATTCTTTAAAAGTAGCATGTTCCAAAGTAAATCAATTGAGACGATCAAAAATACCCTTTTTTTCAATGAAGATCTTGAGCGCTGTCACATGTTATTATTGTCTGATATTTAGCGGTTTGAAGAGCATCTCGATATATTAGTGGCACCTAATTGCATTACCTGGGGGGAGACGGATGGCGCCAGCTAAAATGGATGGCTGTTGGCAAGTGCATCTTTACAGCTTTTACATCCATTTCCAGCTGGGATCTTTTATTGACGACCAACATTTTTTTTTTTCCAACACACATGCTTCATCTTACCAAGTTTTTTGCCAGTCAATATCTAGAAGCATATTAGTGGGCATTCTCATTACTTGAGTAATACTACAATGTAAAAATGTCTGTAACCGCTTGTATTCAGGATGCTTGAATCATGTGTTTACTTATTTATTTTATAGTCAGTTACTGTTCTTTATGTGACTTGTACACTAGATGTGACTATATTTTCACTGGGAATGAAATGATGGCATCACCTAATAACCAGTTTTTGCATATTGTTGTTGAAGTACACAACACTGATGTGGTATTTTGTAACCGCGATAACAAACAGGTCAACTTTAGCACAGCAACAGTATTTCTACAAATACTCCAAATCTGTTTGGTGACCTATTGGTCATCGAAACCCTTAAAATGACCGGCTTCCTCTTCTAGATTAAGTTTTTGTTTATTTTTTGCTTTATTTTGTTATTCATTAACATTTTTACACATCAACACACACTGGCCCTAGCCTGACCTGACCAGAACTGAATAAAGATGCACAATACCACCTACACAATTAGTTATATCATACACGAAATACATACAGTATAGACCTTTTCTAGCATGCATGTAAAATAAATATATAATTTTTTGTTTTAATGTGTATCTAAAAGTGCCTTACTATTAAGGTTACATGTTATGATGTGGATTTAATCAAATGAATTATAGATTTGTAGATGATTTTAATGTCAATTACTTATAAAGCCAATTACTGGACATTAGGATAATGTGCAAAACAGCAGGAACAATTATAGTCTAACAACTTGACATTCTAGCCAATATTTTCATGTTTCTGATGAAACCTTGTTCTGTTTGATCGGTCCTTGTCTCTAAACAGAGGCAAAAATATCCCGTAACAATCCTTACAATAAAAAACATCCTAATTGGGGGTTAACGACAAGGGGAAGTAATTATTTTTTCACAGGCAAAAGCACTAGCGCATTTCAGGTGTTCGTTGTGAAGTGAGAAAAGGAATGTTTCAAGTTTAAGCAGGTCTTTTGGGAGCCGTACCTATCGGGACCGTTAATCTTACTCCATACACCTTTACAGCAAGTGTGTTTAATTAAAATGCATAATGCATCAAGTGCAATCCTTGCATGGCATTGATCAGCACTTGAATAAATTGAGTTGAAATTCTACTAACGTAACCAGTTAAGCATAAAGCGAGATGAATATTTAACAATAGTGCAATATTCCATATGTAAACCCCTTTGCTTCTTTGAGTGGTATTTAAATGACTCGAACAGACAATATGCGTCTGAACAGTTCCCAATTATAGCATAACAAACATTCAGGCAATATTATCTTGGATCCCCTCCACAGACATAAGTGCTTCTTTTATATGGAATCATTAAATGAACCCTGATCAAAAGAACCACCAACATCATGTAGAGTCTAGATATCTAGTTATTTCTGGCCCATTTTACGGCGTGTTTGCTGAGAGCACAAATTTGTCGCTATGAAATGTTCGGTTCGGTGAGGTATACTTGGCGGCTCCTTGTTTGTGGCGCCTGTCTCCATTCGCTCTTTGTCTTTGGGCCATAGCCCGACTCCCTGCCTCTCCCCAGTGGCCTCCTGGCGCTCTCCTCACCACAAAGCATTTGCATGTACTCACATTTAAAGCAATTAGGCCCTAACATGTCAGCCTGACAGGTGGCCTCCATCTCACTAAATGCACCTTTAATGTTTGTGTCTGAGTTAAGTCTTTGCGGGCCTGAGTTGACAAACCATTGTGTTTCTGTACGGTAAATAATTAGGCCAATTATTTCGAGCGGATAGCGATTAAACATATGCGTTTTGCCGATTCAATCCGGCAGGGGTCTGTCACTCCATTCCACGCGGGCCGCTCGCTGACCCAAATTAAGGCAGAAATCCCCCCCCCCCTGCTCCCCATCAACTTCCACAGCAATGGCAGGAAAGTCAGCTAGCATACACTGCCTTAATAAAACAGTAATGATAATGACTATTGGTACTGCTGCGCTCGACTCTAAAACATCAGGCCGAGGGAGTCTTATTTTATAGGACGGCTAGTAGTGGCCAACAGCCTGATTTATCCAGAGGTTCATTTAAACCTCTATTTAGCAGATAACACTAATTTCTTTAGTGTTATGGGGTTTCCGCTGATTGTTTTTTGTGTGCGTGAGGTGTTTTTGTGGGTGCAGCGTTGAGACTGGTTGAAAATGATTAGGTTAAGCAGCATTAGTTTGTCTAAAGAGTCTTAGGTCTACTCAATTATTATTATTGCTGTTGGTCACACATCATTTCATGAACATAATGCTCTCCTAGATTAAGCCATGTCATCTTTTACTTTTACAAATAATCTTCTCAGCTCGTCGTAGTCACTTGTAAGCGCACATCGAAAACGCTCGATTCTTTGATGCGTTACATCCCTGTGCCCTGCTAGGGTCATCGAGAGCTTTGAGCAAACCATCTGTCTAGAAACATGTCAGGAGCTGACCCGAATTCAGCCTAAGTAAATGAAGGTCTTTGTTGGCGTATCAAGCTTCCTCATGGAAAAAGCACAGTTGTTTTCACACCGACCCCCATTTGTTAACCCCATGCAAAGGCAAAATAACGGCAGTCGATACATGCAAAATGCAGTCATGGTAGAAATATTGACAGTTTGTTTTGCCTGTAACTATATTTGCATCTGATGTTAATCATTGCTCGCAGGTGAGCCTCCATGTGGTGTTTGTTATTATGGCCGTGCAGTGGCATCAACCGACGGTCTGAACTCCAGAGTTAAGGAGTTGATAAGATATCACATGCCATTTTTTAAAGGGACTCCCACGCAGCACTGCGAGGCAACTAATCCTGCCTCTCACAGCAACAGAGAAAGCACGAGAGGGAGCTATCAAATGTGACTGTCAGTCAGACTCTAGGGAATCACTTCCCCATGCATGACCATGAAAAGGTTGCCAGTACAATGTTTCTTAGCAAGTAAAAAAGCATCTGTTTTTACATTTTTCACTTCATGTCAACCTTTTGCCTCCTCACTGCAGGCTAAACGCAAAACAAAATGCGCTATGCTCCTTTAGCATGGAGAGAATAAAGAGAGAAGCCAATGCTTTGTGTATCTTCATCTTTGTATTCTTGTAGGAGGGGAAAAAAGAAGAAAAGCTCCTTTTGAACCTACTTTTTCCAACACATGTAGGAGACATTGTAGCTTTTTAGTGCGCAGACGCTTTGAAACAGTGAGTTCTGCCTTTGCCTGATGCGCTATGTGGGCGACACCAATGCAGACTCATTTATTAGACGGCTGTAATTAATGTGTTTGTTGATTCCACTCAAAAAAAATTATAAGAATGCCTTTGTTTTAATTCTGGTGTGGTTCAAGAGCACAATAACTGGATTGTGTGCTTTATTTGTGGAAATGTGTTTTCTCCCGTGTGTTAAATCACCTAGCATATGATATTGGGCGTTGTGGGAGTGTCATTAGGGGGCAGAGCTTCCTGAGATACCCGGAGAGTTTGTGTCATCTTAGTTAGATCAGGCCTATTTACACGTAACTATTATCCGCAGTTTGTCGTGTGGCAGGTGTGGGATCTTCTCAAAGCGGACGTAATGAGGACATGTGAAACAAAGTTTGAGGAGGAATACATTTACATACTTTTGAATATTTTCACAGTCTTCTAACGTTTCTGCCAAATGTCATATTACAATAAATAACACCTCCACTGGGAACAGGTAACAGATTTAAATATGCACATACATGAGAAATAGATACGTATACTACTGTTCAAAAAAGAGGCTGAAAGAGGCTTCTTTTTTTTCTTGATTCTTTGATTAATGGAAAATTCAAAACAACAGCATTTGTAACATTGTTAAAACATTGAAACAAACAAACAATGTTCTGACCTCAAACTTTGAATGGTGGTGTTTTGTATGATTGACTTCTGAAATCACCTTAAAATAAATAAATAAATAAATATTTCATCAGATTGAACACTATTTATCTTAACTCTTGACCAGTACTGTCACAGCTTTATCCATCAGGCTGTCAGGAAGCTGAACTCCCTCCCGACCTTGGCCCCCCTCCCCTCTTTGCCCCACGCACAACGGAACTCTGACACTCTGATCGGACTATCCACTAACCCTCCCAAACTATCACACACACACTCTGTCACTCAGTCTGAATAAGCTCTTTTGCACTACAAATATTTGTTTTGCACTACAATCAGTATATCTGATGTTGTTTACTGTACTGGTTTTGAACTCTATCTGCCTAGCATGTGCTTTATTATGATATATATAATATATATATATATATATATATATATATATATATATATATATATATATATATTATATATATATTACATTTACCTTATTGTATAGTTTCTTTGTATAATCTGTATTTATGTTATCTGTATGCACCAAGGGTCTGAGAGTAACGCAATTTCAATTCTCTGTGTGTGTGTGCTGTACATGTGGAAGAATTGACAATAAAGCAGACTTGACTTGATATGTTCACTATTTCATTTTTGCATATTATATTTATAATACCATTCACCAGATGCTTGTATCCAAAGTGGTTCACAACTGAGGAATAAATAATACAACAAAAGCAATTCATCCTAGGGATACAGAAACATGAAGTAAGCAAACATGATGTTTGGCTATTATTTATTTATTGCCGCCACCTTCTTCAAACCATTAGTCAACAAATCTTCAGTAAACACGGCAGATGTCATAATGGTGGTGGGCATGGAGATTATAGAGCACCCATTATAAAAATTATATTGTGACTTTCGCAGGGGGCATATTTCTGGGAGGGTCGTGGGGTTTGGGATGCCCAAAGTGGCTGAGGTTAGTACCACATGTTATTTACAAATTATATTTTCATGAGTTTCCCTTTTGGCACACAATGAGTATGTTAAAACTGCCAAGGAAAATTGAGAAGTTTATATTGAAGAATATATTCAGAAGAATATTGTGTGGTGTTTCGTGTTGTTACATCAGAAAACAATGTGGGAAATAGACTGAGGAAGACACTTATTTTTTCCTCTAGCTTTTGAGAGTTTCTGTGGGGGAGACCAGGAAGTGTTGTAACATGCAGTGAGTTGTAACACCATTAGTTTAACCAATTAGACAAGAGCTACAGGGGTGATATCACAAACATACATGACCACCATCCTCCTGATGTAACTGTCGAATTTGAAAGTCTTCTTAGAAGTATTAAGGACAGAAAACAGTTTGAACTAAAATCATATAACTTCACATCTGATTTATAAATTGGTTTGCAATCAGGTTAATGTATGTCAAATTTCACATGATCTGGTTTAAAGATTTAAATTGATATACATGTTACTGTTTAAAAGTCTGGTGTCATTTTAAGAATATTTTATTCAGCAAGCAAGCATTACATTTGTCAAGAATGTTTTATTATGCTACAAATTATTTATATTTCAAATAAATGTTGTTCTGAACTTTAGATTCACAAATGCCCATTTCAATTTCAGAAAAAAAATCTACTAAAATATGAAGCAGTACACAGTGCAGCCTCTCTCTCTCTCACACACACACACACACACACACACACACACACACACACACACACACACACATGCACATAACCTGACCTCTCTACTTGTTCTCTTGCTGTACAAAGGCACTTTAATCACTGAAAAACCTGGAAAGTGCTCTTTCCTCTACTGATTTGTTCTTACACTGTTCAAGCATGTACCCTGCTGATCTTTCATATCTGTATATATAATAATTGACTCAGAGTTTCTCTGAGTAATATTTGGTAATAAAACAGTCTGTGGAGGTTTATCTCATGAATTTGAAAAGAGTGACATCGATTTGTAATTTAACTTTTGTGGGAGTTTTTCCACTGTTCAAGCTCCTATAAATGACCAATTTAAGAGCTTTTAACAGATTGTTTTCAGCAACACACTGTGTAAGCATCATCATTTAAATGTGTGACAAATGTGTTCATGAAACACAATTCCATTTATATACAAGATTCCGTTTCAATACAATTTTTTTTCTTGTCTAGATTCTTACATAATATGTTTTCCATCAATATGTTCAGCGTTCAGTTTTACAGACTTTACAGCTCAGATGAGAAAAAGTAATGCAAAAGTAATGCAACACACTACTTTCCATAAAAAGTAGTGACGCTGTTAGTTACTTTTGTAGGGAATAAAACAATATTGTAATGCATCACTTTTAAAATGAACTTTCCCCAACATTGCTGATAAATGCATAAATGTAACCAACCTTGAGTTTTGATGTCCATTTGGGTCAATTATTTGCACCCTGGTTCACCCAGGCACTTCTGCATTCAGTTTGAGACAGAATATGTCCTCATCATCAAATGCAATGTGGATGCTGTGACATAAAACATTTTCTTAGTTGTCACAAAACCCATCCATCCTCAAGCTAAACAAACACTCTATGTGAACTATATTAAACATGCATTTTCAAATGCTAATTCTGCATTAGACCAGCTTGATTTTAAGCTTATAGGCAGAAGCTCTATTCTGAGGTGGGGAAGCGTATCCTCAGTTTCTTTGTATTCCTTGTAAGTAGAGAGCCGTTTGACAGTTTGTTTCAAAGAATGTTTCAAAATGTTTCAATACCTAAGGGGAGGTGTGCAAGGAAGGAGAAATCACAGAGGCAATTCAGTTATGAAAATCACATCACACTGTTTTCATTAATCCCACCTGAACATTGCAAACTGTCTGTGCAGAACCTGCAGAGACAAAAAAAATGCATGAAACTTTTTCGGTCTATCTATCAATGTCTTAATGTGATAAAATGATGACAGAAGGAGTTATGTGGCATTTTTGATGGGCTCTGTGATAATAAAAACACCTGGTAGGCTTCAAAGAGGTATTTGAAATATATAATGTATACATCACGAAGGCGTCACTCTTCATACAAACCAACACGTTTTTCACTTGATGCTTGATTTGATCCAGACGTACTGATCTGTAATTTCTCTATACCAAAATAAACAAAGAATTTTAATTTTAAAAATTAACACCAGTTATTGAGTGTTTTTGTTTGTTTGTTTTAAATAAATGAATACCTTGATTTAGCAAGATTTTTTTTTAATTGATCAAAAGACAGTAAAGAAATGTATAATGTAACAAAATAAACTTAAAAAATGTATTTCCATAAAACTAATAATAATAAGAAGAAATGTTCTCTAAGAATCAAATCATCATATTAGAATGATTTCTGAAGGAACACGTGACACTGAAGTGAAGTAAGGAAGCGAACCATCTCCTTGCATCACAGGAATAAGTTACATTTTAAAATATATTAAAATAGAAAGCAGTTATTAAATTGTAATTATATTTCAAAATATTACTGCATGGTTTTACTGTATTTTTGATCAAATAAATGCAGCCTTGATGAGCATAAGAGACTTCATATATGTAAAATCCTCATAATCCTCATAAATAATAATACTTATAAAATAATAAATAAATACTGTTTTGAAGTAAATGCCGTTTTATCTTTCTCTAATTGATACTTTCATCAAACGCATTCTCACAATTCTGAAACACCGCTTCATTTACTGTTCTGCTGATGTCTTATTTATTTAGTTGTCACTCAATATTTCCCTTTGAAGTGTCAACTGCGGGATCAAGTTATATTCCAGTCAAATCCCATCAAATAGTCTATAAACAGGAGAACTGAGGGAGTATGTCATGCTAAAAGCATAATTGGCATTATACATTCTGTTTAAAATCTACATCAGGGGATCCGGACTGACAAGTCCTCATTAAGCCTCTGGCCTCTGCCTTGCTGGAGAAATAAAAGCGATTGCTGTAATTACACCAGCGAGGATGAGGATGAGGAGGAGGAGGCACTTCTGGCTACAGGTGGATCTGATTAAGTTTAATCTGGCAGTCCTCCTCTTTCCTATCTCTTCTCTAGGCTCTGTGCCTCTAGGTGCAAAGGCTCGGAGGCAGCCTTCCATAATGAGCTCCTCGGCTACACACTGGATACCCTGGAGTACAGTCCCTACAGAGCCGTAATGAGCACTCCAGTGCAGCACTCTGTACTCGCAGCCAAGGGCTCCAAGCCGGCCTCCCTCTAGACAATGGCACACGGGTGGGCACGGCTTGTTCGCCATTCTCTTCTCAGTCGGTCCCCGGGGTGCATGTATGGAAGGTGGGGAGGGGTGGCCGGGAGCCTGCAGTTGGCAGCGGTTGCCTCGCAGGGAGAAGCGCTCGTCTTGGCCCACCGACAGCCCTCCTTCACATCCAGCAATCGTGTGGGGGAGTGAGCGTGAAAAGCAAGAGGGAGAGGTGGCCCGTCACTCGGGGCGAGCAGAAGGCACGTGAAGATCTTCTGGATGGACTGCATTAGTGGTGTGGGAAACACTTTACTTCCCAGTAGTAGACTCTTACATGCCTTATTCTGTTGAAAGAAGTTTCTTATACTAACAAGGCTGCATTTATTCGATCAAAAATACAGTAAAAACAGTAATATTGTGAAATAGTATTACAATTTAAAATAACTGTTTTCTATTTGAATATATTTTAAAAGTAATTTATTCTTCTGATGACAAAGGAGTCATTACTCCAATCTCCAAAAAGGAAAAAAAAAATTGATACATGAAATATAATAAAATATTAAATATAACATATAAAATATAGCTAGTTTTCTGGTCAACCGTTTCAATGCACTCACCTTGATGTACTAAAAAATAAAACTAAAATAAAAAGTGTAAAAAACTATATCGACTTATTTAAAATAAAAAAAACTAAGACAGATTACAACAACACACAAAAAAATTTCTAGAATTTTTTTTTATAAAACATTTACGTAATAAAAAAATTTACTATAGCACTCTGCAGAAATGGAGCAGAAACAAAGTAAAAATTATGTGGTTATAATTTAATTAAATTAATTTAGTTCATGATTTTTTTTTTTATTACAGGATTATTTGCTGAATATAAAGTTCAAAAGAACAGTATTTATTTGAAATAAAAACCTTTAGTAATATTATAAATGTCTTTAGTATCATTTTTGATCAATTTGATGTCTTTTTTTAATTAATTTTAATTTCATTAAAAAAAAAATACACAGGAAAAAGACATGTGAATATCTTCTAGAATCTAGATAGACTGCATCAGTGGTGTGGGAAAACTATTTACTTCCCAGACAGTGTTTAATAGAAACCTGGAATCAGAAGACACTGACTTTTGGTAGCATTCGCTCTTAGTCTTTTGATGATCTTCGTTATTTAAATGGATTTGCATAACAATCAGCTAGATTTTATTAGCCGGTGAGATCCAGAAAACAATCAGTGCGCTGCAGTGTTGATGCAAGCCTCTTAATTACAATGGTGAATAATGTCAAGCAAATGAATCAAGCCAAGCACTTCTCACATCAGCTTTCATCAGGATGGAGAGATACAGGGAGCGTGCTCATTACGCTTGCAGAGTGTGTGGGTCGTCGAACAGGGGGCCGAGGTGATGCTGAAGTGCTCTATAGGTTAGCTTTTCACTGTTCCACACTTACGGATATAGAGGGAAATATGATAATATTGTTTATGCTTTGCGACTGGCAATGGCCGACATTTATTTATTTATTTTTTTTAATTGCTCTGTATTTTAATAAGCTCACCTCTCTTGATCTTGGACAGACATGGTGTTGGCTAGCGCTGTCTTTTCTGAAACAGCTCCATCTGGAAATGAGGATTACATAGTTATTATCTTGGGGGAGGATTAAGGATTTGTGTCTATCACTGGGTGGTGCAGCCAAAGACAAATAAATCTCAACATGCTGTTAATACATAGTCTCTATTGTTCCTTTTGTAATAATCAAGAAAAAAAACACGGGCATGATGGTGATGAGGGGTTTTTTGGGTTTACTGCTGCATGTCCTGTTTGGGAGGTGGGATTTATCAGAACGATGTTTCATTATCAGACGTAATACGCTGGATTCTACTGTTCTGGAACACTCAAGCTGTAGAGAGATCAGAAAGTAAATTAATTCTCGAAAAACAATGATTGAAAATTGAGAAGAGGATACAAGGTGATACTGCTCCATCGCTGTGATGTTATGAATATACACGGTTTTATGTGGCACGACAGATGCATTGAGTACAACCTAAAATCTAAATCACACTTTGATATATTATTCTGTACGACAGGTTTTCTCATACAAAACTATGACACTATGAAGGGTCAGAAATTAAGCTTCTAAAAAGTAAGATGCATTTAAAATATTTACGTTCTAAACATTTTTTATTTTTATTTTTTTAAAGAAGACTCATGCTTATAAGACTGCATTTATTGGATCAAAAAATAATGTAAGACCTCGGACAAAATTTTTAATATATTTTGAAATGTAATTTACTCCTGTGATGTAGTCTTCATTGTTACATGATCCTTCAGAATCCACTCTCTACACGCACTGCTAATTTGCTGTCTCCAAGCAAAATCCTTTTTCTTTAGATTATCAACCTTTGACAACACCCCGCTTGTGCCTAACCTATTGGTAGGGAAAACCTAGACCAATCCATTTTGCAACCATTCTTTAACTGCCAATAGAAAGTTCAAAAGAGCAGCATTTATTTAAAATAGAAATCGTAATAAAAATAATGTCATTTTTTTACGATTTAATGCATCCTTACTGAATAAATGTATGGATTTCTTAAATAAATACATACATACATACATACATAAGCTTACTGACCCCAGCTTTTTGATAATTAATTCTGATAAATAAATAAATAAATAAAATTAATTCCAAACTTTTGCAAGGTAGTTAAATCACATTAATTATGGCCTCATCAAGATAAAAATACCCCTGAAAATCATATCCAACAAAAAATATTGCACCTAAATAATCAAGTGCATTTTTTGGGACTGCTTTTTTCATCCTTTAGCAATATTTGACATTTGAAATTGTTAACATGAATCAATATGACCGTTTGCCCTCAAACATGTCAAAGGTTTGTCCCGGAGGCCCCTGGCCACAAGTGACCTTTGGTAGTGCAGCAACCTGATTTGATATTTTGTGTTGTATTGAAAACCAAAGCCTACTCTTATCCTCATCTAAACCTATTAGCTCACCAGGTTACAAGTGTAGTGCTCAGCAAGTAGCGATACAAGTAACACACCTGTTACTGCAGGCCGACCGCCGCTTGTTTGTAGGTGCGATGTATGTTGAAAGCATTAACGTGTAAGCGTTGAAAGCCCTGTTACTAACCGAGCACACGACCTGATTTGATAGCCCTGAGTCGAGCTGTAGGATTAAGGGGAGCATGCTGCTAGAATTGTTTTAATCATCATGAAGGACGTCACCGTAAATGGAGACGACGTGACATTGTCTTTTCAAACAGCCTCTTTATTAATGCTGGAGGGTGCTGTAATCCAGAGAGCTACAGCCTGCCAGCGGTTCCTCTTTGAACGGCTTACCTTTGTGCTGCGCACAATTGCCGCCACACGTTTGGTCCATCCTTAGAGCCCACGCCATCACAACAGCCATTTAGATCATTCAGTATTGTGCAGACAGAAAGAAAATGAAAAAGAAATGAGTGGCAGGAGAGAGAAAGGAGATAATTAGTTGCGATAAATCTTGGGTTATTCCATGTAATTCCTGTGAGCATTTCATATCATTTAATCAAAAAAGTATTGGATTCCTGTCATATCACCCGAAATATCAACATGTGCATCATATACAGTTTTAGATATGATTAGGTATCTATGCTTTGAAATATAAAGGCCTTTTTTAGTCGCCAATGCATTGGCACAAAACTATTCAGAGGTCTTATAATAGTTGGGATTTGTGTATATATATTTTCAAATGTAATTAATTTTTCAGTACTCCAGTCTTCAGTGTCACGTGAACCTTCAGAAATCATTTTAATATGCTAATTTGCTACTCAAAAAAACGTTTTCTCTTATTATTGTTGTTGTTGAAATAGATGTGCTGCTTGTTTTTATGACTCTTCTTTCTTTATTTGTGGAAACCATGATATGTTATTGTTTTTAGGATTCTTTGATGAATAGAAAGTTCCGCATTTACTTTACTGATGAAATCCTTTGTAAGATACAGTAATAAATGAATTTAGGTTAAAATATCCACGTATTAGAAATGACTCAGAGTAATGCCCCTCTCTTAGAAAGACGTCTAAAGCATAGTGTAAACAATATTTGTGTATAGATTTAAAATGTAATTTATTCCTTTGCACAGCTGAATTTTCAGCATCATTACTCCAGTCTTTAATGTCACACAATCCTTCAGAAATCATTATAAATGCTGATTTGCTGCTCAAGAAAACAGTACTTTTTCTATGTGGAAACAGTTTTTGTTCTATTAATTTTCGTTTTGTTGTGACAAACCATGATTTTTTTATGTTTTCCAGGATTGCTTGTACTAATGAATAGATAGTTCAGAACAGAAATAGCCCACCATTTGTTACACACCACAAATATCTTTTGTCACACACCATAACATGTCTTGGTCTTAAAATATCAACATTAGACAAAATAACCAACGTCGCCACGCCTGCAATTGCATTTAAATATGGCACAACAATATTCTGAGGTCTTAATGATTGGGATTCGTGTTTCTCAACATAAAGATCACTATTTCACATCTACACACACATGCTTGGATGACTGCTGTGTAATTCCGTACCACACACCCTCGCCTGCCATTTGCATACGAGTTTACCAATTTCACTTCAGATTTGACTTATTTTGGTCCCAAAATTGGAATCGTTTAAGACTCCAGTGCCCCATAATCTGACCACTTTGGTGTTAAATGTCACAGAATGGCTGTATTGTGGATGCAGTAAGTCAATCTAAGTCAGCGTTTGATCAAACACGGTGCAGCTTCTTATAACCATACAGCGCTTTTTAGCAGCTAAAGGAAGGGAAATGAGAGCAAAGATTTGCATGAAGGAGAAAATACAAAGAATTAGAGCGTCATCAAGGATCAGTTTGCTTTTAAATCCGATGGTACTCTGTTCCATTCTCGAACCCCTGTAACTAATATCTGACCACCCCAGTGTTTCCGTCTCAATGTATAAGCTAGCGTCTGCGAGCGCTGTTTCCTCTGAATGTGGCGTAAGCAAACGACAGACTATTACCCAAATTTTCTTACCCACATCGCCTGATAAACCACTTAGCCTCAAAAGCAAGAACGAAAGAAAAGCCTCTAAGTGTTGAAGTGCTCGTATTAAGCATTTTACGAAGCAAAACATAAATCCATCATGACTTGCTTTAAAGTCAATGTTATTAAGGCTGAACGCTAAAGCTGGGTCAATCACGGCACGTTGTGAGTTTCTGTGCCACATTTTATCCCAGAATCAAAATATTTGTATAAGACACAGGGAAAAGAAAAGTATTGTTTTCTTCACAAATCTCAAAAGGCTATATGAATTATTCAGTGCAACCAAATAACAGTTAACATTTTCAGAAACGAGACACTAAATCACAGCGGAGACTCCGCCGCCATTCAGAGAGAGCTGTATCTTGTCACACACATTCTACTGGATGAGCTCTTTTCTGGAGCAGAGGAGAAGTTAGGCAAAGCTGGTTCTTCTGCTCCTCTACCTCAGAGACCAGAATCAGCAGGCAGAATCCTTTATTTGTCCCAGAGTTGAGTGTGTGGAACACTTGGCCTCGTCCCTCGGTGCTGCCAGGATCAGAGTTGCGCGTGGCTGTGGTCTCACTGCTGGCAACACACAAAGCCGGCTTGGAATGACAAATTGGTCTGAGACACCACCAGACACATGCCAAGAAACGCTTGCAGAACACACCACACCGAATTGGCAATCTCAACTAAGTTTAGACAAGCTGAACACACAGGCACAAATCAAATATCTGCAGGGTTTGTTTACGCACATGACTCCGTACAGGATGTTTGTGCATAATTATGATGTGCTTTGTTTTTACTGTGTGTGATTTTACGTGAAGCACACATTCATAATGCTTTTATTTTGGTTGGGAAACAGTCTCTGAGGGAGGTGGCCCATTTATTCATTATCAAAAGCATTTCGGATTCAGAGATGTTTGTTTTCAAAAATAAGGTACTATTTGTTTTCTGATTAACATACTAAAATCTACTTCAGTACTCAGTAATAATGTAGAGGTGAAAGTTACATCCCATTTCAGTTATTCTGTTTAAATTTTTAGCCTGTTTCTGCTCAATGGTTTTAGGAGTTCATATAGGTTTTGGGGATCGTATGACGATTAGTCTCTTTCTATACCTATTAATCGTAACATACAGCATTCAACTCATCATAAAGCATATCAGTGCATAGCATACGCTTTTCATAAGTGTACTTGCATAATTTGGCAAAGATTATGTATGTCCTGGACAGTGGAGTTGAGGATCCAAATGCAGGCTTTATTGCAAGAGTGGTCAAAACAGGCAAGATCAAACAGCAGTAAACACTTATAATCCAGGGCAGACAAAAGAGTAATCCAATTAACGAGCAATGGTCAGGGCAGGCAGCAAACGATCACAAAAGCAGATAACAGTCCAGGGTCAAAAAACAAGGCAAGGAACTAGGAAAACAATGCTAAAGGCTAACAATACTGAGCAATGTGTGTGTGTTGAACCAGACTTTAAATATGGTTAGACTGATGGGGAAACAAGACACAGGTGAATACAATCAGAGATGAGTCCAGCAAAGGATTATGGGATATGTAGTCTGGGATAGAGTGGCAAGAGTCAGAGGTGGAGTGCCCTCTGGTGGAGTTCATAGGCACTTTGTTGAAAAGAGTATGCCAGAAGTCCCCGGATGGTCTACTATTTCAGGTCGATTTTTGAAATGTGGATCCATGCACACTCTAATGGCTAATATTGCCCACAATCCATTGCGCTTTGATGAAGGATTCGATCCAGAACTACAAACACGAATAAAACAAACGTGGCGGATGCGCACGATCGACGGTTAGGTAGAGAGGTTTACAAAAAGGGGTTTGAGTTACTAATAATCAATATTTAACCTGGTAAAAAATATGTATTTATTGTTATCCATGTTATATTTCATCTGCAACAGTAATGTGAACTTTTATAAACATCCATTTGGTCGTTAACTTTTAAATGCATCATTATTCAGAAAATATGAGCAGAGTTCTCCGTATGAAAGACCCGCGACTGGCAGATCAACGAGCTACTTCTTTTCTCTCCAGTACGGTAGGAAGTTAAATTAAATAAAATGTGGAGGATGTTAACTGTGACAAGATGATTGACAGGCCAGTTTACAGTGACAGGGTGCGAGTAACGTGCGACAGAGCGGTCCGTTAAAGGCGCAGTTGTGTGGCGTGATAGTATGTCCCAAAGCTTGCCTACTCTTCTACTACATACTCAAAAGTGTGTACTTTTTCTTCACCAAAAGAGTACATACTTCTAAGGGCGTAGTATAGGTAGGCAAATTGAGATGCAGCATCGGTGCTATGATCCCAATATTCAGCACCATTTAGCCACACCATAGCCAGACAACTCACTCACTCATGCATGTATATATATATCATCAAATGATCAATGTACTAGGTACATTTTGAGAATTTTAAAGGTTGTCGCCCCCCACAATCTATTTTATTTTATTTTGTATTCATTTTTGAACATCTTTGTTTGGGGTTGCACTTTATATATGCAAACGCACAAGTATGTTTGTCTTTATTTCTGTTATGGTTATGCCTTTTTACAAATGCACTATGCATATCCTACCGTTTTTGTTAATGTAGAGTTGATTCATGAATTCTAAACAAGTGCAATGGTCTGTTTTTACACTCATTGTTGTTCATTTAACTTATTAACATTAGAATAAGACAAATCATGATTGTCATGCCAATGGCAAACATGCAGCATTTAATTTACACAGAACCAAAACTTACCTAAAACTTTAACACTGTTCTTTTGGCTCCCTCACAGACACATCATATCTCCTTCAGGCATTGCAACTATGTGGTAGTTGTTGTGTTGTTATGTTCTAGTTGGTATATTCCAGTGTACACATTTTACATCCAAAACTAAAACTAATTTACAAACCACAGATACCAATAGTCCAAATACAGGCCGAAAACAACAGAAATGACTCTTTTCTGTTTCACTATCTGAATCTATGAATTTAGACTGGATATGAATGACAGGACTTATTTCAGTATATGGCAGGTGGGTACTTTGACTGCCTGGTAGGTTATTCTATTTTTTGCCATTAAAATGATATTCGGCCTCACCTTGATGGTTTGTGCCCGAAACGGTGCCTTATCATGATTTCAGGCGGACCACTCAAATTGAAAGCTTCCGTTGCTTGAAGCCACATCAAAATAATTGTTTCGAGTCGTAGTGGATTTTATCTCAGAAAGAACTTACTCGAAAATGATCCTGGAGAACAATAAAATGTATTTCTTTTTCTACGTCTGCAAAAATGTACGACACTCCGGCTCGCAGTTATTGAATTCAGGCCCCACAAACTCAAATTCCCTTTATTTCTTTTGGAGGGGTGGAAGTCCCAAATATGATAAATGTACAGTACGGACCTCTGATTGTATGGCCGAGGCAGCCGCTAAATTATACTGCTCAGTTTGAGGGCTCTGAGTTGCCTAAGGCTTTTAAATTGCTAATGATCAACTGTGAAGAAGCACTTTGATAGCAGTGCCGGGGGACTTTAAAGCAGATCTTCTGTTGTGTGCGGAGCACCCGCTTCACACTGGAAACCCTGTACCATTACTCTTTCAGAAATAAGGGATGTTGAAAATGGAAACATGAAGAAAAAGCCAGGAAAACAGAATAAGTTGCCCAACCCACTCCAAAGGCAGACATGCTGCATGCATAAGTATTACAGCATTAAGGAAGACACATCTGACAAGTGCAGCGGGTACTAACCTAGAAGTGTGGCTGTTTCATTGTAAACTAGGCCTGTTAGTTCTGTCATCACATTGTCATTTTATGTGGTGCCACTGCTTCTAAGATCTACAGAGGAGTGTTTTTTTTTCTTTTTTGTTTTGCAAGATCAAAAAACATGGAAGTCACGTGATCGAAAGCATCTGATAATCCTTGAAATACAGATCTTGTTTTAATCCCATAGAGAGAAATGTGGGTGTTGTTGTTGCTTCCTCATATTTCTCCATATTTTTTTGGTTCGCCTTTTCATATTAGAACGACAACAACAACAACAGAAAGTGTCATAAAAGGAGACAACAAAATCAAGAGCGTGTGAGGGGTGTGCAACTTATTTAATGCTCAGTACTCTTTGAGTGTCCCCAGGAAGTAGCAAGTTAGCAACGTCTCCCCGTGTGTGAGGAGAATGTTTACTGGGCCGAGAGCATCCTCATGTGCAGTCTGCCAGAACGGGGGAAGGGTGCGGAAGGGGGTGGTGGGGGGTGGGGTGGGGGGGGGGGGGGGGGGGTTGGTGGAAAGGGGACTTGGCGAGGCAAGCCCTGCTCCTTATTTTGTCTTGGGTGAATAGTGCTCTTGTTTGGGAGTTTAAATGGGAGTCGTCTGAGATCGCAGTGAGTCTTCTCCACCTGGTTCGTATCGGTGAAGACAAATTAATGTGACGACGTCAGACCCTCTCTTTAAGATTGCTTTTAAGGTGAAAGGTACTTCGGCACTCGCTCCTGCCAATTCTCAGCCTGAGGCTTTTTATCTCATGAAGGCTGGCTGAGAGAGAGAGAGAGAGTAACAGAATTGGTTTTTTGCGGTTTGGCCAGAGATGTGTGCCCGCCTTAATATGCAAACCGAAGGAAGCATTAGGTATACTAGACATCGAAATTGGCATTTGTTTTTGTACTTTGCATACTCTACCTTCAAACAGTTTAGAATCATACTAAATTCTCGGCTTGCTCCTAAAGCTGCTTTATTTGATCAAAAATATAGTAAAACAGTAAGATTGTGAAATATTACTATAATTGAAAATGACTATTTTCTAGTTCCATCTATTTTAGGCTACGTTTACACTAGTGCGCTTTCATTTTAAAAAGCATAACTTTCACTACGGTTACGCCTGTTGTTTACACTATACCCCAGCGTCTTCGACACTCTAAAACTGAGATTTTGAAAATGCCGCAGACCCCGTTCTGGGATTGCGTTCCAGTGTAAACGGACCAAAACAGAGATTTTGGAAACGATAGCATGGCTGCCCACATTCACTCTGCATATCCTTGACAACCGTGCAAACAATAACATCATGCTCATTGTTGTACATGCATGAGAACAACGTAATATAATACCTAATTCCTTTGGCAGCAAATCCCAAGATAGAATGATTTCTGAAGGATCATTTGACACTGAAGACTGGAGTAATGATGCTGAAAATTCAGCTTTGCATCACAGGAATTAATTACATTTTAAAATATATTCATATAGAAAATACTTATTTGAAATTGTAGTGACATTTCACAGTATTACTGTTTTTACTGTATTTTTCAAATAAATGCAGCCTTGGTGAGTATAAGATGCTTTTTTTCATCAACATTTAAAAAATCTTTATGATTTAAAAAAAATATTTATTTTAATCTTAATCATTTCAATCCAGTAGTGTGCATTATATCTCTGTCATTTTCTTTAAGTTTCATAATAAATGCACACGCGTGCATGACCAGATTAGATTAGCTGTGATGAAATATTCATGCTTTGTATTTAAACCCCTGCAAAGCAGTAATAAATGAACATGTTTGCCATGAACTGCTTTGTTTTGCTCAGCTTGAGAATGAAATGTGATTTTTAATGCAGCTAATCCTTTTAAAACACATAGCAGGCTCATTATGGCCTAGGGATACAGTAATGTCTGTGTGAGAGAGCAGTGTTTCCTTACCTAACTCTGTGTATGTGACAAAATTTGCTTTATCTTTGTTGGCAATCGTAAATAAAAAAATATATCATTCCAAATTAGATCTCGGCTATTGTGTGGCCCACAGCACTTTTGAGCGAAACAGGTTTTTCTTCTATTATAACGAGAAGCACAGTCACGCATACCTGGGTCATTTTATGAAACCAGTGCCTTTACCAGCTGATTTTTTTATTTTAATTTTTTTAAATAAGACTTTTAAACATTCTATCATGCAACTAATGTTTAAATTTGAATAAATTGCATTGTGCCATCAAAAGTCCTAGTTACTACTTGTAGTTTGGAATTGTGTTGTGTTGTGTGGTGACTTCTTAAAAGTACGTTTAGAGATTAATTAAGGGTTGTGAAACTAGCAGTTTCTTCGCCGAAATAGTAGCCGTTGCCATTGTTACCAAATTGCTACTACAAATTCAACAACCATAAAATGATAATAAAGCTATGTAAAAAACTCTTTGAGTTCATTACATTGCAAGGGGAAAAATGTGATGGTAGCTATTTTACACACCACTGTCATATCCGTTTATGTAGAACGCTACATTTGTAATACATTTATAAGTTAACTTAAGACTTGTCTAATATATATATCTATATATAATATACTTCTATATAATATCTATAATATCTATTATTATTTCACAGAAATGTAACATATTTAAAACAGTTATTGAAAAGGTGCATTTACAATTGGCATTCACAGTTTTCACAGTTTAGAGGCGACATAGATGCAATCCAATAATTAGCCTTAATTATATGTAAACAAACAAAAACTGTCGCAACAAACACCGCTGTTTAAAAGTTCAGTACATTTTTTTGTTTGTTTGTGTTTTGTTTTTTTTAAAGAAGTATTTTGTGCTCACCAAGTCTGCATTTATTGACAGTAAAGAAATTATCAGGGAACAGGGTCGTAAGCAAGCCCGCGGAGACGGGGGACATTTCCCCACACTGTTAGAAAACACAGGGGATTTGTCCCCTGCCTTTTTTGACCCACCCGCCAATTTTCCGCCCCGTGTTCTCTGATGTTGTTACTAAGATTGTGAATGACCAACATTCAGGCCAATCACAAGCGAATCATCTCTTGGCGCGTCTACCATGAGCTTCAAATCTCCTGCTGCTCTCGCAATTTCTTTCGTTCATTCCCCCCCCCCCAAAAACTTTTTTTTTTGGCTTTTGGGCGGTCCTGGGTAAACGCTACGTCCTTTTTTTTTCAAACACACTTAACCTGTACTGTACGTCCGCGTCTACACTGAATGCGAGTGTGCGATCATGCGACAAAAGAATAAAACCCGTTAGAACTTCATCACATTGCGGGTCCGTGTGTTGGTTAAATGCTCTTCTCTTGTCGCGTGGGTTGGATAAAGCAACTGCAAATAAGAACATAAACTGATTATTGGGTTTCTGCTGTCTTTTGTCGTGGTCGTGCTGCTCGCGTTATCCCTTCCCAATAAAGCAAAGTTGTTTTGTGCCGAATACTTATCTCATCATACTTGATCATATTTTAGTACTTTAATGCATGTCCTAAATTTGAACGGGTCTGTAGGAAAGGCAGGCTGTCGAGTCACTGACAGAGAGAGGGGAGGTGATTACTATATTATATATAATATATCTATATATAATTATGTCGCTACATATATATCTATAGTATATATAATAATATATAATATATATATATCTAGTTAAATTGGTAAATCAGTTATTTTCCTGTATAAATGGTACACATGTAGCTGTGCTTGGGGCAGTCACAGTAGCCAGATGGTTTTTTTTAATATACAGTATATATATTCGCATACTGATGTGGCGGTACTGCCAAACTCAGACCCAGCATACGTGCACCTCTAACTCATTTCAAAGGTCTAATTGAGACGTCTTCCAGCTCTCAAGACCATTCTAAAAGAAGGCGCTTCGCACTGCTTAGCAAATGAGCACACCATGAGCAAGAAACCTTGGTGTCTTGATGCACTTGTGGGAGGCTGTCATTTCAAAGAGCACCCCTTTATAGCGATGGCACATTGAGCGTCAGTCAGCCTCAACACTGCTGGCAAGGAGATTATGGCTCTTTGCAGCCTACCACTTGCTCTCTTTCTCTCTCTACTACCATTTGCAGAGGACAACATTCAGCAGAGTGAAGTGTACAAATCACTTCCATGGCTTGTTTAGGGGAGGAACAGCAGAGAGGTTTAATATTAGCAATTTGGCATCTCGATAAAAACAAATTTGTCTCTGTACTGTGGAGCAGAGATGTAACACGTAATGAGAAGAGATCATAAATTTGCCTTCTATCTGGCATTTTCCATCATGTTTATTTGACTGCACTTCACAACCTTGACAAAATCACATTTTGCTTTCACAAGTTTACTGGCGCTGCATGAATTATGGAAGGAGCTGAGAAGGATGGAAGATTTTTTTGTAAAAAAGCGACTATTTGAAAACCATTCCCTCCATCCGCACTTATTTTATATTGCCGCTCCGTCCAGCGTTTCCCGTACACGCTCGTCTCTCCCTTCCAAAAAACAGTCAGGAGGCGATGGAAAGTCGTGTCCGCTTTTGCCAGTGCAGTTATGTTGCATTTGCATAGCCTAGGCTTTCAGTGCAACGTATAATTTTGCCACACATTACAGAAAGGCCATTCAATCGAACACACTGGGTCAACACCGCCTGATAATGGTGCCTGTGTACCTGCTAATGAATAAAGCCCCAGTTGCGTGTGTCTGTCGTTTTTTTGTCAGATTTTAATGGGATCATATATTATTTAAGCATGCAGGACAAGTTAATACACTCCGTGCAGCATACCTGTCATATTAAATAATTAACCGTGGCTGAGCAAAACATTAAACAGGAAATAAAGCATTAACACAAATGCAGTTTGTGCAGAGAGATTTCTCTCCTTCTGTATGTTTTTGTTTCATAACTGTGGCCCTGTTTATTTAAACAATATGACACCAGCAAAAGGTGTTGTTCTGGATAGCAGCACGACTGTGATTTGGCCATCGGCACGAAGCCAGAGGGTAATTGATATTCAGTTCTATATACAGCATGATTTAATACCACTTTTTATGTAAAAGTTCTATGAACAATAAGCAAATTCCATTTGAGACAAATTGGACAAGTTATTTCAGAATTTTTTCCCCCTCCACCTGACAAATGTTCAAAAAGAAACCAAGCAACACACAGAAAAGCCGGACTGGAACCCATATATACAGTAACACCATTGTGGTTTTTGCAGTTCTTGTGAGAGATACTACAATGAGGGATCCTGCAGCAAAACAGATGCTCTGAATTTAAAATTTAATCTTGAGGTTGTTTTTCCTCAATGTTTGTATGACTCCGTTTGTCTGCGTTTGCGTTTTCCATGTGAGTCTGTAATGGATATTTTTCAGTAACACTTTCTGCTGGTTAGATTGCTACACCACTGAGTCATGTGAGCGAGTTATTGAATCATTTTAAAAAATTTTTATTCATGGGTCACTTATCAATTCAACAACCCAATAGTTAGTATCATGAATAAAACGAGTGGTCTTTACAAGTTATTGAATCATTCACTCGATTGGTTAATTTAGCTGCACTGATTGTTTAAGAAGTGAGTCAGTGAGTCATTCATTCAACCAATTTGTTCAAATACCCTGATTAAAAAAAAAAGAAAGAAAGAAAATCAGGTGGTCTTTACAAATGAGTCATTATATCATTCACTAAACTGATTTATTCATCTACACTGATTCATTCTGGAGAGAGTCATTAACTCATTCATTCAATCAATTTGTTCAACTACACTTATTCAGAATTGAGTAACTGAATAATTCACTTAGCCGATTTGTTCAACTACACTGATACTGAAATTAGAACCATGTACTAGTATAATACTCTTACTATTTTACCATTGTGACAAGGTTCAATTAAAACGATGAAGAAGTTTGTTTGAGTGAAGTAGAGAAAATCTTTTCTCTTTAAGCACCACAAAATTATTCAGAAATCAAAATAAGTCCAGAAAAACAATGAGTGCGGTTCGTCTCTCTCTCGCCCCATCCAGGTCTAGACACTTCTTATATTCTCTCTCCACGGCACTAGAACGAGACACAGGTGTTAGTCCTTATGTACTTGACCTACTTGCCTTACCTCTAGTCTCCCAACCTGTTCTGCCATTGCCGACTCTGCTCTGCCATGCCCCCTTGCCACAATCGTATTGTTATATGACAGAAATAGTAAGAGTACTATGCTAGTATGCGGATCCAAATTTAGCATGATTAATTTAGAAGTGAGTTCATTCACTCATCTGATTTGTTCAACTACAATGATTCATTCAGGAGTGAGCCACTGAATTGCTGCATCTCAATGTGCCTACTTATGCAACGCCCTTAAAATATGTACTCTTTTGGTGAAGAAAAAGTACACATTTTTGAGTGTGTAGTAGAAGAGTAGGCAAGCTTTGGGACATACTATCACGTCACACAACTGCGTCTTTAATGGACGCTCTGTCGCATAGATACACGCACCCTGTTACTGTAAATTGGCCTATCAATCATCTTGTCACAGTTGACATCCTCCATATAGCATTTCATTTAACTTCCTACCATATTAGAGAGAAAAGAAGTAGCTCGTTGATCTGCTATTCACGGGTAGATGTTTATAAACCAAACGGATGTTTATAAAAGTTTACATGCGGGTTGCAGATGAAATATAACACAGATAACATCTACATTATAGTCTATATGTTTTTTTTTTTTTTTTTTTTTTACCAGGTTAATGTGAATATTAGTAACTTCAAACACCCCTTTTTCTAAGCCTCTCTACCTAACCTCCGGTCGCGCACATCCGCCATGTTTGTAGTTTTTAACACATTTTATTCGTGTTTGTAGTTCTGGACAGAATCCTTCACCAAAGCACAATGGATTGTGGGCAGTATTAGCCACTAGAGTGTGCATGGATCCACACTTCAAAAATCGACCTGAAATAGTAGACCATCCGGGGGCTTTTGGCATACTCTTTTCAACATACTATGCTTTGGGACACACTTATTCTAATCTTACATACTATTTAGGATGGATAGTATGAACATTGAGACGCAGGGATGATTTTATACAACAGATTAATTTAACTACATTGATTGATTTAGAAATGTGATTCATTGAATCATTCACTCAACCAATTCAGTTTGCTGATTCATTCAGTAACTAGTAAATACCACTGTTGTGTGTTGCTTGGTGACGTGATAGTTCTGCTTTAGCATAGTTTAAAACTATTCACTGGTGGTGCAAAAATAGAAGAAGCTACCCACAGAATTGTGTCTAAAATGTAAGTTTCTCAATATTAGCTTAATGTTTATTGAAATGTCGTATGGAATATCACACTTACAATCGTGTTGTGGGTCAGAATAGTGCTGTTGCTCATGTACCACGTGGCGGAATTGAGTTCAAATTGCTCTGTTCTTAACAAAGAGCTTAATAGATGTTTTGATTGACCAAAGTAGAGCAGACACAGGTCAATGTGAATGATGCTGACAGTGACTCTCCTGAATAAACATGCAATGTCCTCTGAGCTGCCCTTGAAACTAGGATAATGTGTGCTCTATTAGTCTCCCCATACTTGAGTTCCTGAGCCAGCTCTGCTCAGGTTACAATATCATGTATTGTTTAAACTAGCTCATTAGAGGAAGAACTGTCTACGGGAGCGTAAGAACCTGGTTGAAAAGGAAAAGAATGATTCCGTAATTGGTCAATTGTGCAAAAAAAATGTAAAATCATGTAACCTATGTCTCTGTAGAGTTTTATCCTTTCAGGAGCGGCACAAAACTCCTTTCTATTATCTCAGACGCCTAGGGCTGACCACGCAATGTTTGTCTTTTACCCGATAGCGGGTGTGAAGTGAGGTTACCACACAGCCCATGCTGACTCCTCTAAGTGCTGATGAAATATAGATGTTGAAGTCTGGACCGCTCAATGTTTCATCTCTCTTGGTGATACCATAAGGAAGCCATTAATAGTGTCAGAGAGCATTAGTCCTACAAAAAGAAGATAACTGGATGTAAGAGAATGACTGGCAGCACCTACTTGGAATCAACTGTGCGTCCCACAAATATTAGTGAGAGAAGTTTGTCCCCTGCTGTGCAGACATTTTCTTCCTCATATGTATGTGAGGTCACTTCAAGATGGTCATTTCCCCCTGCGCTGCCTTTGTCAGTGTGCAGAGGCCCTGCATCATGCATAATCACAAACAGCAGGACCATCTGTTGTTGCCTTGTTGACTTATCTACGTGCAACCTTTTTACTGTTGGTTTTCATGTATCAGTCTGATGTAGCACCATATTTACATTATGCTAATTGGTTAATGAAATCCTGTTTGAGAACCTTTGCATATGTTATGAAGCATGTGCTGTGTTACGCTCATGTTTTCAGCAGTGGATGCAGAAATAGGCTTGTATGGAGAAGGTTTGCCGTAACTATCTGTTGTATATTCCACCAGCGCAGATTGATGACCTTAACCTTTATTCACTCAACTGGCTTTTTCATTTCTTCAGAATAAGTGAACGTAATAGGTCACTTTGTTCTCCCTTATTACGAAACATGCAATTTATAGGAACTGTGCTTGAATGTAACAGTTTTATTTGAACTAAAATAACTAACACAGAGTGATTTGTTTTTCTTCTAGAACCAGAGCCAGACTCCAGATAAAACATTCTCTGTTGTCCTAGCCACGTGCACCCACAAGGTAAGTCACTGTCTTACTAATGGTTCTGCCTGTTAGAGGCATTGTATTTTCACTGTGGGATAAAGGCGTTACAGTTTGTTGCATCTCTGTGAATCAGTAGTTCTAAACTGAATTTATCTCTTCTAATACGCAAACAGAAGGGGAAAAACAATGTGAAAATGTGTCTTTTGTTATTGACGTCACAGGCTGTGCTTTTTGATGTCTTTTTTGTTGCTAATTTCTCTAGCTCAAACATTTCTCTAGTGCAAACATCGCCAAAGTCATGGGTTCGATTCCCAGGGTATGCATGAACTGATAAAAAGCATCTACCAAATGCATAGATGTAAATGATCCTGTCAAGTTAGGCAAATAGCAACATGGACATGTTGAGTTACATGCCCTTGTCCACAAAATTACACCAGGTAAATATTCAGGATGAGCTGATAAGCTGTTTTTTGCATGCTATTGTCAATAATAAATGGAACATGTAGCTTTTAGTTTTTGGTGTTTAATTTAATTTTTTTCTATTTGAAAAATGGATATTCATTTTGAGATTTTCTAAAGATTTCATGTATCAGGGTTACTAAATTATTAGCATTTTGAATTATTAATATTAAGTGCGTGTTATATTAAGTAAATGAATATTAAGTATAGGTAAAACTGAGCATGCACAATTAAATATCCAGTATTGATATACATATGATACCAATAAATCATGCATCACAAAAGAAAAGGTTAATTGACTCTTGGTTCCTAGTTATATTGACTCTTGGTTCCTAGTTATATTAACCAATTTTAGTAAATTAATAAAGATTAATCATGATTTTATGAACTTTTTAATTATTGTTTTTAATTATTTTTTCAATGTATTTTATGGATAATTCATAAACAATTTTGCTGCTGTGTTGGGTCGCCTCTTGATCTGTGTCCTGAAGCAAAACCAGTTGAGAACTGCTACTGAAAAAATATATATATACAGGTGCATCTCAATAAATTAAAATGTTGTGGAAAAGTTCATTTACTTCAATAATTCAGCTCAAATTGTGAAACTTTTGTTTTAATAAATTCAATGCACACAGACTGAATTAGTTTTAAGTCTTTGGTTCTTTTAATTTGTGATGATTTTGGCTCACATTTAACAAAAACCGACCAATTCACTATATCAACAAATTAGAATACTTCATGAGACCAATAAAAAAAACTTTTTTAGTGTATTGTTGGCGTTCTGGAAAGTATGTTCGTTTACTGTACATGTACTCGATACTTGGGGCTCCTTTTGCTTTAATTGCTGCCTCAGTTTGGCGTGGCATGGAGGTGATCAGTTTTGTGGCACTGCTGAGGTTGGTATGGAAGCCCAGGTTTCTTTACAGTGGCCTTCAGCTCATCTGCATTTTTTTTGGTCTCTTGTTTCTCATTTTCCCTTTTGACAAGGTTCAGTCTGGTGCTTTTTGGTGGCCAGTCAAGCACACCAACACCATGGTCATTTAACCAACTTTTGGTGCTTTAGTGTGGGCAGGTGCCAAATCCTGCTTTAAAATGAAATCAGCATCTTCAAAAAGATAGTCAGCAGAAGGAAGCATGAAGTGCTACAAAATGTCTTGGGGGGTGAGGGGGACGGTTGTCGTCAAGTGACTTTGGTTTTCAGAAAACACAATGGACCAACACCAACAGGTGACATTGCACCCCCAAATCATCACAGACTGTGGAAACTTAGCACTGGATTTCAAGCAACTTGGGCTATGAGCTTCTTTACCCTTCCTCCAGACTCTAGGACCTTATGAAATACAAAACTTGCTCTCATCTAAAAAGAGGACTTTGGACCACTGGGCAACAGTCCAGTTCTTCTCCTCCTTAGCCCAGGTAAGACGCCTCTGAGTGTCTGTGGTTCAGGAGTGGCTACCAAGAGTAAGACCCACCTGTAGCGAAATTCCTTGACACTTCTGTGTTGTGGCTCCGTTGATGCCTTACCCCAGCTCAGTCCATTCTGTGTTAGGTCCCCTCAAATTCTTGAATCTTTGCTTGACATCCTCATAAGGCTGCGGATTCTCTCGTTTGTTTGTTGCATCTTTTTCTTCCACACTTTTTCCTTCCACTCAACTTTCGGTTAACATGCTTGGATACAGCACTCTAAGAACAGCCAGCTTCTTTGGCAATGAAAGTTTATGGCTTACCCTCCTTGTGAAGGATGTCAATAATTGTCTTCTGGACAACTAACAGATCAGCAGTCTTCCCCATGATTGTGTAGCCTAGTGGACCAAACTCAGAGACCATTTTGAAGGCCCAGGAAAACTTTGCAGGTGTTTTGAGCTGATTAGATGATTGGCATGTCACCATATTCTAATTTGTTGAAATAGTGAATTGTGGGTTTTTGTTAAATGTGAGTTAAAATCATCACAATTAAAAGAACCAAGGACTTAAACTACTTCAGTATGTGTGCATTGATTTTTTTTTAATACATGAGTTTCACAATTTGAGCTGAATTACTGAAATAAATGAACTTTACCACAACATTCTAATTTATTGAGATGAACCTGTATATAATATGGTGCTCATGTATCATGGACATTTTTATCTGAGAGATCATTTTATTCTGTGAATATTTCAAAATGTATTTTGTTTTTTGCTTGAATAAGGTTGAAATAGCAAGGCAAGGCAATGCAAGGCAAGGCAAGTTTATTTTGTATAGCACATTTCATACACAATGGTAATTCAAAGTTCTTTACATAAAATAAAATAAAAACAATACTCACAACAATAAAACAAGGAATTTTAAAACTTTGAAAATTATTAAAAAAAAAATTGATTTAAGAGATTTAAAAATAATTTAAGAAAACGATTATACTTATAATATAGTGCAATCAGTTCGGACAACGCACAGTGCTCATTCAATAAATGCAAAGCTAAACAGATGAATTTTGAGTCTGCATTTAAATGTGACTAAATGTTGTAGCAATCTGACTCTTCTGGAAACGATTCCAGCTTGCGGGTGGCATAATAACTAAATGCACATTCCCCTTGTTTTGTGTGAACCCTTGGTTTTTTTCTAACTGACTCGATCCTAATGATCCGAGTGGTCTGCTTGGTTTATATTCAGTGAGCATTTCTGCAATGTATTTATGTCCTAGGCCATTTAGTGATTTATAAATGAGTAAAAGTACTTTCAAATCAATCCTAAATATAACTGGAAGCCAGTGTAAGGACCTGATGACTGGTGTAATATGCTCAGATTTTCTGGTTCTTGTCAGAATCCTGGCAGCAGAGTTCTGTATGAGCTGCAGTTGTCTAATGGTCTTCTTGGGAAGGCCGTTGAGTAGACCATTACAATAGTCCACCTTGCTGGTGATAAAGGCATGAAGAAGTTTCTCCTCAAGTCTTGACTGGAAACAAAACCTCTAATTCTTGCAATGTTTTTAGATGACAGTATGCTGATTTAATTACTGCTTTGACATGACTACTATAGGAATAACATGTCTATTTTCTTCTCACGCCGCCATGTACCAGATCAAGGAGGCATGACAGCAGATATTTCCTTTTTATTGTGTCTTATCTCAGGTTGGAAACAAGGCCCTGAATTAAACCGTAGTATTGCAACAAGATGTCGAATTATTTGTGATTTCATGCTCTTTGGGCTCGAGATTTACCAAAACAGTGACAAGAATCAGTCGAATTCTTTGTGCAGATGAACAAAAAGAAAATATATTTCCTACTTGAAAGCTGTCTGCCTCAGCTTTTCAGCAGTTTTCAGCACTTGGGCTTTTTCACACAGCCTACTGTATGTGAGAAACGCTATAATGTGTTATATTGCCAAGCCTTGCGCTATTGTCTGTCCACTAACCCCAAATGTGCCAAAGTGCTCATTTCCTTTTCTGGTTGACTGGGTGGGTCAAGAGTAAATACCTCGCAGAAAAGTCAGTGAAAGTCAGGCACTGGCACGTCCAACAGCCTGTCAGCAAGTGGTCCAATACGGCAGCCCTTAATATACAGAATACCATCAAAAGTGACTTGAAGCTGCAAGAGAAAGCAGCAAAATATTTATACAAATCACCCCGGTGCTCATTGTGAGATGTATGAAAAAGGCAATCAGCTTTGTCCTGAACCTCTCGGCACACAACGGGGCTCTAATTGCTGACCCGTCCTTCACACGAGCCCGCGCGCTTCACCCCCTGTTGAGATCACCTCTAATAACACGTTCTATACAGTGCTGATGCGCTCAAACTTACCTGCTTGACACCCAGTCTGCAGCGTTTTGTCCTTGAAATATGAAGAGCGTTGCAATTCCCATGTTGCTGTCAGCTCTCCTCGAAACAGCTGATCTGGATGGAGGTAATGAAGGGATGCCACCGATTTGTGATGGCGTTAACGTTTCCCCGCGACCAGCAGAACATAATCTCTGTCTCGTCGCTTCCCATTAGTGCCTGTGATCTGCACAAACCAATATGCAAAGAAAGCAATGGAGCAGTGGAGTAATTTGGTGTGTCACTCAGCACCGAATGAAAGTATAGTGGCTAAATGGTTAGATATAATTTCTATAATAGGAATGCCGTACTGTGTGGCACTAAGACCGGACCTGTTTTCTTTGCTGGTATTGTATGCATTCACAATGAAAGGGAGCTAATGAACAGAGAGCTTTTAAAAGCTCCGCGATTATATGGAAAGCAGAGGAGAAGGGAAGGATGGCGGGAGAATGAGAGAGCGAAGCCGAAGGGGGTGGAGAGAACACTAAGTATACATAATTGCTGCTTGACACATTGGCCAAATTCTGCTGTGCCAGGATTGCAGTGAAGATGATTAACGGCTGTCCGTGTGGGTGGGCAACTTGGTCACCCAGGGCTTCTAGTTTCCATAGCAATTGTACTCCAAAGGCCATACATTACATTGTGAGAGTCCCTGAGGCCTGAGCATTGTTAAATTCCCCAATAATATTTTACATTATGCGTTTGTCCTCTCAGCGGTAATTCATTCCAGCCACTGTGATTCACAATAGGTCAGTAGTGAAAGTGGAGAGAGTCCCAATTTCAGACCTCCTATCAGAACGTGAAGGATGGCACATCTCGACGCTTAATGTTGATCAAGTGGCCCTGACTTGAGGGAAAGTGATCATTTGTCTGACATTACAGTAGGCACGTCTGTTCTGCCGATCCGATGGATGACCCGGCTGATATTTTGCAGGTATTTAAACGCCAGTCATCAAGGCTTCAAGTTAACCCTAGCAGGCACCACGTCGCAGAGCCTCCCTGTCGAGCCGCCAAAGCAGATGGCAGATGGAGTGCAGAATTTGACCCTTCCCTCCCTGAGTGCAATGCATGTGAAACCCTGGCACAAGACGCCTGATCTGGGCATGGTGCGACGAACATACCCCTGCGTGCAAACACAGACACATATTTCATCTCTCTCCGTGACGTCATGGCCTCCAGTTCCCCTGCCACTCAGAAACTGGCCCTCGTGACCGCTCACTCCTCTGCATCCTACTCTAAATGGTGTTTTGAACTTGGGGGAACCGGTGGTGAATAAGCACATCTTAAAAAAAATGATTCATACTAGATAATACATGGAAATCCCTCCAGCTATGCAACAACAGGCTAGTCATGCAGCAATTAAGCCAAGTAGCATGCAAAACTCAAAGCAGCATGCTCTGCGTTAGGGGATCCGCTCGCATACATGCGCCATTCAGGAGGGAGTAGGCGTGATGCTGGAAGACAAGCAGCAAAATGCCCGAACCCATACCACCGTCTCAGCGTGGTGCCTGAGGATGCTTTGGCAGACATCTTTAGACAAACATGTAGTAGAGCTGGAAAAACTCACAATCGGAAAGGTCAGTTGTGACCTCTGGGTGCAGGGCTATGCTGAGCCTGTCACTAGCAAGCACAACATGTTCATGTCAAACAGAAAAAAGGTACACGGGCCGCCCCGTCTCCGAGTCTGCCGTGCTGCATGTTGCGTGTGCATGCATCTGTGTTGAGGATATTTATAGCTGTTTTGATTCATCAGTAGGGTCAGCAACTGAGAACAGGTTCTTATTCAGAATTGTATTTTTTTTTCCCAGGTTAAAATGACATTTGGTTCTGTTAACAGTTCTCACACATGCTTTCATTTAGATTTTAGTCAATAAAACATGTGCAGCACAACCAGTGTAGTCTGATTCACAAACAAATGACTCTTATGAACCAATTCTTTCAAAAAAGTTTGATGTCAGTAGATTTATCTATAATAGTATATATAATATAGTGATTACATTAGAAACAGTAATATTAATTATAATTATTATTTAAGAAATAATGTTTGTATTCAACAAGGATGTGGTATTGATCAAATGTGAAAGTTAAGACATTTATGTTGCAAAACATTAACATTACATACTATTTCAAATAAATGCTGTTCCCCTTCAGGAACTCAAGCTGCGTCGAGTCACTTTGGGAACGCCCTTGCGTGACCGCATTCTGTAGCACTTGTCAAATCAGTCCAATGGAGCAGAGATACGTCACCAGCGGGGTGACGTAAGCACCAGAAAGTATAAAAGCGCATCCAGCAGAGCGCAAACCAGCTTCTGCTCTTAAGTAGCGCTCTGTGTATGTGTCTGTCTATTTATTGTTGTCTGTCCGCACAAGCATATATAAAAAAAAAACAATCATGAAAAAGTCTATGGCGAGCGAACGGCATTACAAACGCTGTGTTTCTCCCTGCCCACGATATTTGGCGGCGGGGGATATACACGATTTGTGTGTCGTTTGTTTAGGAGCAGCGCATGCACGGTCAGCTTTCGAGCAGCTGATTGTCATCACTGCGAGTTACTCATCACTGTGAGTTACTCCCCCCCCGCACAGAGAGAGAGAGCCAGACGCTTCATCTATCTTCCTCCGAGGAGGTGGATGTGATGAGTGTCGAGACAGAGGAGACTGTGGACTCGACACCACAGTCCCTCGCGTATGAGGTGATATTCGTGATTATGGGGTGTGTTTCGTACATTCGCCAAAATAAAATATCGTTTGGCCAGCAGAGAAACAGAACGCTCGTCCTAAAAATAATTAGACGAGCGTTTTCTGAATCCAGATCACAGCTTTCACAACGGGGCCTTCCGTTTTTCCCCGATATCCATGCTGAGGTGTCAAGATCGTGGAAGAAACCGTACTCATCCCGTATTACAACCCCACAGTCTCGAATTATTCAAAAGAACATCGTGGGGCTGAATGATAAGGTATATGGGGCAATGCCAGTGCTGGAGGAGACGCTTGCAAGCTTTCTCTCCCCATCCTCAGCATCGTCCCTGAAGGCCCCGTAGCTTCCCACCAGGCCCGTTAGGCTTAGTCTGGTTGGGAAAGCTTATACGGTGGCAGGTCGGGCTGGCGCATGTTTGCATACCATGGAGGTGTGTTACAAGCATACCAGGCTGACCTCAGGGGTGGGGCTGCTGAGCGGGAGCAGCCCAAGCCATCAAGCTCCTCATATTGCCAGTCTCAAAAACAGAGCGTTGCAACCCGCACCCCTCCACAGAAAGATCGGGGGTCGGGGCGATGCTCTCAGTTGGGGTCTTCTAGACCGAAAACGGATCTGCGGACCGTTATTTGTCTAAGAGGACCTTGGCGAAATGGTCCTACCATTGTCAGGTCGCTGAGGGCAGCCCACCTGGAGAGGAAAAGATAACACCTCAGTATACAGTGCCCGATCCTCCTCAGTGCCCTCACAGAGATTCATTGATACCCCTGCCACCTCGGCGCTTCAGGGCTCAGTGAGCTCCGACGAGCGAAAATCCCAGCTGCCGCCCTGCAATGGTACGGCACGGGAGAGCTCGCCCCCTCAAGTGAGGGTGCTACAGCAGTCAGGTCGGTTGTTCCTTCAGTGCCCTCATGGAGGTTCATTGATACCCCTGCCACCTCGGTCTTCCGCTTCAGGGCACCGAACTGGCTCATCTAATAATACCAGACGCCAGCCTCGAGAGGTTGGTTCCCTTAGTAGATTTTCTGGTAGCGTGGAAGCTTCTACCAAATATCTCGAAATGGGTCCTGCAGATTGTAGAGGAGGTTACAGAATCCAGTTCGGTTCTCGTCCTTCTCGTTTCAACAGGGTCATCCCCACACTAGTGGACCCCGAGCAGACTCGGTAATGGAACAAGAAGTAGATACTATCTTGAGGAAGGGGGCCATAGAACATGTTCCTTCTCTCTCGAGAGAGAGCGTCCCGGTTCTACAGCCGTTACTTCATCGTTCCGAAGAAGGATGGGGGGGTTGCGTCCGATCTTAGATCTCTGTCTTCTGAACCGCACTATCAAAAACGGCTTCGGTTCAAGATGCTCACAATCAAGCAGATAGTATCTCAAATTCAGTCCAAGGACTGGTTTGTTACGATATATCTCAAAGATGCTTATTTCCATGTTTCCATCCTCCCTCAACACTGGAAGTTCCTGAGGTTTGCTTTCGGGGGCGAAGCATACCAATATAGAGTTCTTCCCTTCGGCCTGTCACTCTCACCCCACACTTTCACAAAGAGTGTGGACGCAGCTCTGGCTCCTCTGCGACTCCAAGGCATCCGCATACTAAACTATATTGACTATTGGTTGATCTTAGCTCAGTCAGAGCAGACGGTGGTTCGACATCGAGATGTCGCTCTCGCCCACATGAGAGAGCTGGGGTTAAGACTGAACGCCAAGAAGAGTGTTCTTTCTCCACTACAGAGAACCACTTATTTAGGCGTGGTGTGGGACTCAACCTCGATGCAGGCACGTCTGTCTCCTGTTCGAATCGAGTCAATCCTCACGACAGTCATGAGGGTAAGAGAAGGCCAGTCACTCACTGTCAAACAGTTTCAGAGGCTGTTGGGCCTGATGGCAGCGGCGTCCAACGTGATACCTTTTGGCCTGCTGTACTTGAGACCTTTGCAGTGGTGGCTCAGAACCAAAGGTTTTTCATCGAGGGGGAATCCGCTTTGCATGATCAAGGTCACACAGCGATGCTTAGTGCCTTAGACATGTGGAAGAACGTTGGTTCCTGGTTCAAGGCCCAACATTAGGGGCTCCTTGTCGTCACGTAATGCAAACGACGGATGCCTCTATCACGGGCTATGGAGCGGTCATGAGTGGCCGTTCTGCCCAGGGTCTGTGGGAAGGCCATCATCTCTTTTGGCACATCAACTGCCGGGAAATGCTGGCCGTGTTTCGAGCTCTGACACACTTCCTTCCAGATCTAAGGGGGCATCATGTGCTTGTCCGCAAACAACACATCGGTGGTCTCCTACATCAATCAGCAGGGGGGTCTGCGTTCACGCCCCTTGTACAGGCTGGCGTGCCAGATCCTTCTGTGGGCTCAGGGGAAGCTCCTCTCTCTAAGAGCAGTTTATATCCCTAAATCAGGGGGCAGATATCCTGTCGAGAAAGGGGCTGAGGCCCAGGGGATGGAGGCTCTACCCCGAGGTGGTGGAGCTCATTTGGCCAGGCGGAAGTGGAACCTTTGCGTCGACAGCTATCGTACGCAACCACTGTCCGTTGGTTCTCACTCACGCATCAGCTCCAATGGGTTGATGCCATGTGCAGACGGGGCAAGGCGTATCTGTACGCTTTTCCACCCCCCCCCCCCGCCGAGGTCGCTCTGCTCCCGGGTGTTCTTGGAGGAGGGTAGTACGCCAGTGATGGGGTTTCGGTCTGTTCTGGCCGGCCCGAGTATGGTTCTCGGACTTGGTGTCCCTCCTCGACGGCTCTCCGCTGGAGATTCCGATCAGGAGGGACCTCCTCTCTCAGGCGGGGGGCGCATTCTTCACCCCCGCCCGCAGTTATGGAAGCTGTGGGCATGGCCCCTGAGTGGGCACAGCTCTTAGCATCCGGTCTCTCAACCGAGGTTGTTGAGACCATACGCCAGTCCAGAGCTCCCGCCACTAGGAAACAGTATGCCTTGAAGTGGAAACTTTTTGCTTCATGGTGCGGTCAGCGACTGCAGGACCCAGTCAACTGGCCAATTGGTACAGTTCTGGAGTTTCTGAAGGAGCGATTCTCCACAGGGTTATCTACCTCCACTCTGAAGGTATACGTGGCGGCCTTAGCTGCTTACCACGCCCTTCTGGGTGGTCAATCATTGGGAAGACACCCACTTGTCACTCGTTCCTCCGTGGCACCCTGAGGCTGAGGCCGGTACAGCGCACCTAGGTGCCCTCATGGGACCTGGCTGTGGTCCTGGAGGGCTTATGCAATGCCCCTTTGAAACCATAGAAGAAGTTGCTCATGCTCAAGACCATCTTTCTCCTCACTAAAAAGGATCGGGGATCTTCAAGCACTTTCTGTTTCATGCCTGGAATTTTCTCCAGGCATGGTTAAGGCATTCCTTTACCCGAGGGCCGGGTATGTCCCTAAGGTGCCACTTCTTCACCAGGGCCCATAGTACTTCAGGCCTTCTGTCCTCCTCCGTACCAGGAAGTAGGCCAAGAAAGGCGTTATCTGCTCTGTCCAGTTCGAGCACTGGATGCTTACGCACACAGAGCTGTCCCGTGGCGTAAAGCAGATCAGCTTTTTGTTTGTTTTGGTCCGCCAAAGAAGGAATTTCCGGCAACCAAGCAGACTATGAGTAGGTGGGGGGTCGAGGCCATCTCACTAGCCTACGAGTCCTCTGGCCTATTCTCGTTCCCAAAAAAACCCTATGGGGGTCAGAGAGCTCACGCTCCAAGGCTTTCAGCTTGGTGTGGCCTTGCAGGACATTTGTGCTGCTGCGGGCTGGTCCTTTCCACACACTTTTGTCTTCTTTTACAACCTAGACCTGGCTTCTACCGCAGTTTCCCAAGTTCTCTCTTCGTGATGTGCTTGTAAGATACACACACAGGCAGGCACTTGGTAGTATGGCGCAGTTGGTATTATCGTTCCCAAAGCGAATCTCGACGCAACTCGAGTTCCTGAAGGGGAACGTCTCTCGGTTACGTAGTGAACCATGGTTCCCTGAGGGAACGAGATGCTGCGTCTCTTTTCCATACTCCCTGCATCCCTGCAGGCGGTACTTCATCAAAGCTGGTTTGCGCTCTTCCGGATGCGCTTTTATACTTTCTGGTGCTTACGTCATCTCGCTGCTCCATTGGACTGATTTGACACGTGCTTCAGAACGCGGTCACGCAAGAGCGTTCCCAAAGCGACTCGATGCAGCGTCTTGTTCCCTCGGGGAACCATGTTTACATACATAACCTAGAGACGTTTTCTATTATTTCCATTCATCAAAAAAATCTGAAAAAGTATAACAGTTTCCACCAAAATATTAAGTAGTGCTATTGTTTTTAAAACAAGTAATAAGAAATGTTTCTTGAGCAGCAAATCAGCATACTAGAATGATTTCTGAAGAATCATGTGACACTGAAGACTGGAGTAAGGATGTTGAAATTTCAGCTTCTATATCACAAAAAAAATAAAATAATAATAATAATCCTTACAAATAAAGGGGAAAAAAAGAAATCAACAGTACGTGATCATCAGGTGATCTGTATTTTTTTAAGCACTAACTCTGGTAACATATCTGTACTCATTTCTATTTCAGAGAAATGATTGTGGTCCTCCATTCGGTTTATTCTGCTCCTGAAATTGGCTGTAATTACAAAAGCAGTGCTAATGTGGTGTCTCTTTAATTGGCAGACTTGTTGCTTTTTTACCGCCATATTAAAGCGGGGTCTGTGCACAGGGTACCACATTTATAGACTTGTCCCTCACAAGGTCCTCTGGCTGTGGTTGACCCGACTAATGAAGAGATGAAAGGAATACTAACCTCTGGAATTACAGCCGTAAACCCACTCGGATTGGATGATTTATGGCATTAGAACAAGACTAATTTGTCCCATTTTTCATACAAATTTCAATATTAATCAGTCATACTTAAAAGAAGGCAGGAACTAATTTTTCCCCCTCTTGTCACCACAAAGAGCGTGGCTTTTTCTGAAACTATGGCAGATTTCCTGCGCTCCTAGTTAAACCAATCAGGGATTTTGCCACATGCTGTCCAATCAATTAAGTCAAATGTGTGCGCAGCCCTTTGATATAGAATCATTTGTCAAATCAGTGGAGGTGGCAGAGTGCAGTTACCCAGGAGTCTGAGGCTCTTGACTCCCGTCCACCTGGAAATCAGCGTTTGGATTCAGGCATTCCTGGTATCCTCCATCCCATTAATGGGGTGTCATTGTACGTACTGGATTTAATTCAGCTAGGGTCCAAAGGCTTTTTCCATGCATTAGCCTCTTGACTACATAGCTTAACCTCTTAATTTTTTGAAAGCTTTGCCCAGAGAAATCACGATATTATATAACAGAATGGCAGCCATTAGGATTCAAATGATTTGCTTTTTGCTGTTCCTTGGTTATTGCATTTAACGTTACATGATACAACAACCACGTTCAGTGTGACATAGAGGCATCAAACATAATCTGGTTTTCTGCCATTATTGTGTAATTTTGATCGGAAGTGAAAGAATCCCGATTTCTTCAGGTAGAGTTAATCTGCTGATTGTGCTGTATGGAGAAGTAGCTTGGCACTGAGGGGTCATTTAGTTCATACATTGCACTTTTTAATAATGCTCTCATGTTTCTTTGCTCTTATGGCTCTCAGAGGAACTCCTGAAGAAAACTTCACCTAATTTCCTTCTGTAGCGATTCTAATTTAGAGCAGGCAAAATCAGGCAATTTATAGATGCAAAATATTCTTATTTTCTGAGATGGATTAATTGGAAGCCTTCAAATGAGCAATGTTTTGATTAATTATTAACTATTAACATTTTTTAGCTTAGGATATTTATGATTTTTACAGTTGCGCTATACTCAGTCCTTATCCACACAGCGGTGTGAAATACATTAATAATTATTCAACACAGAACGTGTACTTTTAACTGAATTATATTACAAAATGGTTCCCTTTTTTTCAAATTATCAGGATGTAAAATATGTCCACTTGTTTCAGTCTGATCTCCTAAGTATTCATAAGTATTTGTACATGTTATTTGCATACAGTTTTGAACTTTTGGATATATATGAAACATATACTTATGGACATATTGGCAGCATCTAAAATAGCACAGATGTAGAAACAGAAACATCTTACAAATGCTTTAAATTTATATTATGTGGATATTTAATATGATTTAATATCAACTTAAAGCTACCGCTTTCCATAAACATGTAACAGGCAGATAAATGTGCAGTGACGTTTAATTATTAACTTTAAAGCAGCCTGTGAAAATTATTTCAATTTAAAATATCAAGTGCAGCGTTTTTACTTAAGTGTGTTTGACATGTTTGAGTTACATTTGGACACAGTTCCCATGACATAACTCTTAATCTGCACTTTTGACACCACTGATTATTCACCTCATTATGAATCCGTTTTTTATTGTAAATTCAGATTAGTGGGAGCCGTCTACTTTTTGTACTCTTTAAAGTGATTTGTATGTAACGAACACTTGATGTACCTCAGGAACCACTACACAAATTAGTTTCCAGCCATAAACAAGGTCTAGTTAAATTAAAAGAGGTGCATAGAATGAACATACTGAGCTGAAAATAATGCTAGAGTTGTTTCAGTCCCATGATTTTTATCTGATCTTCCATACTGATCAAAGTCATTCAACTCGAGTGCTAAATATTTCAGTAAGAATAAAAAACAGTGTGGGATGATCACATGATTCATTTATATGATCTAAATTGGCCTTTTCTCTGTATTTAATCTGCAAATAAGAGGTCTTCAGACAATGTTATCGCACACATGCTGTCAAGTGTCATGCAGTTAATCGATTATTTGGATCTGTGATTTGTGCAGCTCCACATTTCATCATGTTCTGTTTTGACAAGGAAGCAAATCTTCATATTCGGGAACAAAAAAAGCCATCTGGAGCTTTTATTGCACATGCTTTCCCCACGTTTATGATTATAAGGTATTGCCTATAACGTGGTATAATGATCCACCCATTGAAAGTAGTCATTTTCCTGATGTAGGGTGAGATGCTAATGAGACTGTGTCACAGGCAGTAGGAGTGGCGCTGTATCTTTACAGTGGGTGGCTAAGCGCGGGGAGCATGGAAGAATCTCCCATAAGCTTAAAAGCAAATTAATGTCTCTCACCTTCATGCAACCTTTCCCTCCCTCTCCTCTTCATGCTATTATTCATAGGACTCTCACTGTCAAGTTTGGCAATAATTTGTATACTATTCTTAAAAACGTTCCCTGCCCCATTCCAAGAGGCACTGAGGGGAATAGAAAAGGGACTATGACAATTAAAGGTGATTTTTTTTTTTCTGCAGCGATGAGTGAGTTTGGCTTAAAATGTAAAATGTATGATTTCCTGAGACCCTCGGTCTGGTCCACATATGGGAGTCTTTATTGGGGAAGGGCTGGAGGGAAATGCTATGGTATGATAATCATTAAACGGATAAAAGTACTATGAGAGCATTGCGCTCAAAGGAATATTAAATATGCTCCAAATACTTGTATTCTGGGAAGGAGAATTAAGACTTGTTGTTCAAAGACAAAAAGAATCGTAAATAGTACATTATAACTACCAGATGACCTCATTAGACTCCGCTCCTCCAATCCAGAGCTGCTTTTGCATTGACATCTGATTGTTAACATCTCACATACAGCAGAGAGCTTGATAATAAGACATTTACTTGTAGTCTATTCTCTAAAGGTCCATATGGGGCTTACAGGTCTTGAAGCAGTCGACTTGACACTCAATATAAACAAGCTCTGGAAGATTTCAGACTGAATCAAGCGCTGAAGATTTCTAGCACTGTTCACTGTGACAACATATGCTGCGGTTGATAGCCATAGCCAGAAAACAGTGAGAGGTCTGGAATAGAAATAATGTTAGGTTTGCTCCCTTGTTACACTGGCTGATGACATAGACTATATTTTCAGTCACGGGCCTGTTTTAATAGGGCATTTTTCATGTGCAGACGTGTACTGTTATTTGCGGTTACATTTTGTATCGTATTTGTTCTCATGCATTATTAATTTCTAGTTAGTCATACATATAAACAGTTTTTGTCATGCCTGCAAAGCTGTCTTGCATTGAGTTAAGGAAAAAATTCATTTTCCATCACCTCATGGTCATTTCATACCGGTATAGTTCCTTTCTGCATGGAGTGGCAAAAGGAGTGTTGAGAGCTGTTATGCTGCTCTTTTCCATACAATGGAAGTAAAGAGTGGCCACAAATGTCAAGCCTCCTTTCCACTATCTCCGACATTCACATTTCACCCACTAATGGAAGTAGCACTGAACTTTCAAACTGGCCATAAAGCAGCATTACCCTCTGTTAATTCACCACGGTAAACTGAATGAAAAATGAATTTATCGACACAAAACAAATGACCGGCTAATCAATGTATGTAAAACTTTTATAATTATTTTACACATAATTGTTCATAACCACCCATTTTACAGATATGTTGTTTAAAAAAAAGTTTTAGTGCAAAAATATTGGTAATTACTACCTTATGCTCATAATTTTGATTACAGTACATGACAACTGGTCTGCGGTAGCTTCTAGAGAGGAAAAATAAAATAAATTATTATATATATATATATATCCTGCAATAAGGGCCAATACATGAAATTTGACAAAATAATAAATACATACATAATTTATTAATAAAAAGATAAACTATCCTTTAATGTATGTTTTCAGGTTTCATATTGAAATGCACATTGATTGTTCATCCACTTGGCTGTTTGTTTCTTTTCAAATATATTTTGTACACCTTCCTCGGGCTGTTTTGTTCCTCTTTTTAGGTTCCTGTGAGTCATGTGGTGCTGTAAGGAATTTTTATTTTTTTTTAGTGGACACTCTGCCGTCTGTAAAATGTTGATACCTCTTAGCTCTCAGGATATAAAGGCATATCCTCCAAAGTCGAGGCTACATCACACAGCCAAAGCAAGTGCCAGGCCAGCAAAATACAAGCAAGACAGTGTCTGTAATACCGCTACCATGTGCTTAGTGTTCCTGGAGTAGAAAATCCATATTGAAAGGCCAGCATGGGAATCTTTTGATGAAGTGATTTGACTGCAAACAGAATTTCTACTTTAATATTTTGTACGGCTTGATCCCTGCGGTTTGTACCTCACCTTTTTGGTGAATCACAAACCAAAAGAAAGAAAGAAAGAGAGAAAGAAAAAGAAAGAAAAAGAAAAATGTAGTTTACAAGTCAAGTCAGTCAAGCCCAGACACTGTTTTACATGTTTTAATTTTTTTATCCTCTATTCTTATCCTTTGTTGTCCTTCTCGGACTATAAAGCCTTTTACTTTAATTATTTATTTATTATAATTTTTTCAGTTTATTACTTTAGTTTTATTCCATTTTCATGTGAAGATAAAACACATGACCTTGTCTTTCTGTTTTCAGCTTTATGAATTGCAGTCTCATCTCTCTGCAGTTTTTCATAAAGACTGCGTGCAATCAAAGCACACAATTCTCAGATAGGCTGCCCCTCAGTTGTAGTATTGAAAAGCATCTAGACAGGCTTTTCTTGACAACTGCAATTATGTTTCTGTAGAAAAGAGCTCAAATTATAAGAAAAGACTTGTTCTGAGACTCGGAAGGTCCTTGAGTGCTTGAAATGCAGCACATAGATAACTGTTATTGAGTTAATTAGTCTGGGCTTATTAGGATCTCCCCTTCAGTCTTTCTCTCTCTGTAAAAATTACTTAAGTCCACCATGGGTATGCATCTATTTCCCTCAGTTTAAAATCAATCTTGACAATCAATAACCATTGCTATTAATGTTAGAGAAGGCAAAGCCAAGTCAATACCTTTAAGTGTATCAAAAGTGTAAATAAACACTTGAGAGGCTCATCTCTAAAAGAAGCAAGAGTCATCGTCCTTAAATAGGCAGCGATTAAACTTAAGCATTTATGCATTCATAAAGCTTTTTAATTACACACTTTTAGCCATGGAGTATAAACAGACATGGATTTTATGGATATCTTTATACATCTGCAGTAAATAGTGGGGGGGGGGGTTTTTAAAAATTGGTGGGGTTTTTTAAAAAAAATAAATGGGGTTTTTATTTACTACGAAATACCTAGTCTGGTGAGACTTATTATGAACTAATATATTTTTTTTATTTGAAGAGTAAATATAAGATATTGCGATGCCTTTAATATTTAAAATATAAAATGTCCTGCTTTTGTTAGGTGTCCCTCATATGGAATCTTTTTAATGAGAATTACCATCTATGTTTGCACAACAACTTAAAAAAAAAGGCCCCAAATATGACACCTACAGGTTCGCTGCGGTTGGTCATCATATGTATGGAAACACTTAGATCCATATGGTGTCCATATGCTTAAATATGATTCAGATGGGACCTGTGTGGGGTTCCCGCTGTGTTCACAAACTTTGAACAGTTTCATTAATCAGTGTCACCATCAGGTGTCTTGTTTGCAAGGCAAGGCCTAAGTGACAGTGATAAGTGATCCTCCTCTTGTTCCAGCATGAGCCCTAATACAGTGGGCTTTTCACATTATCAGCCGCAGACAAAGACAATGCCACTCCGAATGAATGGAAGTGTCAAGTTATTCCATAAGTGGGCAGTCCAAACCATTAACAATTTAAATGTCATACTGAGGAAGCTAACATTGAAGGTTGATGCAGATATTAGGTCCTTACTTTTCCCATCATCCGACGTCAACGCTTAAAGCTCGACGACCTTCCGACTCTCTCTTTTCACATTGAGCTGCAATGACAGAAGCCAGGTGTGTGGTGAGACCACATGTAGACGGAGTTTTGACCTTCGGCCTGATGAGGGATTTCAGGAAGCGTGGAGGGTAGAGGGCAGAGTTGTAGACTGATGGGCAGTTAAACGTGGACTCCAAATGTTTTTTCTCATGAGATGATGCCTTCACTTAATGCATAACTAATGCACAGCATCAAAAAGTTGTTTCATCAATAACTAGATCCTGTTTCATCTTGAACCTTCAGACTAATGTAATCAATAAGATCTAATTATTAAGTTAACTCCAACAATGTAATTGAAGATGTCCTTCAACTCCACCTGCATTCTAGGGAGCACTTCAGAAAATTTGCTTTGAATTTAGTTGAAAGTACATGATTGAATTTTAATGCATAATTAAATCAAGCAGTAAATCAATTCATCCCTCTCTGAAAATGAGAATTCAACACTCCCAAGCATCAGAAGCCAATTATGATGAAGTTATTATCATAGAGTCACATAATGGCACAAAATGACTGCATTGGCACCAAATTGGCGCTCGTCAATAGAGCAGCAAGCAAAATTGCAGGTACTACATCGAGTGCGTATTTCCATCTATTTCACTAAAATAAAGATGGCAGTTTACCCACACAAAACCTCTGGGGGGGACTTAAACTGCTTTCTTGATGAAGAACCAGATCAAACTGGTCTAATTTCCTAAATGAATCCTCCAGAACTATTACCAGTGAGCCCAACCTCTGCATAATGTGATGAGCAAAGGGAACATTGATGAACTTTTTTAATTATTATGCCGCTTGGGAATTTTGACATACCAATACGGAGATCCACACCGTCAGGCTGTGCACTGTTTTTCAGCTCCTTTTTAATTCACCCAATTTGTTGCTCCAAATGAAACACTGAAAGGTTAGAGTGTGGAGTAATTAACAGCACCGGGCCTAATGAAATCAGGAGGGGATGGCGTGTACCATGAGGATCAATACAGGTCTTTAAGTGTGAGTTGGGTAGGAATTGTTCAGGGAATTAAGGAGCACTTAACAGTAATAAGTTGATGACTACACACCTGCATGTGCTAAATGAGAATCTGTTGTAACACAGATAGAGGTGTCACTCGAAGGGCGGCATATTTGTTGATCTTCTAATATGAGACTGAAATGCAAAATAGTTTTGTGTTTGTCCTAGTAGTGGAGGAACAGATGCTAGCTGTAAAATGTGCAGCTTCCGCGCCATTCTGAAGCATAATTCAATTCAATTTTATTTGTACAGTGCTTTTCACGATACAAATCCATTGCAAAGCAACTTTACAGCAAATTAAGTTTCCTCTTCAGGAACTCGAGCTGCGTCGAAGTCACTTTGGGAACGTCCCTTGCGTGACCGCGTTCTGAAGCATTTGTCAAATCCGTCCAATGGAGCAGCGGTGACGTCACGAGCAGGGTGACGTAAGCACCGGAAGCATAGGCACATCTGCCACGCACCTGGTTAGTTTTTGCTCTTCAGCGAGCGCGTTTGTGGTGTGTGTGTGAATGTATGCAAAGCACTCAGTCAGTAAAAAAAAAAAAGTTAAGCGAAAAAAAAGAATGCCAAAATACAAATCAAAAAAGAATGTGGCGAGCGGACGGCGTTTCAAGTCGTGTGTTCCTCCTTGCCCACGTTATATCTCAGGTGAGGATACACACGATTTGTGTGGGTAGCTCTCGAGGGGGCTGCCTGCCATGATTGTGAGCTTCTCCCGCTCCGTGTGCTTCGCTCCCGCCTGGCCGTCTTTGATGAAAGCGGCCAGGCTCGTGATCCTGCTGGGTCTGGCCCCGCTGTTGTTGAGGCTGTTATCGTGGAGATCGCAAGTGGATTTAGCGGAGGGATCCGAGACGGGCTCGTCCTTATCTCGGTCCTCACCCGCTAGATCCACGGCCCCCTTTCAGGGTTCGGAAGCCCGCCCCGCAGTTTCTTCCCCCCCGAGAGAAGACCAGACGCTTCATCTATCTTCCTCCGAGGAGGTTGATGTGATGAGCGTCGACACGGAGGAGATTGTGGACTCGCCACCACAGTCCCTCGCGAATGAGGAGCTCGTGGAGGTTGTTACTCGTGCTATAGCTAAATGAAATATCGAATGGCCAGCCGAGAAACAGGACGCTCGTCCCAAAAGCAAGTTGGACAAGCGCTTCCTTAAAGTTAGATCGCAACCTTCACATCGGGGCCTTCCATTTTTCCCCGATCTCCATTCTGAGCTTTCAAGATCGTGGGATAAACCGTATTCGTCCCGACTCTTTAGCCCCTCTGTTTGTAATTATTCGAACATTACGGGGCTAAATGAGAAGGGATATGGAGCGTGCCGGTGGTGAACAGATGCTCGCGAGCTATCTGTCCCCATCCTCAGCATCGTCCCTGAAGCAGTACCCTGTACCAAGCCGACCTGCTAAAAGACCTGGACGCTAGGGAGGGAGAGGAATCCGACGCAGTCGCCAAACTGCATCGGGCCACAGATCTGTCCCTTCGGGCCACCAAGGAAACGGCCAGAGCCATCGGCCGTTCCATGGCAGCTCTTGTGGCCACGGAGCGACACCTGTGGTTGAATCTGTCCGAGTTACAAGATAAGGACAGATTCTTCCTGCTGGATGCCCCGCTATTGCCTTCTGGCCTCTTCGGCGGCGCAGTAGACACTGTCGTCGAGAGGTTTCAGGAGGAGAAGAAGCAAGCGGCGGCATTCCAGCGCTTCCTCCCTCGCCGGCCCCAGGTATTTGGGACTGCTGAGCGGGAGCAGTCCCAGCCGTCTAGCTCCTCATATCGCCAGACCCAGAAACAGAGCGGCCGGGGCCTTCTAGACAGAAAACGGATCTGCAGACCGTTATTATGTCTAAGAGGACCTCGGCCAAGCGGCCCTGACAATTCCACCGTCAGGGCCACGAGGGCAGCCCACCACGGGGAGGAGAGGTACACACCTCAGCACACGGTGCCCGACCCTCCTCAGTGCCCTCGGGGAGACTTACTGATGCCCCTGCCACCCTCGGTGCTTCAGGGCCCAGTAGGCTCCGGCGAGCAAAATTCCCAGCTGCCGCCCGGCGACGGTACGGCACGGGAAAGCTCGCCCCCTCAGATGAGGGCGCTAGAGAGCATAGATCGTTTTTTCCCTGCCGGTCAACCGCTTCAGGGTACCGAAGTGGCTCTTCTAGTAACACCAGACGCCAGTCTCGAGAGACTGGTTCCCTTAGTAGATGTTCTGGCAGCGTGGAAACTTCTGCCGAATGTCTCACAATGGGTCCTGCAGACTGTAGAGAGAGGTTACAGAATTCAGTTTGGTTCTCGTCCACCTCGCTTCAACGGGGTTATTCCTACATTAGTGGGCCCCGAGCAGGCTCTGGTATTGGAACAAGAAGTAGAAACTCTTTTGAGGAAGGAGGCCATAGAACGTGTTCCTCCTCTCGAGAGGGAATCAGGGTTCTACAGCCTTTACTTCATCATTCCGAAGAAGGATGGGGGATTTTGTCCGATCATAGATCTGTGTCTACTGAACCTCGCTATCAAACGATTTCGATTCAAGATGCTTACGATCAAACAGATTGTGTCTCAAATCAAGTCCGAGGACTGGTTTGTCACGATAGATCTCAAGGACGCATACTTCCATGTATCCATTCTTCCTCAACACATGAAGTTCCTGAGGTTTGCTTTCGGGGGCGAGGCATACCAATATCGAGTTCTTCCGTTCGGTCTATCACTCTCACCCCGCACTTTCACGAAGTGTGTGGATGCGGCGCTGGCTCCGCTGCGACTCCAGGGCATCCACATACTGAATTACATCGACGATTGGTTGATTTTAGCTCAGTCAGAGCAGATGGCGGCTCGGCATCGAGATGTTGTCCTCGCCCCTATGAAAGAGCTGGGGTTATGGCTGAACACCAAGAAAAGTGTGCTTTCTTCAGCAAAGACAACAACTTATCTTGGCGTGGTGTGGGATTCGACAACGATGTAGGCACAGCTGTCGCCTGCTCGTATCGAAGCGATTCTCACAGCCGTGAGAGGAGTGAGAGAAGGCCAGTCACTGACTGTCAGACAGTTTCAAAGACTGTTGGGTCTGATGGCAGCTGCGTCCAACGTGATACCTTTTGGCCTGCTGTACATGAGACCCTTGCAGTGGCTCAGGACCAAAGGGTTTTCCCGGTGGGGGAATCCGCTTTGCATGATCAAGGTCTCGCGGCGATGCTTACGTGCTTTAGACATGTGGAAGAAACCTTGGTTCCTGTCTCAAGGCCCGTCGCTGGGGGCTCCTCGTCATCGTGTAACGCTAACGACGGACGCCTCCCTCACGGATTGGGGAGTGGTCATGAGTGGCCGCTCGGCCCGAGGTCGGTGGGAAGGCCATCATCTCATGTGGCACATCAACTGCCGGGGAATGCTGGCCGTGTTTCGAGCTCTGACACACTTCCTTCCAGACTTAAGGGGGCATCATGTGCTTGTCCGCAAAGACAACACATCGGTGGTCTCCTACATCAATCAGCAGGGGGTCTGCGTTCGCGCCCCTTGTACAAGCTGGCGCGTCAGATCCTTCTGTGGGCTCTGGGGAAGCTCTTCTCTCTAAGAGCAGTTTATATCCCTTGGTATCTAAATCAGGGGGTAGATATCCTGTCGAGACAGGGGCTGAGCCCCGGGGGATGGAGGCTCCACCCCGAGGTGGTGGAGCTCATTTGGGGGGAGTTTGGCCAGGCGGAAGTGGACCTATTTGCGTCGCAGGAAACGACACACTGTCCGCTCTGGTTCTCCCTCACACATCCAGCTCCACTCGGACTGGACGCTATGGTGCAGACTTGGCTGAGGCTTTGTCTGTACGCATTTCCCCCGATTGCTCTGCTCCGGGTGTTCTGGAGAGAGTTCGCCGGGACGGGGTCCTTCTTTTGCTAGTATCCCCGTTCTGGCCAGCCCGAGTATGGTTCTAGGATTTGTGTTCCTCCTCGACGGCTCTCCGCTGGAGAATCCGATCAGGAGGGACCTCCTCTCTCAGGCAGGGGGCACCATTCTTCACCATCATTCAGGATGTTTGTGCTGCGGCAGGCTGGTCCTCCCTGCACACATTCATTCGGTTTTACAGTCTCGATCTGGCGTCTACTCCAGGGTCCCAAATCCTTTCATCTTGATGTGCTCGCCAGATACACACCAGACAGCGACTTGCTCATATGGCGCAGTGGGTATTCTCATTCCCAAAGCGTC
>JADLZN010003896.1:87500-90000 GCA_018155175.1 Sinocyclocheilus anophthalmus | reverse complement strand
TTGCAATGCAGAGGGCTTTGCGGGTGAGGCGGGTGTTGTAGATGTCCTGAAGGGATGGGAGAGAGGCACCAATGATCTTCTCGGCTGCTCTCACTATGCGTTGAAGTGTCCACACACTGTGTGGCGCCATACCACACAGTGATGCAGCTTGTCAGGATGCTCTCGATGGTGCCTCTTTAGAAGGTGCACATGATGGGGGCCGGGACTCTGGCTCTTCTCAGTTTGCGGAGGAAGTAGAGACGCTGCTGTGCTTTCTTGGCCAGTGCTGCGGTGTTGTCAGCCCAGGAGAGATCCTCTGTGATGTGCACACCCAGGATCTTGGTGCTGCTCACCCTCTCCACAGACACACCATTGACGGACAGAGGAGCATGCAGAGTGCGCACTCTCCTGAAGTCAACAAAAATCTCCTACATCTTCTCCACATTTAGAGAGAGATTATTGTCACTGCACCACCCGGCCAGGCAGCTCACCTCGCTCCTATAGTTTGTCTCACCTCTGTTGCTAATGAGACCCACTACAGTCGTGTCATCCGCAAACATAATAAGGAGGTTGGAGTTGTGTGACGGTGTGCAGTCGTGGGTCAGCAGAGTGAAGAGGAGGGGGCTCAGCACACATCCTTGGGGGGCCCCAGTGTTCAGTGTGATGGTGCTGGATGTGTTGCTGCCGAACCGAACTGCCTGAGGTCTTCCAGTCAGGAAGTCTAACAGCCAGTTGCACAGCGAAGTGTTTGGCCCCAGCTGGACCAGTTTGTGAATGCGCTGTTGAGGGATGATTGTGTTGAATGCTGAACTGACGTCTATGAACAGGGGGGGGGGCATTCTGACGTATGAGTATTTTTTGTCCAGATGTGTGAGTGCTGAATGGAGGGTAGTGGCGATGGCATCATCAGTCGAGCGGTTGGACCGATATGCAAACGGGAAGGGGTCCAAGGAGGGGGGGAGGGCACACTTGATGTGGTGCATGACTCGACCGTTCAAAGCACTTCAGAGATGGGGTAAGTGCAATTGGACGGTATTCATTACACTCCCATTCTGTGTGATTTATAAGTGTTTTGAAAAGTGGGGTATGGGGTAATGTCCTGAAAAGTCACCTTCTCATTGTAATACCTATGACCTTTGTCATTATACAAATTTATGTACTCATTCGTCTCAAAAACGCACGCACGCACACACACACACACAAAACACACGCAAGCGCACAAACGCACGCACACACGCGCGCACAACACACACCACGCACACAGGCACGCACACACACCACACACTCTTTTTTTTTCCCCCACTCCTCTCACACACACACACACACAGTGAATAATAAACAGAATGAATAAAGCTGTCTACTCCATCCACACATTCTTCATCTGTCCTCTGTTTATTCTCTGAAGGGAGTTTTTCTGGAGCAATCTCTAGAGTCTCCAGACTGTGACACACACATAAATATGATTCATAATGAAAGTAAATAATGTTGAAGGGGTTTGTCTTAGTCTGTGGCTATTATAATTAGCGTTAAATAAAAACGACACTGTTATGTCATAGCTGGTCTCATCCTGTTGAGTCATAAACAGACAAACAGCAGATGTGTTTACAGTAAACATGTTGTACAGTCAGACAGTCGTACCTCGTTTTTTGAAACATTTGGCCATCGTTTCCATGTTTAAGAGGCAACATTAAGAAAAACATTCCATTTTATAATGTTGTAAATTAGAGCTGCATAATGATTAATCGTGATTAATAATAATAAAAATAAAAGTTTATGTTTACGTACTATATGTGTGTGTACTGTGTGCATTATGTATATATAAATACACACACATGCATGTTTATGTTTTGAAAATATATTTACATGTATTTACATATATTTATATTCATATAATTTATAAATAATATATAAACATAACATAGTTCTTAAATATGTACATTTCTTTTGGTGTATTATATTAATAAAATGTAATATATTTTTACCACAATTTCTACCAAAGTAAAAGTCTATAGCTGGGAACTAAAATAGTAAATCAGTCATTAAAAAATTTACAATTTAATAATGATATATATTAAATTTATAATTAAATTCTAAATGAATACGACTTTTCAGTTGTTCATGGTTTACTATAAGACTTAGGAATCAGGATTTTAAAAATATTTTATGCACAGTTTAGAAAATTGTCAATAATAAAAATATAGGATTTGCCGATTTATTTATTTATTTGTTTATATTTTTTTAAAGTTATTTGTGAGGGTGTTGCTATGCAGTTGCTAGGCTTAGGGTTTGGATTTCTTTCTGTCTGGTTTAAGAACAGTCCTGCATCCTCGGGTTTCTGGTGTCTAGATGCTTGCTTCAATGGAAGTTTAGCATTATAGTAATTGAATCATGTGTTTTAGCTGTTGTGTAGTGCTCGACACACTCGTGTTTGTCTGTTTTTGACAAGCACACACGCTTACTTTCAAATTGAAATGAAAGAAATGCTATAATTATGAGCACAGGATGTAGCTGGAGGAAATGT
>JADLZN010003896.1:62500-77500 GCA_018155175.1 Sinocyclocheilus anophthalmus | reverse complement strand
AATACATATATCCATACATATTTAGACAAAAAAAAGGAAATTTGCATTTGTTAATTATTATTTTTATTTTATTTAGTGATTAATTGTTATTGCATTTGTTATTTAAGTAATACAATAGCAATTTATTAATATAAATAACTAAATAATATGCGATTATTTTATAGCACAATTTCATTATAGTAATAATGCTATTAATATTATGTATATAATGATTTGTAGATACTTTAAAATAATCATATTAATATAAAAAAACTATGATCTTCAAATAAATATTGTAAGTATATCTATGTATTAATGACCATTATATAGAGATTTTTTTACATTGCCGAGTTACTTTTTACATTATGCTGCATATTCTAAACATTTGTGTTTTCCAGATAAAAAGTTTTCCTCTCTTTGCTATGACAAGCCCGGACACAAGAAATGCAAATGCACACCGAGTGTTAAAGGAAAGGGTTACGACTGTAAATGTAAGTGTGTGTGCGATTTATGCCATCGATGGACAGTGTTTTCTGTGTGTTTACGTGATGCTGTGTGTGTTTCAGCTGTTCTTAAAGTCACCATTGAGCCGGCAAGACCAGTCGAAGTCGCAGTCAGCCCGACGACCGTCTCCACGGCAACAACTCCCATGACAACCAACAGAAAAACTACAACTACAGCCACTCCTACTACTACCGTTACCATAGCAACTTCTGTTCCGACAAGCACTGCCATGACGACAGTGACACAGACTACTGTTGCTATAGCAACAACAACAACAACTACTACAGCCGTCACAACTGTTGTTATGACCACAAGTCCAACTACAGCGTTGACATCATCGGCACTGACAACTACAGACACGCCTCCAACGACAACCTCCATCAAAACAACAACAACAACAACAACAACAGCAAGCACACAGATGAGCTCAACTACAACACTAGACAACCGCATTCACAGAGAGAACACCGCCAAACCACGAGGAGACGTACACAGTGAGATCTATTCATGTCTCTTCTGCTCAGCAAGGCTGCATTTGTTTGATTAAAAATTACAGTGAAAAATCTGAAATATTTTTACAATTTAGAATAGCTGTGTTCTGTGTGAATATCTGTTAAACTCTAATTTATTCCTGTGATGCGCAGCTGTATTTTCAGCATCATTACTCCAGTTTTCAGTGTCACACGAATCTTAGAAATCCGTTATAATATGTGCATTATTGAAATATTCCTGACGTGCGCCCAATAATTTTTGGTGGACACTGATCATTGCTAGGTTGTTTCTACGAGCAGAGAGGTTCCCAGTGACTGATAACCACGCACACACCCGCTTCAAAAGAACCGATTTATTGAAATAGAACCATTTTTGACATTATAAATGCCACTTATGATCAATTTAATGCATACATGTTTGAATACAAAGTATAAAGTATTAATATTAAAGTTATCTATAATACCAAATAGTCATTGTTAGTAGTATTCTAACGGCTTGTCCGTACTTATCCTTTATTTCCCTTTGGGAATTTTTCTGCCTAACTTCTAGCATGGCAATTTCGTCATCAACTACTGTGACCTCGTGGCCGCAGTGGTTATCGCACGATTATGGGCGTTGTTGCTATATATTTATAAGGTGTTTATCTTTTAGCCTGATCCGGTATCTGAGGCAGTATAACGCCAGTTAGCTCTCTCCCTATTTCGTGATTCTTCAGCCTTAAATCTGTCTCCGACTGCAATTGGTCGAGCCATGTTAAGGTGTACGCCGCCTATGACGTACTCGCCCACATCCAGAATGTGCTCTAAAGTAGGGCGATCGATCGGGAGGAGACGGCAGTCAATTCAGGTAGTCCGCGGTCATGTAAGCTGAGAGATGTAGGATTGAACGACTCTGATGTATTGTAGCACGTTCCTATCAGGCTGGTCAGGGTGGCTGCATGACGATTGCTTACATACTGCTTGACCTCGCGCATAGCGAGTATAATTGTAAATCCCGATAGGTGTACTCGTGTAAGATATTTACCGATAATTCACAAGAGGTTATTTCCTGCTGTAACGAGTCTCCTGGCTGTTTCAGCGTTCGTTTCGCTGAACGTGCTTATGTTTATACTATGTTAGGCGTGCTTACATCGATTCTTAAGGCATGATATCCTTGCTGAGGACTGTAGGCTTGACGAAAGCGATTGATGGGCCTGACGTCATTCATTGTTCTGATACTTGCGGTTAATTTTGCACTTGAGCAGATTTTTTAATAGTCCGAATGGTTTAGATTTCTTCTCGACGTCCGATGAGCAAGAAGCGGCTCGTACTTGACACATAATTTCGATTGGGCTATATATGGTATCCGTCTTTCTGTTTTTTGTGCGTGCTCGTCCAGTGGATCGCTGAGGACCCCTGTTCTTTTATATTCTTCCACCTCTTCTCCCCCCCCCCCCCCCCTCATGTCATTCCTAAGGATCATCATACGCTTCATTTTGTTTTGTCTTTCCCTTTTCCCCTATGTCCTTTCATCTCCCTCTTGCACTTCTCTTTCCCTTTTCATTAACAGATTTAAAATTGTTAAGGAAGAAAATCCAACGAGGCAGTTTTCTACATTTACATTTATGGATAATTTTTTATAACAACATATTTTAAAAATGAAACAATGAAAAAAATGACATTTTCACACCAAAGCAAAACAACCCCCCCCCCCCACATTTTTTTTTTTTTTTCAATTGAATCAATATCCGAGCCGGTCGGGTTATTTTACTATTATTCAGATTTTTCATCGTTTGTATTTTTAGATTTTCATTCACGGTTTAAAAGTTTTACTAAGTGTATTGGCTTTGTGTATTGTTTTAGTTTTAGTAGTTATTGAATATATATACGTTATTATTTTGGACATCAATTTTAAACAAAATTACAACTAAAACAGGTTGCCGTGGCAAAACTAACGTTGATAATTATTTATCTAACCCCCCCCCCCATTTATTAAAAATGTAAAATTTAAATTATAATTATAAAAGGGCTATAGTATAGATATATAAAAAGCCTGAATCAGCGTTATGATCTATATATACAGTGCATCTTATGAATCTTATATTAATAAACAAAATTTCTATATTCTAATATATAGAGTATATACAGTGTCTTCATAAGTGAACAGTGAAGACGAGAAGTTGTCTGTTGTGTGAGCCAGCATCTGTAAATATGATTAAAAGATGTATATGAGACAAAACTACAGAATGTCATTAATTTTATTATTAGCTGTTTCAACACATTTATGTTTTACCTAATAAAAAGGACAGCACTTTTAGAGTCTGATGTGAGCATAGGTATTGGCACAGTTGAACTTAAGGCAGAAGTAAAAGATTAAAAGCTATTATTTAGCTGCAGATCTCTTGCATGCAATCACAGCAGTGAGTCTACCACCCATAGACATCACCAGACTCTTGGTCTCATCCATTGAAATGCTTTTCCAAGCCTTTAATACAGCCAATTTCAACTGTTGCTTGTTCTGGGGAGTTTCTGCCTTTAGTCTCCTCTTCAGCCAGTGAAATTCATGTTCAATCGGATTTAAATCTGGAGACTGACTTTGCATTTCTTTGCCCTGATAAACTCCTCGACTGAACTGGCAGTGTTTTGGGTCATTGACCTGATCCAATATGAAGCGCTTTCTGATGAGTCTGGTGGCATTTTCTTGAATACTGGTAGCCAAGATGGTTTTGTACTCTTCTAAATACATTCTGCTGCTGTCATCACACATTAAGTCATCATAAAATTGAATGGGCCTGTTCCAGAGACACCATGCATGCCCATGCCCATAGACCACACCTCCTCCATTGCTTTACAGATGAGGCCTGTATATGATAAGGAATCTGCAATATTCCCATCATGAGATAAAGGATAATCTCTTTGTTCTACCGTCTATAAAACCATGTTCACAAAACCACTAATGCTTTTTCACTAAACTATATCTTGCCTTTAGTTTGGTGTGGTCAGAGGTTTGCATATTTGCTGTAGCATCTTCGGTAATTCCTGTGTCCAAGTCTCCTGCGGACGTTAGCTTGGTCGAGCATAACCCCAGCTTTCTGGCGGTTTTGTGGTGTGGTGAGTTTACAGTACAGTATGGTACGGGTTATTTCTCCCAGCTTTTATGATTGGGTCGTCATCAACTGCTTTGTTTTTGTTTTAGGATGATCAGGTCGTCGTGGATGTCTGAGGTCTCTCGCGGTGGTTCCAAACTCATGATTTGTCCATAGCCCTTTGTTTTTGCTATTAGCTCGAATTCTGGTTGCATTCCAGAGTGTGGCTTTTTCCAAAGGTTATAGCTCCCCTTCGTCTTCATCCTGGTTTGTGTGTGTCTTCATCGAATGCAAGACTCAGAATGCACAAGCAATGGATATAACAGATACGACACATTCCCTGCTTTAATATCTGAAGAATTAATGTAAAGACACAGCTGCTCACTTAGGGAGCCTGGGAGGCAAACTAACTGTGCCGATACTTGTGCTCAACCAGATGAACCCTAAAGCGTGGATCTTCTTCGCATGGTAAAAAACTTATATGTTGACTCAAGCAAACAGCCCCCCAGAAATTTTGTCTTTACGTCCCACTATCTTACGGGGGAAACGAGGTGTATATATTTGTTGTAGTTTACTAAAAAGCCTGATGAAAAGTATGAAGCAAGCATTAAATGATTTCAAACCGACTACATGTTAATGCTATAAACTCTAGGCCTACGCTCAATTCACACCACTGCAAGGTTTTAAGAACATGAAAATGGACTTAAAATTGTGGATTATTTGACATATATTCCATACATCAGTAGTTACTAATTACAGAATTGGGGTTGTTCATTCATCAGATTAGCTCTGTTGAGTACAGAGCACGCACTCTTTTAGTTCCACGGTGGTGTGTGTGTGTGTGCACCACTCGACTTCGATCGTGAATGGGACACCACATCACGACCCGCTGCGCTTGCACAAAGCGATCCACGAGTCACACGCAAGAAGCCCCACTTTAACGAAAAAACAGACGAAACGTGACGGCCCTTTCGGTGAGTGTTATATTTTTGTTTTCACGAGTGGTCGCTTTTTTTTCCACTTTCTTTCCTGTGTGTGTGTTTGGAGTGTGTGTGTGTGTGTGTTTGTGAATGAGTGTGTGTGTGCCCTGTGTGTGTGTGTGTGTGTGGTTTGTGTGTGAGTGTGTGGTGTGTGTGTGGGTGTGGTGTGGTGGGAGGAGTTGTGGTGTGTGATGTGTGTGTGTGGAGTAGAGACGGTGTGTGATTGTGTGTGTGTGTGTGTGTGATGAGAGTGTGTGTGTGTGTGTGTGTGGTGTGTGTGTGTTCGTGTGTGTGTGTGAGTGTAGGTGTGTGTGTGTGGTGCTGTGTTGTGTTGTGTTCTGGGGTGTGCCCGTGTGTGTGTGTTTGTGTCCTCTGTGGAGTGAGAGTGTGTGTGTTTGTGTGTGTGTGTGTGTGTGTTGTGTGTGTGTATGTGTGTGAGAGAGTGTGGTGTGTGTGTGTAGTTGTGTAGGTAGTGTGTTGTGTGTGTGTGTGCCTTGTGGTGTGTGTGTGTGTGAGGAGTGGGTGGTTGTGTGTGTGAGAGGGGTGTGTTTTTGTGTGTGTGAGAGTGTGTGTGTGTGGTGTGTGTGTTGTGTGTGTGTTGTGTCTGTGTGTGAGTGTGTGTCGCCACGTAAGACGACAGAGCGATGTTGTGTGTGTGTGTGTTTCTTGTGTGTGTGTGTGTGTACTGTGTGTGGTGTGTGTGTGTGTGTGGGTGTGTGTGTGTCGCACGAGTGCGGTGACGTGATGTGAGTGAGTGAGTGTGTGTGTGTGTGTGTGTGTGTACTACTGTGGTGTGTGTAGTGTGTGGGTGTGTAGTGGCGTTGTTGTGTATGGGTTTGTTGTTTTTTGGGGGGGTTTTTTTGGGGGTGTGATGAGAGTGTGTGTGTGTGTGTGTGTGACGTGAGTGAGTGAGTGGAGTGTGTGTGTGTGTGTGTGTGTGTGTGTGTGTGTGAGTTTGATGGGTGTGTGGTGTTGTGTGGGTGTGTGTGTGTGTGAGAGAGAGAGAGAGAGTGTGTGTGTGTGTGTGTGTGTGTGAGGTGTTGTCTTGTGTGGTGTGTGTGCTGTGTGTGAGGGAGGTGTTGTTTTGTGACAATTGAGGACATAAATGTGTATAATGACAAAGGTTTGACAGGTATTACAAGGAGAAGGTGACTTTTTACCCCATGTCCCCACTTTTCAAAACATTTATAAATCACACAGAATGGAGTGTATAGAAAATATGAAATAGCACAAAGTTTCCTGTAAGAGGTAGGTTTAGGGGTAGGGTTGGTGTAGGGCAATAGAATATACGGTCTGTACAGTATAAAAACCATTACGCCTATGGAGAGTCCCCACTTTTCACAAATAAACCTGTGTGTGTGTGTGTGTGTGTGTGTGTGTTTCAGCCGCTGCTGCTGTGAGCTGTTGGTTTGATGCGGGTTTGTGTGTTGGATGACAGACTCTGAAGGAGATCTGAAATGGGAAATCAAAGATGATATCGCTGCCGCTCGGTATACACACATCAGAATCACACCGATCATCTTTCAAAGAAACTTCTATGAACTACTAATACTGTTCTAATCACTCTCAGGTGGGCGGTACCTATCAGTACCTGAGGCTACGAACAGACGGAGTGTCAAAGGGGCGCGGCTTACTGTGTCACTGGCCCCTCCCACAAAGGCATGGCAGGGTGGCGACCTCTGCCTGTCATTTAGACACCGTCTCCATGGAAACCACATCGGCTCTCTGCAGGTGTTTGTCAGGAAGGGGCGGAGTCACAACCCGTCCATCTGGACCAGGACTGGAGGACACGGCTGGAGACACGCCCAGATCACACTTTGGGGGCGGGGCCTGCTTGACGTAAGCTCATATATATTCCTAACCCTGAACGCTAAACTTTTCGGTCCCACCAGGACTTCACTTTTTTTTTTGCAAAAAAAAATAAATATTTTTTTTGTTTGTTATATATTTAATAAGAACAAATAAGAAAACTGTTCCTTTAATGCTAAAGTTTTTAGTTCCACCAGGAATTCACTTTTTTCCCCATTTCAGCATTTTTAAAATCAACATAACTGAATTTTTTTTTTTTTTAAACACCTTACTTTTTTTTCTTTTTGCAATTTCTGTGATCAAAATGCAATCAAATTATTTTGTGGTGATAATTTCCAGATATTTGCGCAGAATTTGCAATGTTTCTTTTATAATTAGGATCCCACATTGACCATATTATTTATGTAATTAGATGTACAGTAGTCATCTTACATAAAGCTTGTTTTTTTTGTCTCATGAAATTCTGACAACTTCAGACAAGATTTATTTTTGTTATTAAAAATAAGAAGCATAAGATGCAAATTATTCCTTGAACACTGAACTTTTAACTGCTCAACTTTTCAGTCCCACCAAGATTTCATAATTAAGTGTTTGGATTTTTTTGTGATAAAAATGACTGATTTTGTGGCTGTAATTTCCAAAAGTATTTTTAATTCTTAATTATGAAACCACATTTACCATATTATGTATGGCATTGGATGTACAGCAGTCATACATGACAGAAAAAACAATATGCATAAAGCTTGTTCATTTTTGTCTCACCAAAATCTGATTTAGTGTTCAGGTATAAACTACTACAGAAATGAAACAAAAACAAATATAAAATAAAACAGTTAGGGATGCACGATATATCGGCCACCATATCGGTATCGGCCGATAAATGCTCATTTTTTCTGTTATCGGTATCGGCCTGATAAGAAAATTTGGCCGATATCTTAAAGCCGATAAATAATGCATTATTTCCTTCAGAGACACTTCAGATGCGCGCTGTTCGTTTGCAGCCTTTTGTGCAATTGTACGTTGTAATATTGTGTTTATTTGATGTATATCTGATTTATCTCATATAGAATGCGTTTGGTTAAGTTAAAAGAGCGCTTTCAGCTTCATCGTCTTTAGCTCAGCGCACGCAGCTCAAACAGCAGTGCACAACATTAATAACTATGATTGGGAATGTTGTGTATATAACATTCTAATGAGAAAATTATTATAATAAAACATTGTGAATTCTATGGGTTTAGTTGCCGTATTTCAGCGCGTTGTTATGGGAAGAGCCCATCCACAACAGGATCACACATTCTGAAGATAGCACGCAATAACTGCATCATTTTGTACATATATAAGTTGTAATATTATGTTTGTTGTATTAATATTAATCTCAGGATGCATTTCCTTGAGTTAAATAAGCTGCCAGCAAAACGCTTCAGTTTACCGTGTTCATTCAGCTCTTCAGCTTCAGCACGCGCAGCTCAACGGCTGCTATTTAAAACAGTGGTATTAATTTGTTACTTTTTCAAAATCATTGATACATTATTAATAACAACAACCACTTGTATTTTTCTCTTATTAATTTCATCAACAATATGGTTTAGTAATTAAAATAATTTAATTACTGTCAGTGCAGAGGCTATTCTGTTTTATTGATCTGTGGAGCATTCATTTTGATTCTTTCAAGGTGTAATGATGTCGTGACTGTTTGCAGATTTTATTTTTTATGACTAAATTTGGTAATGGGGAGTAAAATTATTTTTAAAACGTACACCGTTCAAACTAGGCTGCTTATGTTGAAGTGTTTGGGATGTGGCTTTTAATGATGAGACCTTTTTTGTAATCAGGCTCTCAAAAAGTATATAACAATCTTGGATATAGATTTATCGGCCAACATATCGGTTATCGGCTTTCAAAAATAAAGAATAATCGGTTATCGGTATCGGCCAAAATTTTCATATCGGTGCATCCCTAAAAACAGTGAAATAATCTGAATGTTTCTTTTTGCGATTATTTCACGGTTAAGTGATGCATTATGCAGGATCACAAAAAATGCAGCATTTTGTTGGTTTTGCGTATGTTCTGTGATCTGAAATGTGAAAAACTGGAGGGACTGACTTCTGATTATGTGGTTTATTGCATCAAAACCAAAGCTCTGTAACTAGCATTCACAGTCCAGACTGATATCTGTATCCATCCTGCTGTTTGTGATTACTGAGCATGTGCGTGTTGATTCTAGTGTGATTGATGCTGTTCTGTATCAGATTGTGCTGAAGGCAGAGAGACGGCGAGGGAAACATGGAGAAATCGCTGTGGATGATTTTATTCTGAGACGAGGCGCTTGCAGTGATGAACACCACAGGACAGAGTGACACACACACACACACACACAAACACACTGGACAGAGTGACACACACAACCCACACAACAAAATGGACAGAGTGACACACACACCACACACACACAAACACACACAACACACACTGGACAGCGTGACACCCACACACACACAAGGGACCAGAGTGACACCCACACACACAAACACACACACACAAACACAAAAAATGGCAGAGTGACCACACACACACACACACACCACTGGACCAGGTGACACACAACCCACACAAAAAACTGGACCAGAGTGACCCACACACACACACACACACATGACGCGTTGACACGACAAACACACACACACTGGACAGAGGTAGTGACACACGCACACACACACACACACACATGGCCAGCAGTGACACACACCCAACAACCACACACACATGCACACAAACATGCACACACACACACACACACTGGACAGAGTGACACGCACACACACACACACACACACCATCAGCTGAGGACACACACACACACACACACACAAACACACTGGACAGAGTGACGCGCACACCCACACACACACACACTGGGACAGAGTGACACACACACACCACCCCACAAACAAACACACACACACATGGACAGGGGACAACACAACACACAAACACACACACAATGGACAGAGTGAAACAAACACAGCTACACACACACACACACAACAAGGAAGAGTTGACACACACCACACACACACACACACACAAAAAAAAAAAAAACACACACACACACACACACACACACACTGGACAGAGTGACACACACACACACACACACACACCACACACCACACAAATGGACAGAGTCGAAACACAAACACACAAACATCACACTGGGCAGAGTGACCACACACACACCACACACACACACAACACAAACACAAACACACACACACACAGAGAGAGACACACACACACACAGATACACACAGAGACACACACACACACACCACACACAGGACAGAGTGACACCACACACCACACCACAACTGGAACAGAGTGACACAACAAACACACACACACACACACAAACACACACACACTGGACAGAGTGCACAACACACAGGACAGCGTGACACACAACACACACACACACACAGGACAGAGTGACACACACACACACACACACTGGACAGAGTGACACACACACACAACACACACACACACGCACAGAGTGACACACAAACAAAGACCGAGGACAAACACACACACACACACCCCGGACAGAGTCAGTGAACACAAACACACACAACCACACTGGACAGAGTGAACACACACACACCACACAAAAACACTGGACAGAGGAAGAGTGACACACCACACACACACACACACACACACTGGCAGGAGTGGAGTGACATGCACCACACACCACAAACACAAACTGGAAAGAGTGACACACACACACACACAAACTGGGACGAGTGAACCCACACACACACACAACCCCCCCACAAAAACAGGAAGAGTGATCACACAACCCACACACACACACACACTGGACAGAGTGACACACACACACACACTGGACAGAGTGACACACACACACACACACACACACACACACACACACACACAGCTGTTACACACACACACACACACACCACACAATGGGCAGGTCAACATTCATATTCATGAGGACGTCTTTATTTACCTTTTTTATGACCATGAATCTGCAGATTTGTGCAGAATTGGACCAAATTTCCTTGCATATTTATTAAATGTTATTATTGGTTATTCTGCTTTCGGATAACAGTGTTGGTACTATCAGCTACGTTTAATGCATGAAATTTGACAGATTTCCTCACAAAACCAGCGCAGAATGTGAAGCACATGTGATACCTGATCAGTATCTTCATCCACAAACACGAATACTCTGATTTTATTGTGTTATAGACGCCTTACAGGCTGAGTCTCGCGTGAAAATATGTCCGGGTCACATTTCAGAGTTTGCAGTTTTTTGTATTGTGATAATGTTATGATTATAGCATGATTTCTGTTCATATTCTTATTTAATAAATGCATCCAGACTTTTAAGTTACGTTTTTCAGTATTTCCATTAATGATAATTCTTATTTAAAAATTACAATAATATTGTGATTTTTTTTTTTAAATCAGCATAAATTAAAGGCAGCACAAATGCTTTCTGTTCAATTATAACAATAATATTTTTCACATTTAAGGGTGGGACTTGTGCTTAGTTGTCATTAAAATAATGCAACAAAATAACACACAAATTCTTTAATTTTAAGGAATGTTCCAAAAGATAATTAATATTTGAGGTGAAATGTGAGCTGGATTATGTGAGATTCACTCACAACAATATTTAGTTCGACGCACATTAATGTCTTTATATTTTTATACATCATTCAGTCATAATTAGTGTTCAGTTCTTTCTATCCCTTACTGCACTCATGAAATGTTTCTTTGTAAATATGTTCAGTTTGTTGTACCAGATTGTATCCGAATGTGTATTTAAAGCTCTAAATGCTTCATAAACTCAAATCAAAACCTCTGTTGTTGATCATTGTGATTGATCTGGTTGCAGCAGATTTAATGAATATCTAATTTTCCAAGGTGGTTATACATTTAGGTTATGAAAACATTGTGGGAACATTGTTTTGAAAATGTTTCTAAAACGTTGAACGGTCCAGTTTTCTTGTCATGATGATAATGTTATTTAAAGGTTGCAAATATGTTCCTTAAACGTTCTACTAATTGTATTTTTACCCAAAACATATCGTAAGGTTTATTAAGAATGTTAAACTGTCCAATTTTTTGTGTGTCGTCATTAGAACGTTATTTAAAGATTACTAAAAATGTTTCTTAGAATGTTTAAGTACAAATAACATCACGAGGGTGTTCTGAGAATGCTGTTTACATCGTGATGGGAATGAATCAATTGTTAATAACGGTATAACAACGTTCCATAAACATTACTTTAAGAATGTTTTGTCCTGACATTTATATAGCCTGACTTTTAAAATACATTAGTGAAAGTAGCGAGAACGCTCCCTGTTTTCTGGGATTGGAAATAATCTGATCAACAGAAAAAACAGCAAGTAAACGCTTATCTATCGGATTCAAGAGTACCTTGTGCCAAGATGCGAACACGTTTATTTACGTATTACGAACTGGTCAGGTGCTAACAAAAAGTTCTCCTGACATATTTGTCAGCTCTTCTTTTAGACATGACAACAAACTACTCACAGCAGGCAGCTCGGTCACATAATAGCAGCGAATTCCTTCTGCGCATGCGCTGACGTTTTGTTCGGAATACATAAATACACATGTAAACAAATGTGTGACTCAAATTGCAACAGGGTTGCCAGGTGCTCACAACAAAACCCGGCCAATTGCTACTCAAAACTAACCCAATCACGTTTTGAGGTGGGTCCCCCGGGTTCTGGGGGATAAAATAGACGTTTTTTGGAGGGGTTCCCCTGGTAAGACTTGCATTTTAGGTGCTAAATATCACGTTATTGGCGACACTTCAACCCACGGCATGAAAAACAACCCAGTGGCAACAGAAAAAACGCAGACTTGGCAACACTGGATTGCAAAATTTAGGGCTCATGTAAACTTTAATATGAACTTTCAGGATTCATTCGAAATTGATGAAAATTAGTGCATGTTAAATACCTAGTGTGCAGTGTTGCCAAGTCCACGGTTTTCCCATAGAATTGGGCTACTTTAAAGGAACACTCCACTATTTTTGAAAATAGACTCATTTTCCAACTCTCCTAGAGTTAAACAGTTGAGTTTTACCGTTTTCGAATCCATTCAGCCGAATCTCGGGTTCTTGGTGGTAGCACTTTTAGCTTAGCTTAGCATAGATCATTGAATCTGATTAGACCGTTAGCATCTCGCTCAAAAATGACCAAAGAGTTTCTATATGTTTCCTATTTAAAACTTGACTCTTCTGTGAGAAAGATGATTGAAATACATGTTTGTGAAATGAAAATGAAAAGTTGTGATTTTCTAGGCGGAACTATACTCTCATTCCGGCGTAATATCATTGTGCCTGCTGCACCCATGATACGGCAGCAAAGTTCCTTGATTATTACGCCGGAATGAGAGTATAGTTCCTAGTCATATCAGCCTAGAAAAATCGCAACTTTTCATTTTCCGTCTTAGTACACGATGTAACTACAGAAGAGTCAAGGTTTAAATAGGAAAGATTATCGAAATCTTTGGTCATTTTTGAGCGAGATGCTAACGGTCTAATCAGATTCAATGATCTATGCTAAGCTACAGCTAAAAGTGCTACCGCTAACGGTAAAACTCAACTTCTTGTCACATGACCTGCGGTGCGCTTGCGGGCATTTGCCAAAGTGAGATGTTTTTTCTATCTCGATGTGGTGGGGACGCGTCTGGAAAAAAACTCTATTTGTCGCGCGTCTACATTTGAAATAATGAACTTGAGTGCGCAAAAAACGCAATATGTGAATGGCCCATAACAGGTTGCCACGCGGGTTGTTTTTCATGTTTGAAGGTTGAAGCGACTCCAATAACCTGATATTTATCCCCTAAAATGGGGAACCCTGCCAAAAAGCATTTATTTTATCCCCCAGAATGCAATTTTATCGATGGAACCCCTTGAAATGACCAACGTGGGCTAGTTTTGGGCTAGTTTGAGTAAAACAATTATGTTTGTGGTAGCAATTTTGTGTTTTTGTTGGGACGATTTTGTTGTGAAAACCTGGCAACCCTGCAAATGTGGTCGGCGCCAATAGACTCTTGGCAGTGCGCCGATATATTGCGGCTTTGCGCTTCGGGCGTCCCGAGTTCAAGTCCCGGCTCGTGGACCTTCGTCATTTCCAAATAAAGGCTAAATACGCCAAAAAACTGACAGTATACATTGGATTTGGTTGAGAGTTTTGCAGTCACGCTGATACCAGATTTTATCTCTCCACTCTGTTTGCGGGATCTGAAACAGATGTTCTCCACAAATCTTCTGACATGTAAACTCCTCCCAAAGCACAATGAGTTTAGTGTGTGTGTGTGTGTGTGTGAAAGTGTGTGTGTGTGTGTGAGTGTGTGGAGTGTGTGTGTGGTGTGTTGTGTTGTGTGTGTGTGTGGGTGTGGGGAGTGTGTGGAGTGCTGAGTGTGTGTGTGTGTGTGTTGGAGTGTGTGGTGTGTGGGTGTGTGTGTTGTGTGTGGGTGTGTGTGTGTGTGTGTGTAAGTGTGTGTGTGTGTGTTTGTGTAGCCTACATTCTGTTTAGCTGAGAGGGACAGACAGAAGTGAGGTGTGTGTAACGAGAAGCAGACCAGAGACCATGACAACCTGCATAAACACAGAGTAAGCACTGACTCACAGGTTCATCTATATCTTCTGTGTGTCGCAGGTTAAAACAGGTTTCTTCTTTGCAGATGAATTAGCAGAAAGTCTCCTGTGAGGGGTAGGTTTAGGGGTAGGGTTGGTGTAGGGCAATAGAATATACCGTCTGTACCGTATAAAAACCATTACGCCTTATGGGATGTCACCACTTTTAACACAGGTAAAACCTGTGTTGTGGTGTGTGTGTGTGTGGTGTGTGTGATCTCGGTGTATGTGTGTGTGTTGTGTGTGTGTTGGGTGTGTGTGTGTGTTGTGTGTGTGTGTTGTGTGTTGTGTGTGTGTTGTGTGTGTGGTGTGTGTGTGTGAGTGCGTGTCTGTGTGGGGTGTGTGTGTGAGTGAGTGAGCGAGTTGTGTGTGTGTGTGTGTGTGTGTGTGTGTGTGTGTGTGTGTGTGTGAGTGTGTGTGTGTGTGAGAGAGTGTGTGTGTGTGTGTGTGTGTGTGTGTGTGTGTGT
>JADLZN010003896.1:0-60000 GCA_018155175.1 Sinocyclocheilus anophthalmus | reverse complement strand
GGCAATAGAATATACGGTCTGTACAGTAGAAAAAACATTACACCTATGGAGAGTCCCCACTTTTCACAAATGTAAATGTGTGTGTGTGTGTGTGTTGTGTGTGTGTGTGTGTGTGTGAGTGTGTGTGTGTGTGTGTGTGTGTGTGTGTGTGTGTGTGTCTGTGTGAGTGTTGAGTGTGAGTGTGAGTGTGTGTGTGTGTGTGTGTGTGTGTGTGTGTGTGTGTGGGTACGCGTTTGTGTGACACTAATGAGGACATAAATGTGTATAATGACAAAGGTATGACAGGTATTACAAGGACTTTTCAGGACATTACCCCATGTGCCCACTTTTCAAAACGCTTATAAATCACACAGAATGGAGTGTATTGTAAATCTGAAATAGCAGAAAGTCTCCTGTGAGGGGTAGGTTTAGGGGTAGGGTTGGGTGTAGGGCAATAGAATATACGGTTCGAACAGTATATAAACCATTACGCCTATGGAGGTCCCCATAAAACAGGAAACCAACATGTGTGTGTGTGGGTGTGGGGAGTGTTTTTTAAATACAAATTATTTTACTTAACTTAGTTGACACTTAATTATTTTTTTGTTTTAATTGATGTTGACCCCAGCACTCGATACAACTTGTAATGTGAAAGTGACCCAAAAAAAAAAAAAAACTTTTTTTAAAAAACGTATTTTTGAGTAAGTGGTGCTTCATATGTTTTGTTTATTGCTTTGACGCTATATTGGAGTTTGAGTGTGACGCGTAGCCACGCCCACCGTCCCGCCCACTTGCCCCGCCCCTCCGTCCAGAGACTAAACTGCAGACTTTCAGACAAACACTGCAGCCTGACACCTGTCCAGAGAGAGAGACGAGCTCAGGAGAATATGATACACACGTGCACATGTGCCTGCAGCTGGTGGGCTGTCTGGTGGTCGTGTTTAATGTGCGGCCAGTGAAGGTCCGAGGCCCGCCTCCTCTGCGCTGTCAATCAAGAGAGAACGGAACCCTTAACTCCGCCCACCGCCTCATCATTTATCCAAATGAGAACAGAAGCAATAAAAATCAACAAAAGAGCAATGATATGCCCTTGCTATAAACAAGTCCGTAGCTAATGAGTACACAGCAAAGTAAAAAAAAATGCATACGCATATATATCTATATACAAACACATATACAAAGAAAACAAGTAGAAAAAGAATAAAAAAAGCTAGTGTTATAGCACTTAAAAAAAGCAATCCAGAAACGAATCTAGAGAGTGCAAGTGATAGAGGGTCAAATAAAAGAAAAAATAAATCAAATAGAATTAGAATAGAGAGTGCTAGAGTTAGAGGGTCAATAAACAAAACACCACAGAGGTTTGATCAGGTTGTTGTGCCCTCTACTGACCAACAGCAGAGAAAACACTCAAACACAGCAGACATTATTCATAACTTATGCATAACATGTCTGCATCATCCTCCTCCTCCTCCTTCTCTGATTCAGCAAACCAAAGCGGATGTATGAGTCAACAGATAAATAAACATTGTGTACACTGTGATTAAGATATAATCATTCATTTTTAGAACTGTTGCCTCACATAGAATATTCAACAGAATTAACTCAAAACAGAATATTCTGTTTTTTATGCATTATTTATACATTGCATATAATAATAGAATATATACTTAATATAAGTACAACTTAGCTAATATTCAATACAAATAATTATAACAAATAAATACAATTAATATGATATATAATATATATATGATGATTCTGGAAATGGAAATATTTGATTTTCTGAGTACAAGAAAACGTCATATAGAGAGGTTCACACACTCACACACACACCACACACACAACACAACACACACAAACACACACACACACACACACACACACACACACACTCACACACACGCACACACACACACACACACTCCAACACACACACACACACACTACTCACACACACACAATACTCACACAATACACACACACACACACACTAACACCACACACTCAAACAACACACACTACAACTCACACACACACACACACACACACACTAACCACACACACACTTCACACCTCTCACACACACACTCACACACACATAAACACACACACACACACACACACACTCACACACACCTCAACACACACACACACACACACACACACACACACACACACACACACACACACACACACACACACTCACACACACACACACACACACACACACACAAACTACACTCACCCACACTCACACACATTTAATATATGATGCCTATGGACATTTATTGGTTTTCGAGTTCAGGAAAACATAGAGGAGAACAATGATAACATGGCAAAATATTATAAAAAATTAATTCTCAGATACATTGAGTATACACTTTTACACGTTTGGCGTTCAGTTGTTTGTTGTTGTAATGTGCTCTGACTCAACGCTTCCCAGAGTGGGCGTGTCTCTGAGCGCAGGTGGGCGTGGCCGCAGGTGTGGGCGGGGATTAAAGCCCCTTTTTCCCAGACACATCGTTTGAGTCTTCCGGCGCATGCACTCTGTTAAACAGGTAAATCTCCTGCTTTACATCTCCTTTTTTTTCTTTATTCATGCATGCAATTTGACACATAAACGCTGTTTTACGCACATGGTGCGAACATCTGAACTTTCAGCAGGTATGTAAAGCGTTTCTTTCTCTTTTGCGCATGAACTGACTTTATTGTAGATAAGCGTTCGAGCTGTAAACATGAAACAACCCGAGAACGGCTGTAGAGAAGGTTCGAGGGGATGCGGTCTGGTGTGGCTTATAAAGAAAGTTACAGAGACTGTGACGACCCCTACTGTGTTTTGAGGTGTTTGTGTTTATTTCGGGATCTCGAGATGGGTTTTACCGGCAGCCGCGCGCTGATCGATCTTTACTCCATTATTGTGATCCGGATGGTTCTGGGTCTTTTTCTGGGCACAGGTGTGAGGTCAGCTCAGATCGATGCGCTGTCAAACACTGACACACAGCGGCGTTCACGACACACCGCTGACACAAAGTAACACTAACGTGTTCTCTGAACGTTCCAAACATCCGGGTTTCTGGTTTATGCGATTCCATTTCAGCGTTTTGACGACACTTTTGAATGCGTGTAACATTTAAAATACGTTAAACACAACATTTCCAGAAAAAATGTCACGTGAACGATTTAAATAAGGTTTTTGTGCTAACATCATTAAAGACAAGAGAGCGTTGAATGAATCATCCGTTAACGTTACTTTAAGAATAAACTTTGAAAGCACCTTTCCAGAACGTTATTGGAACGTTTCATGTATTACGATGGTTTTTTGGACATGCACCATGGTAATAATGTGGTATTCCTTGACATATCATGGAATATGCATATGGTAAGCATTCAGTACTGTGGTATATGTGACCCTGGAGCACAAAACCAGTCATAAGGGTCAATTTTTTCAAATTGAGATGTATGCATCATCTGAAATCTGAATAAATAAGCTTTCTATTGATGTATGGTTTGTTAGGATAGGCCAATATTTGAAAATCTGGAATCTGAGGTTGCAAAAAAATTTAAATATTGAGAAAATCGTCTTTAAAGTTGTCCAGATTAAGTTCTTAGCAATGTATATTACTAATAAAAATTAAGTTTTGATTTATTTATGGTGAATTTACAAAATATCTTCATGGAATAGGATCTTTACTTAATATCCTAATGATTTTTGGCCATAAAAGAAGTAAATGTTATAATTTATGACCAATACACGTATTTTTTTGGCTAGGTGCTACAATCGACCTGAGCGACTGTTTGTGCTGCAGGGGTACACCATATTTAAAAATACTGTGGTTTTACAGTATTACCGTCACTAAAACCACCATTCAGTAGTCAAATACTGGATGTGCCTGGTTGCCTTCCTTTGTGTTTTATTATAACATCAATTAGCCTCTCATATCTAAATATATAGGAATCTGTAATTCATTTTCTCAGTCCAGTGAGTGGAAAATCAGCATTTCACACGAGAACGTCACAAACCGGTCAGACGGCTGTAGGGTCAGAGATGTGAATGAGCGAGGTGAACATGTCTGTGTGTGTCGCAAGTTTCAGGGTGTGTCAAACACACACATTCACACTGAAACACCCAAGCGTTTGCGCCGTGAGGTTCATAAACACACCCACCTATAGGTGCATGTACATGCATGTGTTTATGCCTCACACAAGCTAAGACCGCAAGATCCACGTCTAGAGCTGGAAGCAGAGTTTGCACGCATGCAACCGTCTGCAGTTTCAAAATAACCAGATTTCACTGTTTTATGGTACAGGAATGAAAGTATGCATGAAAAACATATCAGAAAGTGTTTGATTCATGCACTGATAATCTTGCTTGTGTTGTTTTATCCACTGTTGCATTTTATAAGCGAACCTCAAGAAGGTTCATTTATTGCAGCGAGAAAATTTATTTACCTGTGATCTAGCTATTTATTTACTTTATTATTATTATTATAATTATTATTGTAAGTTTTGTTGTGCTGTATAATTACCTATTTTTCCTCAATCAGAGGCACGTGATTTATCATCTTTAGTGGTTTAACTATATATGCCTTGTTTGTTAATTTTTAAAGCATTGAATTAAAAACAATTAACTGGCAACACATCTAATTTTTGCTATTGAGATTATGTGCCAGCAGTTTGACAACTTAAATGCTTATTGCATAGTGTTTTAAAGTTAATATTAATATATAAGAATGTTAATTAATGTTTATTTCTTTTTTTAGTAAGTGAAATGATACTCTAAAGAAGAAACTAAACCGCCAGCAAGTGGCGTCAAATGTCTTTGTGATTCATTCATTCATTCAGTTCGTTCAAACAGCTGATTCATTCAGGAATTAAGTTAACGGCTCTCTCAATGAAGCGCTTTGAAACATTGGCTCCACGATTCGTTCAAAATGAGGATTCATCACAGAAACTCAAATGGCTAAAAATCAATTTAAACTCGTGATATTAAACTCGGTACTTGTGTGATATCGCTTATCGTATGATATAAATATGAGACAAAAACTCATACAGGGGCATTTTTTGCCCCAATATCTTGAATTTTAGGGCATACCTGCATTTATGGAGTTGTTGCCCTGCATTATATTTGTCAACAGTGAATTTTATTAAATGTAAGATGACGTACAGGTCTGGGGGTGGGGCCAGTGTGCCTAATTAATTGCATTATATTAATTATATTTCACACTTAATGTTACTTTAAGTATAAAATATTGTATTTAATCTTAATTTTAAGTGTTTTTGTGTTAGTTGTAGTGTATGAGCGATGGCAGCATCTCATCTTCTGGACGAACGAGAAGATGATAAACCCAGCGGTGGCTACCATGTGATGGTGACGATTGAGGACAGGCCACGCCCCCAGGCCACGCCCACCGGACGGACACGCCCCTCTATGGTCACGCCCAGTGGCGATCAGGTAGACGATAAGTCGGACAACAGCAAGCCGACGCGTTTGGCGCGGAGTTTCCGTAAAGCCTTGCGGAAAAACCAGGACTACGTTCGCATCATCGTCCCGAAGTCCAGCGGCTCCCGGCTGCCGTCGGAATGGTGGAAGACGGGAATCGCCTTCATCTGGGCCGGATTTAACCTCGTCCTTACTACCGTCATGATCACCGTCGTCCACGAGAGAGTCCCGGATAAATCCGTCAGCCCGCCGTTACCGGACAAGTTCTTCGATTATGTGCCGCGTGTGGAGTGGGCGTTTTCTGTCACCGAGGTAAACGGGATGATCCTCGTGGCTCTGTGGTTCATTCAGTGGCTCTTCCTCAAGCACAGGTAAGCGTTCAGTGTAGGGCTGTCAAAAAATGCAAAAACGTTGTGTTCAAATTTTAGGTGTGCGTCAGGCAGCTTATCAGTGGACACAAGATCCGAAGTGTCGTTGCATTTTAATGTTTTTTTAATAGCTTATCCAGTTGAAGCCAATAGATGAGGCGCTGCTGCGTTGTTCGTTCAAAATGTTGCGGGAAAAGAGAACATCAATGCAGAGAATATCTTGTTTACGGCAAAACCCAAACCAAGCCATTCACACAGAACGCATATTTATCGCATTTTCTAGAGGGACATCTATCAGCTTTGCACTCGCGTCTCGCACAAGAGAGCCGCATGTTTAGAAAGGCATGAAAATTAATGCAAGTTCAACTTTTAAAAAAAACACGTCTCGAGACTTTATGGTGGTTTTCCGCCATCCCGCTGCATCTCATGTTTTTAAATGAAGAATGTACTCTTTGTGATTTGGTTTTTGGTCCCTTGTATTAAACTATGCATACATGCATGATGCTGTTTTGTTAATTGTTTAAGCAACTTAATTATAATTGGTTTATAAATATTATTTGAAACATTATGCACTTTTTTCAAAGATGGTCTTATGATTTGAATAAACGTGCATTAGTAATATTATGCTCGATGCGCCCTCTTGTGGCCTAAGGAGAGAAGACAAAAGCTTTTCCCCCCTAACTGAAATTATGCCTTTTAAATTAGAATATAATTTGAATATTGATAATATTTAAGTACAAAATTTGAAATTAGTTTTTCAGCCGTTTTGACATCCTTAGTTCAGTGAGAGGGGCTGTGCGATTAATAAATAAAACTTAAATCATGATATGACTTAATGCGATTATTAAATCACAAAGGCTATGACTTAATTAAATAAATAAATGCGCTGCATGTTTCAGAATGAAGTGCGTCACTGTGTTCATTTACACGCGAGCAGCTCATGATCCAGTGCTTTTAGTATCTCAGTTCACAGTGAATGCTGCTTTATATGAACTCCATCTGCATTTGAGTTTGAGTCGTTTGTAACACATTTAGAAACATAACATGCACCAAACATCTTCACAAACTTGTAATGAGAAGCACTTATAAATTGGAGGCTGTCAACAAAAGAGAGGCTTTAAGGGCTCCCTGTGGTTTAAAATACAGTAGTCAACGTTTAAAGTGGCTCAGAATCAGTATATCACCACTATAAGATCATTATACTCACTCCATCCTATGATTCCTCCTCCTCCTGTTGTGTTGACAGAGCCATTGTGGGCCGAAGGTTTTTCTTCCTGCAGGGAATGTTGTATTTGTACCGTATGGTGACCATGTACATCACAACTCTTCCCGTTCCCAGCATGCACATGGACTGCGCCCCGAAGGTCAGTGCTGCTCGATAAATCACAAACACGTATAAATGAGTGAACGATTATCAGCACTGTAGTGTCTGCTTGGTCTTTAAGCAAGGATGTGCCAATAAAAATCATGCAATACTGATATAATGCATCTTTATACAAGTTTAGTGCATTTCAAATAAATGCAGGTCAGTGTTAAATATTGTTACTTCACTGTAGTGTGGGTAAACGGGAAAGATGCCCATTGCATGTCTGTTGCATAACAACATTAAGACAATTTCCCCAATATTGGCTGCTATTTAGCCATTCTGAGATGATCAGAATACAGAATATATCTTTGATATAACTGATGAAATGGCTTTTATAAATACAGCGAAATTTATTTTCGATGCAGAGTGCAAATGCAAACGGCTCTGCATTTATTTGTGCATTAAATTATAGCTGTCACATATCAAAGCTTATTTCTTCCACTGAATAAAAATAATAAAAAGCTATGAAATCTCACAATTCAGACTTCTCGGGATATCTCACAATTCGTACTTTTTGTTTTCTCCATGAACTGCAAGTTGTGAGTTTACGTCTCGCAATTCTGGCTTTTCACAGATTTTAGTTTACATCTTTCAATTCAGACTTTTCCCCCCTTTATATTTGCAAGTTTATGGTCTGGTTTCACAGACAGGGCTTAGACTAAGCCAGGATTAGGCCATAGTTCAATTAGGACATTTAAGTAATTTTAATAAACGGGCTTAGATAAAAACATTACTGGTGTGCATCTTGAGACAAAACAAAGGCACGATGCTGTATATTTTAACATCAGTCAGTGCGAGTTTATTTCAGTTAAAACAGCTCAGACTTACACTTTAGTCTGGGACTAGGCTTAAGCCTTGTCTGTGAAACCAGGGGTATAAGTTTTAAACTCCCAGTTGCAGGTGTACATATTGCTATTCTGACTTTTTTTTGACATATCGCAAATAGTAACTTGCAATTGCATAGATATAAACTCGCAGTTGCGAGAAATAAGTCAGAATTGTGAGATCCATGACTGTATCAAATGCATTAGCCGTGATGTATTTGTTATTTCCTCCCCCCTGTGCAATGCTGAATTGGGAAGCTTTGGTGCTTTTATCTCATGCTGCTTCTGTCTGTAGCTCTACGGTGATTCTCACGGCAAGATCGAGCGTGTTTTGCAGCTGGTGTCTGGAGGAGGTTTGTCCATCACTGGCTCTCATCTCATGTGTGGAGACTTCCTATACAGCGGCCACACAGTCATGCTGACCCTCACCTTCCTCTTCATCCAGGAATGTGAGTATGAGAAACCATCATCATCATCATCTCCATCGGGTCTCAGTGCACTTCGCAGTCACACTGTAGTTTGTTTTAACTCGGTTTATGTTTTGAAATGAATTGTTTTGTGTGGTAGACTCGCCCCGCTCGTTGCTATGGCGTTGCTATCATGTGATCTGCTGGTTGCTAAGCGCGGTGGGCGTGGTCTGCATCCTGATAGCGCATGAGCATTACAGCGTGGATGTAGTTGTGGCGTATTTCATCACCTCACGCCTCTTCTACTGGTACCACACCATAGCCAACAACCAGGTAAAAGCCTTTAAAACTGCTTTGTTCAACTTCTATTCCGTATTCTTTAGTGCTGTCAAACGATTAATCGCATCCAAAATAAGTGTTTGTTTACATAATATATGTCTGTGTATATAAATATATACATGTAGATATTTTCTAAATATATGCTGTATGTGTGTATTTATGTATGCATATTAAATATACACAGTACACACATATATTATGTAAACAAACACTTTTATTTTGGATGCGATTAATCGTTTGACAGCACTAATATTCTTGCGTGGAAACTCGTGTGGGAAATGCAAACTTGCTGAGATGCAGCTGCATGATGAGATGAATATTTACCTAATATGTTAAAAATCTGGGAAAAAATCTTTATGGCGCAGGTCAAATTCAGCCTAATTGGATTCAATACAGTCTAAAAAGACACTATGTACAACAAACAACAAAATTGGGTAAAATCTATGGAAGCTATGTTTATATCTGTGTTTCCACCATGGAATAAAAAAAAAAAGGTAATTGCGACTGCGATCTCACAATTCTGAGAAAGAGATATTCTGAGAATTGCAAGGTATTAATTCAGGATTGTGAGAGCTTAACTTGCAATTGCAAGAAAAAAGATAAAAAAGTCAGAATTGGGGGATATTCACTAAGAATTGTGAGATACAAAAGCGCAATCCTGAGAAGAAAAGTCGGAATTGTTAGATTTGAACGTGCAATTGCAAGAAAAAAAGTCTGAATTTTTATTTAAAAGTCACTTTTAATTCCTTGGCAGATCAAAAAAGAATTGTGAGAGAAAAAATGTCTTGTATCGAGTAATTCTGTTTTTTCTCAGAACTGCGGAAATGGAGGAAAACGTCGGAATTCTAAGATTAAAGGTCCCATATTGTCAAAACTGATTTTTTTTAGTTGAGGGCTCTTCTAAAACTCCATATAGTTTTCAAACCGTCAGTCCCACAGTACCATGCCTCAGCCTGCTAAATTGCTGTGATTTTTTTCACGAACGTCAGTTGTGACGGCGTAAAACTTATAGGTCAGAACTACTCATCACGCGCTTCTAGTCACACCCCCCGAGCCCCGCCCACGCGTCCCACTCTCCTTTAGGCCACACCCCCAGACAACATCACTGTCCATGCATTGCTGAGGCAACAACAACAACCCACAAACATGTGGAAAAGGTTACTTTACCATGTGTTAATAAAGAATAACAATTTGGTCCCTCGGTAAATTCTCTTTGCCACCTTGAAGAATTCTCAGTTACTTTAAAGTGTAGACGGACGGCCGGGAAGTAAGAAAACACACATTCAAATTTATTCTCAATACTTCAATTTATTCATAGATACAAATATATTATGTAGGCATATGTCGAGGGGAGTTTCATCCTTTTAACCAATGAGGATATGAATAACATATACGTAGGATCTTTGGCCAAGAACATGTTTTTATATAAAATGGCCACATGTACAGAAAAAATGGACATATTAGGAATAGATTTTTGCGAAGAATGCTGAACTGTCTTCATGGTTTCATCATGAACTCCTTTACCCTTGTAGTCCAAACATTCATGTCTTTATTGGGCCTTTAAATCAAGAGAAGCTAATGTATACATTTAAGCATGCATACCTTGCATATAATTAAGACATATTTAAAACATAATATCAGGAGAGAGAGATGGATATAGAAGGAGGAATTCAGAGAGAATGCGTTGTATACAGAAGAGTGAGAGAGAGGGAGAAAAAAAAAGGAGGGGTGAGGCATATCATGGAACCTTAACAAAACAGAGAGTGTTTTCTAACAGTTTCCATGTTTTTTTAAAATAAACAATGCTACATACACACTCGTGAACAGAGTTTCCCTAAATCCTAAATTTACATTCTTTGAATACACTTCAAGACCATGTCCTCTAGTGTTAACTTCTCCCTGGCATTCAAATTCAAAAGACAATAATGAACAGGCATGTAATCCTTTTTCTCTGGCAATATTGATAACTCGATCCAGCTCCAGAGACATCACAGATCCCCTCTGGTCTCCGGATCAGCCTTTTTTAGCCTGCTTGCATGGATCCACTTGGCTTGAATCAGTCACCACCCTGTCCGCGTCACTCGATGACGTCGCAGGTCCAATATATTTTGGCTCGCCGAGCTTGGAGGGTTCAGCACTTTATCAACCCTGTTGGGCCTGGAGCAAAAGATGAGTCGGCTTCTCTGCAGGGTAGAGGAGAGAGAATGAAACATCACCATTTATGCTATTTAAATTTTTGACCAGGGAATCCACGTAATCCGCGGTGATCACCTCCGTGTCACCTGTGGAGATATTACCAGCACGACCCTTAACCCACGGGTGGGGAACGGTCTGCCCATTAGTATTTCAAATGGAGACATCTTTGTTGTCGATGAGAGGGACATTCTTATTTCTGCCAATACTGCAGGTAGTACGTCGACCCAATTTCGGCCTGTCTCCATGCATGCTTTCGTAATTTGATCTTTTATCGTTTGATTCAAACGTTCCGCTACCGAACACGACTGGGGATGATAGGGTATGTTCAGATGCCAGTTAATATCTAGCTCTTTAGCTAGCAACTGTGTAACCTTGGAGGTAAACGGTGTACCATTATCTCTTTCTATAACCGTTGGTATACCAAAACGAGGTGTAATCTCCTTAGCAAGTACCTTCACTAGAGTCTGTGCATTTTCTTTTCCACATGGGAAAGCCTCAGGCCATTTGGTGAAACGGTCCACTATCACAAGCAAATATTTGTGATTTCCACAAGGAGGCATGTGTGTAAAGTCTATTTGTAAATGCTGAAATGGCAGTTCCGGGTGTGTAAGAGAATCATGTTTACTAGCTTTATGTCGATTGGTCTTAGCACAGATCAAAAAAGCATCTAATAACAACAAAGTATTTTTCTTACATTTGCTATACAATACGATTGATTCAAATTTTGTATCACTTTCTCTTTTGACACATGTGAGACACCATGATAGTGTTTGCATAGCATAAAAATGATAGAGGCTGGCAGAGCAATCCTGCCCTGATTATCTCTCAAAATACCTGCTTGATCCGGTTTTGCCTCATTCGCTGCCCAGTGGTTTAGATCACTTTGAGTGGGGTTTGCTTGTAATAGTTTAATATCCAAATCATTAGTCAACACAAAGGACATCATGGGCACCTCTGTGCCTGCTTTGTCAACATGTGGACTTGATAGGACATCTCTAGCTGCCCATTTAGCTACTTCGTCTGCAAGTCTATTTCCCCTTGCCTCTTCCCACAGTTTGGCAAAATCCTGTACAATTCCATGTGCATATTTTGAATCGGTGTATATATTGATACACTGATTTTTGCCAATTGACAAGCTCTTGTTAACGCATTTAATTCTGCCACTTGTGCTGATTTATATGGCAGAGAATAGGCCTCTATGACACAGTCAGGTAATTCAACAATCGAATACCCACACCAGTATTCATTATCATTTGGTTTATAGCATGATCCATCTACATACCAATGTTTTCCCCTCCTCCAGGACAGATGCGGACACATCTGGCCTGCAAGCCGTCGAATTATGAATCCTGGCTAGGCAGTCATGATCGCTGTCCTCAAATTCACCCTGCAATAATAACTTATGCAAACATAAGGTTGGGCCATGTACTACGGAAGTTGGTTTCAATGTTAATTTAGCAGTAGCTAATAATATTGCTTCTTAGCCAGAACGTCGTTGAGCAGTCATTTGCTGCGTAGAAATGTTGTGCATAATAGATCCTACCTGATGAGAAGTGTGCACTATGAGTGGATGTGACAACACTATACGTTCTGCATCCTGCACCATGATCGCCGCTGCAGCCACTGCGCGCAGACAGGCTGGAAGCCCTCTAGCCACCGAGTCTAAGGTTTTAGACAAATACGCTACTGGGCGATAAATGCCCCCGTGCTCCTGGGCCAAGATTGCGGCGGCTGTTCCCCCTCCTTCGTGCACGTACAAATGAAAGTCAGTTGTATATGTCGGTAGGCCAAGGGCAGGTGGCCTTGTCAAGGATGCTTTCAAATGTCTGAATGCGTGTTCCATTTCTGCTGTCCATGCAATATCATCAGAGTCCTGCACGGTGGCTGCTCTCAAGATTTTGTCATACATGGAACAGTTCGGCACCCACGCTCTGCAATAGTTCATGTCCGAGGTAATCCACCCTCCTCTGAACCCACTGAAGTTTTTCTCTTGATGCCTTGAACCCAGCTTCCGCCAGGATGTTGCAGACGATGCTGGAGGCAGCAGCACACTGGTCCGCAGAGGGCACCAGTAACGAGGATGTCCGTCCGCGTTTGTGCAGACAGCATCAGAGAGTTGAGCATCCGCTAATGTTGCGTGCACTACGGCGGCGAACACAGCCGGCGAATCTCAGGCCCTGAGGAAGTCTAGACCAGCTAAGTTGAGCATGGTCAAAGGTGAAGGCGAACAGCGGCTGCGAGACAGGATCTACAGGAATGGAAAAGAATGCAGAGCATAGATCAATAACTGTGAAATAGGCATGTGAACTAGGAATAGAATTCAGTATTGTGTGCACATCAGGTACAATAGGAGCCAATGGTTTAATTATGTCATTAATCTTTCTAAGATCCTGTGTCAATCGCCAGGAACCATTCGCTTTTCTTATTGGATTGATCGGTGTATTGTAGGGTGAGTGAGTCTTGATCAGAATGCCTTGTGCCAGCAAATTTTCTATAATAGGCCGAATCCCATCGATTTTTTCTTTGGAGAGAGGGTATTTTTTACAATAAACTGGTGTGTGTCTGGTCAGAGTAGCCACATAAGGGCGGACATCTATGAGGCCCGCATCATCCTTATGCTCCGCCCACAAGCGAGGGTTGACATCCCCTTTTTCCGGTAAGGCTGCAGTTGCAGCCTCAGCCTCAGTGGTCGCACTTCCTGTCTCAACAGTCAGAGAATATACAGAAGGAAACATGAGTTGCAGAGAGTTATTCTGAAATGTAATATGAGCACCCAATTTATGCAGCAAATCTCTACCTAAAAGGCAAAATGGAGCATCAGGTATTATTGCAAATGCGTGCATCTTAAACAAAGAAGGATTGTCTTTAGAAGTTACCGGTAAAGTTGGTGTCATTTCACAACGTACAGGGACATCGGAAATTCCCACTGCTTTTTCCTGCAAGCGTTCGCGAATTGTCCCGCAATGCCACAATAATAACATACTTTCATCCCTGTTTTGACAACAGTATTAATCAGCATCATTGCTGTAGGTTTCCCTCGGGAGGCTTCAAAAGCCCCCGCGGTGGAAAGTTCACGCAGTCTCCGAGACAAAGCGTCAACAGAAATATCTGTTATATTCGAAGTTGTCAAACGAACCAATTGTGCGATTTCTGTTTGCATGTTATTCAAAAACGTATTGACAAACAAAGGAGAATGTTGATCTAATGGAATGGCAGATTCTTCAGTCCAAGCATGCTTAAATCGATTGAAAAATGCAACAGGATTTTCGCCCGCTTTCTGTTTCGTGTTTGCAGCATGCGACAAATCTTGCTTAGCTGAAGACAATTTCACTAGAAAAGCAGTCAATTGTCTGAAAAATTCTTTTAGCTTTTCCACATCAGCCCAAATCCACGCATCATCTTCATCGTCCTCCGAATCAACTATTTGCAACGTTCGGAAAGATTTTGGTTGTGACAGATCTAATGGTTTATCACTTTTTGATAAAGCACCGTGGCGAGATGGCGGCGCATCCCGTTTAGGACTCAAAACATCAATCTCTGCAATCAATTCTTCCTCTGTAATTTCTGGCGGCAGTGTTTTAGTCAAAATGAAGCGATAATCACGCCCAGTCAATTGACTGTACGCAGTTAAACGCTTCAATACAGACACATATTGATGCGGACACCGTAAAGGATCTGGCAAATCTTTAGCAATCGCGACAGCATCCGACATTGCCAGCGGGGTTATTTTAAACCCGTCTGGAATCTGCACAAATGGGTATAAATCAGTTGCAATAGGTGTACAGACGATTAGGGGTTAATTTTTCTTGTTCAGGCTTTCCAACAGTATCATACCGAGGCGGAGCCGAGCTGGGAGAGTCAACATGGGACATTAGAAAAAAAGATTTTTTTTATCAGTCGTTTTAACCTGATCTGGCCCTTTATCTTTGAACGAGTCATCACGAGGAAACGGATCTAATTGTACTTTGCCTTCTGACCAACCAGCCAAATTACTCAAATACGGTTCAGTATTAAAACCCTTTATTGTTTCTGTACATCCAATCCCTTGGCAACTCGCCAAGAATAGGTTTCGAGATCGCCTGCCCCATCGGAGATCAAAGATGTCTCGTCAATTTTAGTGCACTTTTCACAAATATAGAATGGCCAAACAAAACACAAAATAGAGACCGCGGTCTTATATTAACTTTTTGATATTTTTTGGCCAAAAGAAAGCTTTCAATTCTGTATTATTCATGAAATCACTTAAAGGACCGAGAACATTCAAGGCAAGTGTGAGCAATTATAATCTTTCACCACTGCTCTATTTTTAAATAGATAGGTTAAACGGAAAGCTTCTCACTCTTCTTCCCACATCTAAAATGTGAGGAAAACAGATTGATGCCAAATATGACACAATCAAATTGCAAACGAGAATAAATTCAATTTCTCTTACAGACAGGAAGAAAAATAAAAGTTTCTTACCTGTCTTTTTGAGAAATTCCCGGAAGGACGAGCCCCCATTTGTTAATAAAGAATAACAATTTGGTCCCTTTGTAAATTCTCTTTGCCACCTTGAAGAATTCTCAGTTACTTAAAGTGTAGACGGCCGGGAAGTAAGAAAACACACAGTCAAATGTATCCTCAATACTTCAATTTATTCATAGAAATACAGATCTTATATAGGCATATGTCGAGGGGAGTTTCAGCCTCTTAACCAATGAGGATATGAATAAAATACACATATAGGATCTTTGGCCAAGAACATGCGTTTATATAAAATAGCCACATGTACAAAAAAACATGGACATATTAGGAATAGACTTATGCGAAGAATGCTGAACTGTCTTCAGAGTTCCTCATGAACTCCTTTACCCTTGTAGTCCAAACATCCATGTCTTTATTGGGGCCTTTAAATCAATAGAAGCTAATGTATACATTTAAGCATGCATACTTGCATATAAGTATGACATATTTAAAACATAATATCAAGAGAGAGAATGGATACGCAGGAGGGAATTCAGAGAGAATGCGTTTGTGTATATATAATACGAGAGAGAGAGAGAAAAAAAAGGGGGGCTGAGGCATCCCTGGAACTTCTCTTAACAATACAGAGAGTGTTTTCTAACACATGAAACCAGATTGGCCGAGCTGTAATGTTACACTCTCACTCAAAGGATGGACGATCTGACAGGATTGTTACTATGAGGTGGATCACATCTAACCTGTAGACAAACTCACCGTGTCTAGTCATGATGAAGATGTATATATTTTTCAATTTCAGCAGGCAACTATTTTTATAGCTACATTATTGTTCCAGCCACAATCAATCACAACAATATATATACAATTACAAATTATTATATATAAATCGTCAGTTTGTTGTTTTACACACATGCACACAGACATTATTTCATACACGACATAGTCGTGAGATGCAAGAAACATAGAAATATGGCAAGTAATCTGTAGACGCGCCCATAACAACAAAAGACAATACTTTATTGAACCTTTTCTGATAAGAAGTGTGCGCTGCAAACATGAGCATTTTTGACGATCGTTTCTGTCCAGTCTGCTCGTTTTATCGTGTTTAACCACAGCTGTCGTCGGTTTTTTGTCTCGCAGTGGCAGCAGATATGTGACCGTATTTCTAATTTGAGGCTGTATTATGTTGATTCTGGCACCCAACATCACAACAAGATGATATTTACGGCTCCTATGTGTATCCATCTCGCTGGTTTGAATGGCGCTGTGACGTCGCTGACCCTAGTTACCTGTGGTTGGCCTGGCCGTGCGTCACTCAGAACACAACAGGCCAATCACAAGAGAGGCTCATGAATATTAATTAGACAGGCCAAAATCGACCTGTTCTCAGCAGAGCTCCTGTGAGAGGAGCTGTAAAAATATATTGAGATGGTTTTTGGTACTTATACCGCAAATATATATTCTTAAGGACATCAAGACTTAAAATAAAACTCCAGAAAGGTGTAAAATATGTGACCTTTAAAAAGTCGTTCTTTTTTTCTTTTTTTCTGTGGTGGAAATGGGCTTAAAAAACAGTAAATATTTAACATTAATAGTAACAAAACGTTAAAATAGTAACACAAAAAATTAAGGGTTAAAACAATTGAGCTTTTTATTCAGAAGTGTGGAAAAACGTTTATTCTATGTGCTCTCCTGAAGCTCAAATAGTAAGAGCGTGGCGCTCGCAACGCCAAGATCATGGGTTTGAGTCCCAGCCAAACTGTGCACCAAAAACTGCACAACATCAACACAGTGTAAACTTCTGCGAATAAAAGCATCTGCGAAATGCAAACACATTTAGAGGGTAGTTGAGAAAAAAATATATAATTTTTCGGTTCTGTGCAGCTGCCTTTAATTGATTCGCAGGCACCAGATTCGCAGTAGTTCTATTTATTTATTTATTTTCAGTTTTATTTGACGGGGACAATGCACATCAATAATACATAAATGTACAATGTGCCAGAATTAGCCAGAAGGCTATTTTGCATCCATCTATTTTGCAGTCCCTGGACTGATGTTAAAATTGTCACCCTAAAAATATAAAACAATTAATCAATACATAATAAATACATGCTTCAAAATACACAACACCATCCACTAAAAAATTATACTATATCTAGAACCAACAGATCAATGCCAGTTCACTTAAAAACAAACACACAATCCAACTGTCAGACAAAATAACCAACAATGTAGGCCTATCTCTAATCCATAATATCAATATACAGGCAAAGATAATGTAAACATACAGACAAGTAACAATCAATCTGTATTCAACCAAACAACCTCATGCATATTGCTTAATATGTTAAAAGTGACCTATCATGAAAACCATGGAGAAAGTTTGAGCAAAGCACGCTAACTGTTCAGTGTTTGACTGCAGAGACGAGCACAGAACACTGTTTAGAGTCCCAGCCTCAGAGGAGACAACAGAGCAGTGGATTTATTGATGTATTTACTGTATATTGCTGCTGCCGCACAGATCTAAAATAAACAAGCGATTTATTTCCCAGCTGTTTACCTTCACAGACATAACCCACTGTTTTTGTAACTCATGTGTTTTTAACGTAAACTTGTGTGTGAATGAGAACTTAGTTTAGTACTCACATGCTGCGACAGCCGCTTTCTGTGCGTGTGCTTCAGATGTGTGCGCTCAGAAAACCCTATATCTGAAGTTTAAACTCATATAGTTTAAAACGCATGATTTCAGCGCGATAAACATGATAAGCAGAACCAAAACATATGTTTTCAGCAGGTCCGAGCTTTAAAGTCGCAGCTCGATTCTGGAAAAGGGGCGGGGAGCAGCAGCTCATTTGCATTTAAAGAGACAGGCCCGAAAAACAGCGTGTTTCTGCTTCCACTCAAAATAGGCATTTTCAAAATGATATAATAAATGATCTGTGGGGTGTTTTGAGCTGAAACTTCACAGACACATTCTGGGGACACCAGAGACTTGTAAAAAGGGGCATAATATGTCTTTTAAGGTTGCAAAATTTGTGGATTGTAAATGGCTGCTCTCCTGATTTTGCAGGCCTTGAGAGGATCTCCTCACAACTACCTAAACCGGATGTGGTGGAGCCGCGTGTTTAGCTTCCTGGAGAAGAACGTTAAGACGACGGTTCCCTGCACGTTTTCATGGCCGCTGTCGCTTCCGTCTGCATGCTTCAAGAACCCATGCAAGAGCTACTCGATAGTGCAGAGCGCACGAGACGAATGACGCCACAGACACCGCGCGAGCAGATCGAGATCCTGTTTACTTGAAGCGCAGCTTTTACATGCTTTTGATGGAAGAAAATGTCGTCAAGAGTTTGCTGTGCTGCCCAGGGTTTGTTCCTTATAGTATTGTTTTCGCACTGTGCTTAGACATAATTAAAATGTTTGTTCTAATAATGTTTCTCAGTGAAGGATTGCGAAATGTGTATCGTTTATAATTGTATAGTTTTTATTTTAATTTATTTGTTCATTACCTTGTAAACAAAATGTTATTTGTTTTATAAGTATCACAAAAATAAATATTTTCTTCAATTTGAGAAAAGTGATTTTATGTTTACATTGATGCTTGTGCATGATGTGACATCTAAACGGAAATAATATCTACAAAAAATTGTTTTTTGTAATTAATTTAACTGGCAGTGGTACGGCTGGGTTTCCAAAGTAATGATATAGGTGTGTAAAAAATGTGAATTTTAAAATAGTCATAAACGCTGGAACAGTTTCATAAAAACATATACTACACTACACTGTTTTATCTACATTTACATTTACATTTAGTCATTTAGCAGATGCTTTTATCCAAAGCTACTTACAATTGGGGGATACATAAAGCTATTCTTCTTAAAGAGGCAAACAGACACATAAGTGCTTGTAATACCAAGTTTTAGGCATTTTTCAAATAAGTACAAGCTAGAAAGAGAATGAATAAATAAAGAGAGATAATTTTTTTTTTTTTTTATTATGATGAAGTCAAGTAGCTTCGAAAGAGATGAGTTTTCAGCTGTCGCTTGAAAATTGTCAGGGATTCAGCATTCCGGATAGGGGTGGGAAGATCGTTCCAGCAGCCAGGAGTGGTGAACGAGAATGTTCTGGAAAGTGATTTTGAGCCTCTCTGTGATGGTACCACGAGGCGTCGCTCACTATCGGATCTCAGACTTCTGGAGGGGATGAAGATTCGTATTAGTGAGTGGAAGTAGGTGGGTGCTGAGTCTGTGGCTGTTCTATATGCAAGCATCAATGTCTTGAACTTGTTTCGGGCCGCAACCGGTAGCCAGTGCAAGGAGATAAAGAGAGGTGTAACATGGGCTCTTTTGGGCTCGTTGAAGACCAGTCGTGCCGCTGCATTCTGTAAGATTTCTGAATCATTTGTAGAGGTTTGATTGTGTTTGATTGTAGTCCAGCCAGAAGAGCATTGCAGTATTCCAGCCTAGAGATGACAAGGGCCTGGACAAGAAGTTGTGCAGCATGCTCCGTTAGAAAGGGCCTGATCTTTCTGATGTTGTGCAATGCAAACCTGCAAGATCGAGCGGTCTTTGCAATGTGGTCTTTGAAGGTCAGCTGGTTATCAAAAGTTACACCAAGATTTCTGACCGAAGTTGATGGGGTAATTGTAGAAGAACCTAGCTGGATGGAGAAATCATAATGTAGAGTTGGAGTGGCAGGGAAGACAAGGAGCTCATTCTTTGCCAGGTTGAGCTGTAGGTGATTTTCTTTCATCCATGCCGAGATGTCTGCCTGGCAGCCTGAGATCCGTGCAGCTACCTTTGGATCATCTGGTTGAAATGAAAGATAGAGCTGTGTGTCATCAGCATAGCAATGGTAGGAGAAGCCATGTGCCTGTATGATGGGACCCAGTGATGTTGTGTATATGGAGAAGAGGAGGGGTCCAAGAACTGATCCCTGAGGAACCCCAGTGACAAGTTGATGTGCTTTGGATACCTCCCCTCCCCAAGCCACCCTGAAAGACCTACCAGTGAGATAGGATTCAAACCAGCGAAGTGGAATCCCTGTGATGCCCAGTGAAGAGAGTGCAGAAAGGAGGATCTGATGATTGACAGTGTCAAAAGCAGCAGATAGATCCAGCAGAATAAGAACTGATGATTTGGAATCAGCTTTTGCAATCCGCAAGGCTTCTGTGACTGACAGTAGCGCAGTCTCAGTTGAATGGCCACTCCTGAAACCTGACTGGTTAGCATCCAGTTTGTTGTTCTGTGAAAGAAACAATGATATCTGGTTGAAAACAACTCGTTCGAGGGTTTTCGCTATGAATGGAAGGAGAGAGACAGGTCTGTAGCTATCTGTAAGTGAAGTGTTTAATGTAGATTTTTTTAAACAGTGGGGTTACCCTAGCTTGCTTGAATGCAGTGGGCAAAATGCCTGTGAGAAGAGATGTGTTGATGATATGTTTGAGTGCTGGTGAGAGTGTAAGAGAGATTGCTTGGAGAAAGTGTGATGGGATTGTGTCTAGGGGGCATGTTGTAGGATGCTGGAGAGGAGAAGTTTAGATACTTCTGCCATAGTGAGGGGACAGAAGGAGAAGATGGGAGTTTTTGCAGTGGGTGGGGTTGGTTTGAAGTCCTGTGTGTGTGGGGCTGAGAATTGACTACTGATTGTTCTGGTTTTGTCTGTGAAGAATGTGGCGAAATCATCAGCTGTTATAGAAGTGGTGGGAGGTGGTGGAGGGGGACAGAGGAGAGAATGGAAAGTTTTGAAGAGATTACGTGTGTCTGGAGCACTGTTGATCTTGTTGTGGAAGTATGAAGATTTGGCAGTATGGACTTCAGCAGAGAAAGATGAAAGTGCTGGCCTGGAGGAGAGAGGACAAATATCATCTAGACAAGAGGTTAAAGTAGAGCATAAAGTGTCAGTTGCTGCATTCACATCCAGAGATGAGAAATGGGTAGGTGAGGGAAGAGAGGAGGATACAACGGAGGAAAGATGGGAGGGGGAAAGGGAGCGTAGGTTTCGTCTAAAAGTAACCGGTATTGGGGTTGGTGGCACACAGGTAGCAAAATGTAGTTGAAATGTAATGAAGAAATGATCAGAGATATGTAGGGGTTTGACCAGAATGTTGTCTGCAATACAATTGCGTGTGTAAATTAAGTCAAGTTGGTTGCCTGATCTATTAATGTTCATCATTGTTTTCCCAGTGTAATTTGAACACGATGAGCTTTTTTTTAGGACTCTGAAGCATCTCCATCAAAGGCTGACCAGTTTCACGTTTTAAACAGACTTTCGTAGCATATACTAATCTTTTTTGAGGTTACTAATTATTCTTCGGCGCAATAATCGAGACAAATGCACGGTTAATTCAGATATTCATCCGCATTTCTCGAGGTGATCCACTGTGTGGTCGATTCACGAGCAGAAAATCGTGTAATTTCGAAACGGAGCGACAGCTAATCGTTCAGAAAGTGAGTCACATCAGACGTCGACTCGGTAACCACCGAAGAATTCATTCAAGGATTCGTTAAACTGATTCAAACTAGGATGTGAGTGAAAATGAATCGTAAGGAGAAGCTTCTCAAATGAGTCGGTTGTTCGTGAATCGGACGTTGGCGTTGATCGTTGAGTTTGTTTTCGCTCGCTTGCAGATCACATGACCACAGATCAATTCAGACTGGAAAATGAGATTCACAAATCGGGTAAATATGATTGTTTTTAATGTTGTGGCGAGAGTCATAACCGCGAAACTATTAGCAAGAGTTGAAAAACGGTAACGTTACACGATTGAAATCGAGTCTGTACATGTTACATGATTAAAGTAATTTCTGTTTTTGAAGTATTTCATTTATGTTCGAGAATTCTAACGCTATAAAACTAATTTGACTCTTGCTCAGTGTGTTTGAGCTGTCTTTTAAATCTTTGTTGATCATGTGTGTGAATGGTTTAGTACATCCATACATACAGCATACATAGGCTACTCATCAGAATCAGAATGAGTTTTTATTGCCAGGTATGTTTACACATACGAGGAATTTGTTTTGATGACAGAAGCTCCACAGTGCAACAGAATGACAGTGACAGAACAAAAACACAGATAATAAAAAATAGAAAAATAGAACAAGTAACTAAGGAATAAAAATATACAAATCGACAATTGTATGTACAGGTATATAACAATAGACAGTTGTATGTACAGGTATATTATGTGCAAATTGAAATGTAGACTGAGTGTGTGTGTTAGATAAATAAGTGTATGAGTGAATAAATAGTGTGTGTTCCAAGTTTTATTGTCAAGTGTTCATGAGATGGATGGCCTGAGGGAAGAAACTGTTCCTGTGACTGGCCGTTCTAGTGTTCAGAGCTCTGTAGCGTCGACCAGATATCAACAGTTCAAAGAGGGAGTGTGCTGAATTTGAGGGGTCAGAGAGTGATTTTGCCAGCCCTTTTGCTCACTCTGGATAAGAACAGTTCTTGGAGAGAAGGGAGGGTTACACCAATGATTCGCTCAGCAGTCCGGAATACCCTCTGTAGTCTTCTGAGGTCAGATTTGGTATCTGAGCTGAACCAGACAGTTATTGAAGTGCACAGGACAGACTCAATGATGGCCGAGTATAACTATGTGAGCAGCTCCTGTTGCAGGTTGAACTTCCTCAGCTGGCGAAGAAAGTACAACCTCTGCTGGGCCTTTTTCACAATGGAGTCAATGTGAGTGTCCCACTTCAGGTCCTGAGAGATTGTGGTGCCCAGGCACCTGAATGACTCCACTGCAGTCACAGTGCTGTCCATTATGGTGAGTGGGGGGAGTGCAGAGGGTTTTCTCCTGAAGTCCACGGTCATCTCCACAGTTTTGAGCATTTTGAGCTCCAGGTTGTTGAGACTGCACCAGGCAGCCAGCTCTTTAACCTCATGTCTGTAAGCATACTCGTCACCGTCCTGAATGAGGCCGATGACTGTAGTGTCGTCTGCGAACTTTAGGAGCTTGACAGAGGGGTCTTTAGACCCCTCTGTCATGTAACGGGATATATACTAGCTAAATAGCAAATCTCAACCGCTTAATTGTTTATATCATTGCAAAATGTAAACTTTATTATTGCCCAGCTCTATATATATAAGGTTGGATTACATCTTACTTTACTCACATATTTGTGACCCTGCAGCACAAAAGCAGTGTTAAGTCGCTGGGGGATATCTAGTAATAGCCAAATATACATTGTATGGGTCAAAATGATCGGTTTTTATTTTATGCCAAAAATCATTGGGATATTAAAGATCATGTTCCATGAAGATATTTTGTAAGTTTCCTACTGTAAATATATCAAAGCTTAATATTAATAGTAATATGCATTGCTAAGAACTTCATTTGGACAACTTTAAAGATGATTTTCTCAATATTTAGATTTTTTTGCACCCTCAGATTTCAGATTTTCAAATAGTTGTATCTCAGCCGGATATTGTCCGATCCTAACAAACCATACATCAATGAAAGCTTATTTATTCAGCTTTCAGATGATGTATAAATCTCAATTTCACAAAATCGACCCTTATGACTGGTTTTGCTCCAGGGTCACACATATATATATACTCGTGCAAAGCGATATATATATATAATACATAAGAAATCTCAACAGCTGAATTATTTATATTATTGCCCAGCTTTAATCTGCTGAATGCGACTACTATATCGATGTGACACGCGATAAACGATCTTTTCCTGATTTTAATCAGTTTTTGTGGGGAAACAACACACAAACTTCAACAATAATAATCTTGAGTACTGATTATGTGCTTTATTTAGTCTAATGTTAGTTTGGATGCCATTTTACATGATCGTTATAGCCATACTGAAAGGGACAATGGATAATTTACCTCATACTGAAAATAAATGAAAGGAAATATAAACGTTAAAACTATGAACTCAGTGTGAAGAAGCAAGTGCATTCCATGGTGAAGACTTTTATTTTGGATGTGACTGATCGCAAATAATCGTTGCCCAGCACTAATTTTAACAATATTAAAATGCTTTTATTTTAAAAATGTTATGTACTTCATTTCGTTGCAAGTGCAGTGAGCTTGCAGAGAGGCTCCGCCCATATGCTCTTCTGATTGGCTTATATTTGTCACAAACTATGACAAATAATGATCTCAGGTACTGATTATGTTCTTTATTTATGGTTAAAAGTGTCGCTCGGTATGTGTTTTTGATAGAGTTAAAATGGTATGTTCATCACATCACGTAGCCTACGTTTCAATTCGTGCGCAAGTGCGCTTGCATAGAGAGCCTCCGCCCACACTTTCTTCTGATTGGCTGACATTTGATTCTTCAGATAAGCGAGAAACGACATCGGGTTCTATTTCAGAAGCAGTTTCTGTTTCTGCAGCGTAGCGGCTTGACCAACATCATGCGAGTTTGCATGATCTTTACTAGCCATAGCTACTGAAAACGACAACGGGTCATTTACCTCAGATCTTCACAAATCATAAATCAAAGCATGCATGAATGCTACAACTTGGCGTGAACAAACAAGTGTATTCCATAACAAAGACTGTTTCAGTCTCTCAATATGCGTTTATAATAATGCTAAAATGGTTTAATTTAGATTACGTACTATGCGAGTGCAGTGCGCTTGCATGGAGAGGCTCCGCCCTCACTTTCTTCTGATTGGCTGTGATTTTTGCATCATGTGATTTTGTTTTTGCATCTGTGACAAGCATCATGACTTGGCTTTGAAACAATGTGAATTGTTTCACATTGTACAATATAAGTTTGATTTGACTTGGTTTTGGTACGTGGTTCGTAATGTGTTGCAGTTTCATAAAGCATTGTTCAGTAGTTGTATGTTGTATTGTTAAGCTCTCTTCCCAGCCTGCTGAACGTTTCCAGCGGGAATAGTGATCATCCTGTTTATTGGGAACGCCACACTGCAGCTGGCTCTCTGCAGCCGAGCGCATTTCTCTGATCTCTGGAACAACATGAAGGTGAGTTATTATCTGTATGATTTAAACTTAAAATCATGTGAATACACTCATAAACTTTTGTTCCAAACACTTGCTATGCAGAAAAATTCATGATATATATATATGATCATCTATTCTTCCGTTGCCTCTTCCATTGGGACCGACGGGGTTGGCGGGCACACTGGGCAGCTGGCTCTCTGGGAGCCGAGCGCTTTCTCTGACTCTGGGAACAGAACATTGAATTGTTATTAATCGTATGATTTAAACTTAAAATCATTAATCCCAACTCAATAACTTTGTCAAACACTTGCTATGCAGCAAAATTCATTATATATATATATATGTACAAACACTACCGGTCAAAAGTTGGGAGCAGAATGATTTTTAAAATGTTGGGTTTTACAGGAGTATCTTCTGCTCATCAAGGCTGCATTTATTTGATCAAAAGATTCCAGGGAAAAATTAATATTGTGAAATATTATTACAGTTTTAAATAACTGTTTTCTATTTGAATATGTTTTGAAATGTAATTTATTTATGTGATGTGCAGCTGTATTTTCAGCATCATTAATCCAATCTTCAATGTCACATGATCCTTCATAAATCATTATAATATACTGGGGGGCGGATTTATTATCAGTGTTGAAACTGTTGCTGCTTCTTATTGTTTTGGAAGCTGTGATACTTTTTTCATGATTCTTTGATTACTAAAAGTTAAAAAGAAGAGCATTTATTTACAATATAATTTTTTTAAGAATCCTGAAAAAAGTATCAGTTTCCAAAAAAATATTTGGCTCATGATTCCTCTCTGTTCTTCTCTTCGTGCTGTCCCCGACTCAGTCTGATAGACAATGATTAACCGCTGTCAACAGATGCCTGACATCAAACTGAATCAGACAGAAGGGAGGAGAAAGTCGAATAAAACGGTTTATTCAGGATGCAGTGATTCAATAAAAACAAGGCTAAAGGAGGAAAACTACCCACATGAGCCAAACCAACAAAAAAAGAAATCCAGTCATGGAAAACAGAAGCCAGTAAGTGCATGAGCGAAGGAATCAGAAAAACTTTCTCAACCCTAAAAACTTTGAATCACCACTTCGACCTGTTCTTTTTGTGAATCTTGAGTACCTATAGAGTAGTGTTGCATCCTTCATATCTCCAAAGAGTCTTTAGTTTCATCACAGCTCTACAATTCTCTCCAAAAACAACAAGCCGGCTTACTTGGAGTTTGTCGTTTGGTTGACGACAGAGTGACGAGCCCAGACATTTGATGGCCGTTCACCTTAATATTAAACCGTCTGTGCTGCATTTCTGAATCAGGACCACCGGGATCTTTTATATACTGGAGGCGCTCCATCTTTTCAGTATCAACGATTTGCAAATCCAGGGGGCGGTTGAACTGGGGTTCCACTGGGCCTTGTTTATAAAACGTTCGTAAACAAGCACACTTGTGAAACACTGACTACTACTACTACTCCGTGCTGCCCCCGGAAAAACCCAATTGCATCCCGTTTCCACGTAACGCTGGGGTTCGTTTGGAAACTGACAAAGCTATCTTTCTTCTTCCCTTACAAACAACCAAAAACACACACTTGGTTTGGAGACAGGTCTCGTTTTCGTAGTTCCTGCCCAAGCCAATTTCTGATTCTTCCCAAGCAAGTCCTCTTTCCGGGAGAAATCCCATAGAAGTTTTCCTCCCTTCATTGACTCATTAAGAGACAAATGCTCCGAAAAAAAAACGTTCCGTAAAAACTGTATTAGACAACTGGAAGGAGTGTATTTGGCATCATCAAATACAAACCGTTTTTGTGGAAACTTTGGCCAGTTTAACATGTTAAAAAATCCCACCCTTTAAACAGAACAGTTGTAAATAACTCAGAATGCATGAAATAGCGTTAGAAAAAAACAAACCCCACCCCAAAACAACCCAGAGAGATACAGAACACCACACAACACCATAATATAACAAACAAAAGAGAATAAACAATATTGATTAGAAAACCCCCCTTCGTCCCCGTGGGTGTCAACAAACATTTTCCATTCCTCCCAGTAACATTAATAGAACATTGTTTGAACTTTAGCTGGTCTTTTTAATATGTTCTTACCTAGGAACCAGCTGAGTCCTCTGCACAATCTGACTTTCTTTGCTGCCAAGGCTTGGAATTGACTACTGCTGGGTTTGGTCGTCAGAGGAGAAGGCTTTCCCCCCCCCGACTTATTCGCTTGAGGTTTCCTTCTCTCCCAAGGGTTGTGTCTTTCCTCTCTCCATCTCTGGTCACCCGATGGAGTTCGTTCCTCTCCTTTCCTCTGCTGGCTTGCTTAGGTTGGAATCACTAATAAATCCAGGAGATATCAGCGAACCGTGATTTGCACAGAATACTATTTCCCAACTGGAAACTGAGCTGGATGACGACATCACTGAATTCAACTATGAACTACTTAACTCTGCTTCTTGCTTTAACTGAAAATTCGAGTGTTGGTACTATTGTTCCTTGTGTCTGCATTATTACCGACACTAGTTTTCGTATTTAATGCTGTACAAGTTGCTTTGGACACAATCTGTATTTTTAAAAGCGCATATATAAAGCAAAATGACAACCTCAAAATGTTGGGATGTTCGTGTTATCGTACTGTAATGTTACTACTTGTTTCAAAACGTTCATGTAATGTTTGCAAAATGGTCAAATAGAGTATAGTTTTCTCAGCATTCAAAATAACCAAGAAAATATGTTTTTAGAACATTTTGAAAAATTGGATGTTTTGAACTTTCTGCGAATATTTTGAAATAAGGTTTTAATGGGAACATTGGCAAAGCATTCTTTGTTAGAACATCTTTTGTAGGTTGGGTAGAAACGTTAAATGACTACTAAACTATAGTTGGCTTGAAGTGTTATTAAAATATAATCTTGGTTTATATACACTATTTACTTTTTCCCCCTTCAGAATTCTGACTTTTTTTTAAAGAATCTGACTTTACATTTCACCTTTCATTTGTTTTTTGTTTCTTTTTTTTTTTTTTTCCGCCCAGAATAAAAAAATTAAAAAAGGTAATTGCGAAATTTTATCTTGCAATTCTGAGTTTTCTATCTTTGTAATATCTGACTATTTTTCTGCCATGGGATAAAATAAGAAAAATATAAAAATACGAATTGTGATATCATAGGTCAATTCAAATGTGAGAAAAAAACATCCAAATGTGAACTTAGGAAGTCTAACTTCCAAGTGTGTCACATACTTTCTTTCTTAGTAAGTGGGTGGTTAAGTCCTGCTCACACCAAGGTTGGATGAACTATAACGATAAATTAGCGTCCACACACAGTGCAATATCATTCTGTTTATTATAAGTGAGCGCTTGCAGTTATAACGTCTCCCTCCCCGCTTTAAATAAATGCCTGGATCTCTTTAAGGCGATGATTCTATTTGGCTGTAAGACATTTTTAATTGTTCATTCAGTTAGAGAAAAACTTCCTGAAAGTGAATTTTCCGACGATACTGTATCGTGCATTATTGTTAAAGTGTTGTTGGTGTGGGGACTTCTAAAGTTCGTAGTTTATCGTCCTTGAGTGTAATGGACCTTGCCTACTCGTGCTGTCGTACAATTCTTAATTGACGCATGTGCACATGACACGCCTCTTTGTTAACCGTTACTTATTGTCCTGACAAGCCCCAGGGCGCTAATCATGCCCCACATCAGTTCTCACGCAGTAAAATAGATGTCGTCGGAGCAAAGAGGAAACAGATGGCAAACTGAACAGACAATCCAGAGTAGTTTACTTTTTTCGTATGTAAACAAGTATCAGCTTTTACGTTTTAATTTCTTTAAAATTCACAATAAACCGTTTGTGGCTCTTTATGTGTTTGTGACAGTTCGCTGTATCGCCTCAGTTCGGCACATGACCTGATCATCATCTTCTCTTTCTAGTTAAGCATGAAAGAAACATGAATGAACATCTGGGGGGTAATTCCATAAAGCGGTTATAGTGACATACCGTGTAACGTTTAAGGGGTAAGTATAGGTTAGTGTGGTAATCAAGATACGAGATTATCCCTATACTTGTGATCACGATACAATATTATTCGATTTTTAAATATATCGCGATATACAGTAATTGTAATTATTACCTTTTTGCACTTCAAATTATGTCCCCACAGGAACATTTTGGCAACATCTGTTTTAACGAAAAAGTACCATTTCGCATTGTTTATCTCACTTAAATTTTTATTGCTGCAGTGCAAAATGGGATTGTCAAGCAGACAAACTGAACAACATTTTCATGAAAACCTGTCATAAATGTTATATGCACCTGGCAAACTCAACTATTTATATTACAGTCTAATCTAGTCCACCTTAAATAAATGTAAACAGGTATGCACTTTGAACAATGCACCTTGAATTATACTACAAGGTGTGCAACCCTTCAGCAATTGGGCAATTTTGAAAGTAAATTACTAAATTAATTAACAGTCTAAACGCGACAGTAGAGGAGCTTTCCTGATAACTTTCCACAATGGCGGGCATATCTTTATTTTATTACCTTATGCATCTGAAAAAAAACCTCCGTGTTTCGATAACAGTATTGCGGCAGAAAATATTGCGCTACTTTCTGTATCGATTTCCCCCCACCTCTAGTAGCAAGCGGATAAACTCAGCTTTTGCGTCTTTTGGTAACCAGGAACATACTCGTGGGTTGAATGAACTTATACTCCCTGATGCATTTTTGGAACCACTACCGGTCGAGTACGCAAGTTGGGTTAATCACTAATGTTAAGTTAACGCCTGCTTCTGGAATACCCCCATAGTTGATGTTTGTCAACCACAGAAAGACGTCAATACGCACCAATTTTTTCAGTTCAAGTCGATCCAACATTAATCTACGCACTCTCCTGGCTGATTGGGTAGCCGGGGAGACAAAATGATGTATTCTGATTGGTCAGACTCGCCTGCAATCAAACTCAAACTCCGCGGTGAGGGTGAATTCCGACGTTCCGACTGGGAAACTTGTATTTATACCAGGTATATTCCGATAGCATGTGAAGGCAGCATTGTATGTTGTGTATTATCATGTAGATTTCTATAACAATTCAAACACATTCAGTATCTGCACACTCCGTTCCAGGGAGGAAACGGTCCTTGTAATAATTCTGGCAATCGCCGATAATCGGCACATTTGCTCATTTTAGAGTCGCCGCTGATATCCCCTCTTCAAACAAACAGACAGAGACACAATAAGACCTCAACTTTACCACCACTGGAGTTAAAGAACTCAATCTTCAATATATTTATTATATTTTTACAGTGTTCATATATCAGTCTGTGCAGATAGCTTATTCTCTATATTTATCAGTATTTACTTTATTACTAGTTAGTGTGAATATCTTTGGTGCAAATGTTAAATGAGGAGCATGCATGACTTGCACAATGATGTTATTTGCACATAAAACGCACCAGTATTTCTCAATTTAAACCACCAGATATGATATGCGATGCATATATTTTGATGTGTCATTAAAACAAGAGCTGCGCTCAGAACTGATCAGAAACTGAAGGCTGTAAATAAACCTTCATTGAGTTTGATTAATCATTAACCTGCATTTCAATCTCAGTGGCAAACTAAACCGATACTCCTGGACTGAGCAGATATCATATTATTGTAAGACTGAAACAAATATGAACAGATCATCTGCAAAGAGACAGAAACATCGTCAAACTGGGCTACAAAGTTAGTGCTACACAAAATTATGAATCGGTGGATATACACTTGTGCCATCTTCAAGTAATAAATATAATATATGCAGAATTAATACATTTAAGTGTTTCCAACAATTACATTAAAAATAATTTTTTTTTTGATTTTGCAAACCACAACCCCGCACCAAAACAAAAAGTTTTTAACAAAAAAAAAAAGTCCTAAGATTTTTACTCTCTTTCTGAGTTTTTTCAGTATTTATTTATTTTGCTTTTTTCATAACTTTTTCATCTCACAATTGTAAGTTTACATCTCGCAATTCTGACTTTTTCTCAGAAATGCCTGACACAAATTCGTAATACTGACTTTTTTTTCACAGAATTGTGAGAAATTGTGCATAAAATTTCAAATGTGAGAAATAAAGTCAGGATTGCGAGATATAAACTGGAGATTCTGCAAAAATATCAGTCTTTTTTTCTCCTCAAAACTGGATTTTATAACTTGCAGTTTTGAGTTTATATCTCACAATTCTGAGAAAAAGTCAGGATTGTGAGATACAAACTCGCAAGTTAAAAATTCGCTGTTACTTTTTCAAATGTTTTATTCAGTGGCGGAAACAGGCTTCCATATACCCTGAATCAACACTTGGGGGAAAAAACCCACATTTGATTTGTTTCCGAAGTAACAAAAAAAATAATTTTTTGTATACCAGTTTTTTTTGAAGAGAGTGAAATGTTTTTAAACCTACAAAAAAAAAAAATTTTTTTTTTGAGGAGAATTTTTCTTCAAAGATTTTGAAGAAAATCTGTTTTCACGTTGTGCTTCAGATCTACTTTCTCAAAATCACCCTAGTAAAAAAGTTATACATTTAAAATACATTTGTTTCATACTAAGTATAGTTAAAATCTATTAACATTTACTGACAAATAACTTGACTTACTGATATAAAAATTATAATTAAACATATAATTATTTGGAGTACTATTTGTGCACAATACACATTTCTTAATATTAAGCAATGTGTTTTAATGTCATTATTGATGAGAACGTTCTTTAATGCAAATATTTAAGTGAGGAGCTGAAGTATACTTCAATAGTTTTCCACTTCAGCACAAAATCAAATACCGAAGCCACCTTTAACTGGAACTTTAGCACTACTGAAGTGCATCAGCACAACATAGTTTTTATCACAATTTTAGCTGACTTTAGGTTTATCAGTTAGTATACTAAACGTACAACGCATGGCATTTTTATCAGCACATAAATATGAACATTGGATTGTAGCATAAATAAATGTATATAATGGTACATTGACTGATATCAAGTCAGCGGGAGTGTTTTCAGGGACATAAATATAAGTAGTAGTGTATATAAAAAATATACAGCTGCTTAACACACCAGCATATTCAAAAGCAGCTGTGAAACACTTAATGTCTAGTTATGCTCTAATAGTGGTTGCACAGCATGTCGCATACTTACATACACAGATGACCCGAATAAATAACCTAGTGTCTGTGTGTTACAATGTGAAATTATCCTCTGAAAACAAGTCTAGCAAATGTGTCTAAAAAGTGCTTGTTTAATGAGAAATCATATTCACAAGCACAAATCATCTGAAACAATCAGGCAACAATCTTCAAGAAACAGCCACAGAAATGTGCATGTGTTTGATTGTACGAAATCAAAAATCTGCAACTTCGGACTATATACATAATGCATTGTTTTTTGTCTTGTTTCCAGTACAAATATCTAAACATTCATAAATCAAAATACATTTACCGTACAATGCAAGATACTGAAAAGTGTATATATATACTGTATATATATTATATATATATATATAATTTAATAACATTGCTAACGATTAAAACTAAATAACTATTATCTGAAAATATGCTAATTGATAAAACAGGAGAAAGAAAAACGATCTTGTTCTTTTTGTTAAATTGTTAAAAATCACTAAAATGTATTATTTTTGTTTTTTTAGATCATGTGGAAACAAAACAGGCTCTGGATCGTATTTTGCTGTTCAAGGTAAAATATATTGTTGGTAAAAAATACACACACGGGCTACGAGACAGGCGGAAAGAAATGTGGGTGGTGGGGAACAGTCCCGGTATAATATCCTCTTATACTTTTGTTTTTTAGATTTTGTACAGAGGGAATAGTTACAAGAATAACGGAGGAGACTGTAATCTTGATGGATATTTTCTATCAAAGGGTTTACTTCAGAATAACAGAAAAAAACAGAAAACAAATTGTTTGTAAAATAGGATCAACTGTATTTGATTATTGTACAACATATCTGGTATTAAACATTAAAATGGAGAACCATCGTTCACAAAAAAAAAAAAAAAAAAAAGTCCCACCACGCTACATTTAATACATTAAAAAATAAAACTGTTTTATAATTACAGTTTAAAGTGAACACAACAAAACAAAAAATGGTAGTTTCTTCTCAGCATAGTTATTCTTCTTCTCAGCATGATTGTTGGCTGATTATTATTGCTTTCAAATGAATTTTTGTGAAATGCTTGGAGCGTCTAAACTTGTGATCAGCATAATAATCTCTAAGAGTCTTAATGCAGCGAACGACAGATGAACAAATGACACTCGACGTGACACACACACACACACAAAAGGGGGTGTGGGCACATCACACCTCTCCCCACACACACACACCACACACACCACACACCTCTCTCCTCCCACACACCAGCCACACACACAAACAAGCACCATACACAGAACACAACACTCACTACACGCCTCACGAAGCACAGACCCATCTTCTCTCCACGCTTCATCTCACAAATACCCCACGTCACAACAAACACAACACTCACTCTACTCCTCCCACTCTCGTAAACTCTTCTCTCTCTCACTACACTCATCTCTCCTCTCCTATTCTCACACACACATACACTCGCACACTCAGAAAAAACTCTCTCTCCTCTCCTCCTCCCTCCTGCTCTCTCATCTCCCGCTCCCCTCACGGGGGGGTGGCACTCTCCTCGCTCTCTTCCACTCCTCTCCTCACTACACTCTCTCTCTCCTCTCTGCAAAACTACATCTCTCCTCCCGAAAAACTCCTTGCTCTCTCTTCTCTCTCTTCATTAAAAAAAAAAAAAAAATCAATAAAAAAAAGGACATCTCTCCTACTCTCCTCTCTCTCTCTCCCTCTCCGGGCTCCTCTCGTCTCCCTCACACATCGCTCTCTCCACTAAACTCTCACTCGGCCTTTCTCTCCATCCTCCTCTCTCTCTCTCTCTCTCCTTCTCCCTCTCTCTCTCTCTCTCCTTCTCTCACACCCTCTCTCCCTCTCGTCTCCTCCGCTCCTCTTCCCCTCTCTTCCTCACTCCTCGTCGTCTCCCCTCGCCATCTCCTCCTCTCCCTCTCTCTCCCTCCTCCTCTCCTTCTCACCGTACTCCCGGCCCTCGTCTCCCCCTCTCTCTCTCTCTCTCTTCCCCTCTCTCTCTTCCTCTTCCTCTCTCTCCCTCTCCTCTCTCTCCCTCTCTCCTCTCCTCTCTCTCACCCTCTCTCTCATCCTCTCATCTTCTCTCCTCCTCTCTTCATCTTCTCTCCTCTCAATCTCTCTCTCTCTCACAGCAACAGAACACTACCCATCGTTGAAAACTCTTTATCATAACACTCTCTCTCTCCCGTTCTCCTCTATCTCTCTCTCACACACACACACTCTCTCTTTCTCTCTCGCTCTCTCTCTCACACACACCACAATCACACACTCTCTCGCTCTCTCTCTCACACACACACACACACTCTCTTCTCTCACACACACACACACACACAATCTCTTTCTCTCACACACACACACACACTCTCGGTCTCTCTCTCTCTCACCGCACTCAGCACACCTCAAACCAACACGCACAAACACACCTACACACACAACACAACAAACATGTCAGACAGACACACACACACTCCACAAAACACGCATGCACGACTAACACACTCTCTCACACCACACACACTCTCTCTCTCCATCACCACACCCACACACTCCACTCTCTTCTGCGAATCTCTCTATCACACACTCTCTCACACACACACCACACACACACTCTCTCTCTCTCACACACACACACACACACACAGAGAGACACACACACACACACACTCTCCCGCACATACACCTTCTCTCACCACACACACACACACACACAGACAGACACATCACTCTCTCACACACACAAACAAACCGCACACACTCACTCACACACACACAAAACACAGCCCAACCCCTCACTCCACAACACACACAGACACGCACACAGACACACACACACACACGCGGATTTGGTCTTCAAAGTAAACGTTACATATTTCCCTTACAGCAGCGTTTCTGATTGGCGTCACCAGTTCTTCAGCCGTCTGATTGGCTGAACAAGACTTACCACTCGTAGTAAACGACCGAACAGCAAAATACGTGTTCAGATGTTCAGGTTTGAGGTACACAGATGCTAGTTTTGACGTTACTGATGACTGGGGCGGCTTTGGTTTGAAATGGTTGGTGAATGTGTTTCTACGGTCGCTACGCCGCGCTGCTTTGGTGCTTCAATGATGGTTGTAATGTGCTTGTCGCGTGCTGATCGTCTGGTCGAACGTTGTCCTTCATCACGGCGAGTTTGTCGGAGAACCCTTCAGACTGCTGAGAGCCGCGTGGATGCGGAAATGAAGACGAGACTCCATCGAATAATCCTTATAATTCAACCTACAGACACACAAAGACATACACAGATTCTTTAGCATAAATTATTGTGTTGATTTTCTAGCAGCTGCCTGTTTACGCTACTTAGAGGTGGTCGATATGACCGAAAATGCAAACGTGAATAATGCACTGTTAAGTTCTCTATGATGCTGCTTGCAATAAGCACTGTTAGAATTAAATGAAGAAATTCTGCATTTATTTTTCGCCCTCTGTAAGGATGTGTTAAATCTAACAAATGTATGGACCCTTGAACTTGGCAATGTAGGACAATGCACATAAAGCCGTATGGCACCATCAGCCCATTTCCCAAGTGTTACAGAGGTTGTATTAAATTTGACACATGCTCTCAATATTAGAGTTACTACCCTAATGAAACACCAATTTTGAGTACTTTTTACAGTACCAGTCTTGTTTTATGGACCCTTGAACTTAGCATGTGGGACAAGCCGTTTCAGATGACGTGTTAAAATTGACATAAGCTCTCAATACTAGAGTTACTGCCCTAATACAATCCGAATATTGAGCACTCTTTGTGGTGCCAGTCTTTTTTATGCACCATTGAAGTTGGAATGTGGGACGATCTACAATGAGCCAAATTGCGCCATCAGCCCAATTCGCGGTTGAGTTTCTCAGCCGCTTCAGAGGATGCGTTAAAGACGACATTAAGCTTTTATACTAGAGCTACTACCCTATTGAAATCCAAGTTTTGAGCAGTTTTTGCTTCACCAATCTTTTTTTATGGACCTTTGAACTTGGCATGTGGGACAATGTACGCTGTCGTATTGCACCATCAGCCCATTTCGAGCCTAATTTTTCCAATCGCCACAAGGGACGTGTCGAATCAGATATAAGACCTTGATACTAGGTTTACTATCCTAGAAAAAAATCTAAATTTTGAGCACTTTTTACTTCACTATTCTTATTTTATGGGCCCTTGAACTTGGCATGTGGGACAATGCACAATTAGCTGTATTGTTCCAAAATCCCATTTCGCAGTGCAGTTTGTCAACCACATTGGACTCTTTAAACCAGACATAAGGTCTTTATACTAGAGTTACTGCCCTAACAAAATACACTTCTTGAGCACCATTCACTGTATCATCAACTTGGCATGTGGGACAATGCACATTGAATTGTATTACGCATCAGCTCATTACTCAACCAAAAAAATAGTACAGTAAAATGTAGTAAAAATGTGTTTTTCACAAGATCAATTGTTGAGATTTAGAAATGCTGAATTTCTCCATTCAGTTCTAACAATGCTTACTGTGAAGCGTTGTGTTATTTAAGAGATTAGGTAGCATTTAGTACTGCAATGATAGCTTTATCTTGTCATTTATTTCAGAAGGGACATGTACACGTCTGAAAGCGAACTCACTTGGCGTCCTCGATGAAGCGCGTGGCTTTGACGTAGTTGCCCTGCTGCTTGTAGAGTAAACCCAGCTCATAGAGAGTGAAGGGGATCAGATAGTGATCGTAACGGATGAGCTTCTCGCTGCGAACACACACAGTCACGTCCAGTCATCATCAAACAGCTCTCTCAGATCTACAGTAAAATCACAAATGTGTGTGTGGAGTGTTTACCTGCTCAACACTTGCGTGAAGCAGAGCTCGGCCTGCAGCAATCGGCCCAGATACTTCAAACACAAACCCTTCAGCATCTGAACCAGACACTGATCGTCAGGGTGAAACTCAGAGGGGTCTGAAACACACACACACACACACACACACTGAGTTGATTTTAAAGCCTATAACCCTCACAGAAACCTTTTTGCATTTTATGTTATGAATTAAAACAGTATCCATTAATCCAGCTCCCTGTGGTTTTCTACCAAAATAAAAGCTTGATGGTTTAATGCTTTAAAATGAGGAATTAGGACAATACTAAAGTCCCAAATATTTAGTATTAAGGACATTCCTGATGATATCGACCCATCTCTCTACATCCTTTGCCCGATTCATCAACAACATCAAAACAGTATATCCAAACTCAATCACAGCCGCCATGGACTGGATGCCCCAAAGCTAACGTGCATTTATTCCAGATTACGCATGTGGTTATCACTTCGAAACAAAAGCATTCACTGTAGAAATATCAAACTAAATCAAATTAATACAAAATCCACCTATTAAGCGTCGTGTGTTATTCAACTAAATTGTGATTACTTAAAGGACGACCAGAAGCGTTCAGATCAATGGGCCTGCCTGTTCTGTTTATTGTTACCCCGAACCCGTTATCAGCGGGTCTTAGAGCATAACTGATTATGTTCGGATGCTGAATCATTAAATCACCTGTACGGTCTAAACTACCTCGCGTGGATCCTGGGTTGTTGAACACATCACCTAGAATCTGTCCGTGCCGTGTCTTAATAGTTACATAGATTATCTATTACCAACAAGATTGGCGTGCAACAAATAGTAATTTTATGTCCTAGCCTTTATATTCCAAGTCTTGAGTATACATATGATATTCTCAGCTAACACATCTATTACTTACAGCTTACATCATTTTGGTATCCCAGAAACATTGTGCAGTATCATATTAATATGACTTCTATTCTTCAGTACTGATATGAACACTGTTTTCTTATTACCATTAAATCACATTATTCCCCTTTTTCTTGACAAATTGCTTGCTGCCCTAACAAACAGTAGAACAGCAAACCTGAACACTCGAAATAAATAATATAACTACATTTTTAATTCATAAAAATGCTAATTTGGTACCCCGCATGCCCGGCCCCGCCTTGCAAATTGTCTGGTTGCCGCTGGTGAAATTTAGTCATTGTTGAGCGTTTTAAATTTGCATAACCCATCTTGTACAATAACAAGTTTCATAAAGCAGTGTGTGTTGGGTCGGTTGTGGTGTTTATCTCCTGGATCGTTGCGCATCTGCTCTGTTCAGGCTCTCTCATTGGGTATCAGCTAACCTCCATTGCTCGTCTCGCACGCTTCCCACGGCCTTCGTGTGAAACCCATTCCACATACAGATGCTTACCATCATTCCTGTGTGGGGGTGTGGGCGTGAAGAACCATAGATGCATCACTTCCTCCTCTCTTCATTTACACATGTTTATATTTGCAGTGTGTGTTTGTGTGAGTGTGTGAGTGAGTGAGTGATTGAGTGTGTTGTGAGTGCGTGATGTGGTGTGTTTTGAGTGAGTGAGTGAAAGGTGGGAGAGTGAAAGGGGGGGGGTGTGTGTGTGAGGAACTGGGGTGGGTTGGTTTGAGTGGAGGAGTGATGTGTGTAGGAGTGAACATTGTTGTGTGTTGTGAGTGCGTGAGTGCTTGGTGTGAGGAGGATGAGTGAGGGGGGTTGTGTGAGTGAGTGAGTGGGGTTCTGTGTGATTGATGCATGTGTGTGTGTGTGATGCCGTGGTGAAGTTGGAGAGTGCATTTGTGTTGTTTGAGTGTGTTTTTGTGTTAGTGCGTGATGTGAATGTGTTCTGTGTGTTGAGTGTGTTGTCCTGTGTGTGCGTGATGAGTGCTGATATGATGTGTGAGTGTCTGTGTGCGGTGAGTGACTGTGTGTCTTGTGAGTGAGGAGTGTGTGTGTGTGTGTGATTGAGTGTGTGTGTGTGTGATTGGCGGTGTGTGTGAGTGAATAGTGTCTGTCGTGTGTGAGTGAGTGAGTGTTTGGTTGGGTGTGGTGGAGAGTGATTGTGTGTCTGTGTGGTGAGTTCGTTGTGTGGGTGTGAGGGTGGTGCTGCGTGGTGCAGGAAAAAAAAAGAGGTGGAGTGACATGTGTTCTGTGTGTGCGCGGGAGTGAATGCGTTTCTGTGTGAGTGGTGAGTGAGGTGGTGGGTGATGCGTGTGTGTGTTTGTGTGTTGAGTGTCTGTGTGTCTGTGTGTGTGAGAGAATGTGTGTGTGTGAGAGAATGTGTGTGAGTGTGTGTGTGTGTGTTTTTGAGTGTGAGTGTGTTTGTTTGTGTTTGTGTTTGTGTTTGTGTGTTTGTGTGAGTGAGTGTGTGTTTGACGCCACAGCGCGGGAATCACCATTTAACATGCTTGTTCGGGATGTGTATCTGCGTGAATGTTTCCTGTGCGAACTTCTCTGGGTAGGGATGAGTTCCCGGCCGCCGCTGCTTTCACCCTCCCACCTGCCTGCACACACAGCAAGACCTTCAAGGCCTCACTTAGCTCAGATCAGACTCATATCAGATCAGACTCCCTAGCTCCAGAGCAAGCAACTCACCTGAGCTCAGAGCAGAGCAACTCCCCTTATCTCAGAGCAGGCAGACCTCAACGCTGAGCGCAGAGCAAGCCAACTCACCTGAGCTCAGAGCAGAGCAGACTCACCTGAGCTCAGAGCAGAGCAGACTCACCTGAGCTCAGAGCAGAGCAGACTCACCTGAGCTCAGAGCAGACCCAGACTCACCTGAGCTCATAGAGGCCGACAGACTGCAGCCTGGGACTCAGAGCAGAGCAACATCCACAGAGCTCAGATCAGGCTCATTCACCGAGCTCAAGCAGACTCACCCGATCTCAGAGCAGACTCACTGAGCTAAGATCAGTCTCCCCTGAGCTTCAGAGGCAGTGCAGATCACCTGAGCTCAAATTCAGACTCACCTGACTCGATCAGAGCAGACTCACATGAGCTCAGAATCATTCCCTCACCTGAGCTCAAATCAGACTCATCTGAGCTCAGAGCAGAGCAGACTCACATGAGCTCAGATCAGTCTCACCTGAGCTCAAATCAGACTCACCCGAGCTCAGAGCAGACTCACATGAGCTAAGATCAGTCTCACCTGAGCTCAGAGCAGTGCAGACTCACCTGAGCTCAAATCAGACTCACCTGAGCTCAGAGCAAAGCAGACTCACATGAGCTCAGATCAGTCTCACCTGAGCTCAGAGCAGAGCAGACTCACCTGAGCTCAAATCAGACTCGCCTGAGCTCAGAGCAGAGCAGACTCACCTGAGCTCAAATCAGACTCGCCTGAGCTCAGAGCAGAGCAGACTCACATGAGCTCAGATCAGTCTCACCCGAGCTCAGAGCAGACTCACCCGAGCTCAGAGCAGACTCACATGAGCTAAGATCAGTCTCACCTGAGCTCAGAGCAGTGCAGACTCACCTGAGCTCAAATCAGACTCACCCGAGCTCAGAGCAGACTCACATGAGCTAAGATCAGTCTCACCTGAGCTCAGAGCAGTGCAGACTCACCTGAGCTCAAATCAGACTCATCTGAGCTCAGAGCAGAGCAGACTCACCTGAGCTCAAATCAGACTCGCCTGAGCTCAGAGCAGAGCAGACTCACATGAGCTCAGATCAGTCTCACCTGAGCTCAGAGCAGTGCAGACTCACCTGAGCTCAAATCAGACTCATCTGAGCTCAGAGCAGAGCAGACTCACCTGAGCTCAGATCAGTCTCACCTGAGCTCAAATCAGACTCACCTGAAACCAGCTCCACCACATCCTCTCCAGTCGTCTTCAGCTCCTCCTCAGACATCATGCTCAGGATCGCAGCTTTCTGATACATGTAGATGGCCTGCCACGCAAGCAAACGATAATCATCAAACATTTCTTGCTATAGCGTTTTTATTAAAGTGAGCACATTTCCTAGTTTAGTGCAGAGCTCTTTTACTATAATTGAGATACTGGTATAGTTTTATTAATATTTTGTATCAGGTTTTATTTTTATATTTTTATTTGTAATTTTTAGGGATGCACAATATTATCAGACCAATATCAGAATCGGCCGATAATGTCTTTAAATGTAAATATCGGCATGACCCGATATGAAAATGTATTCCGATATGTCTTGCCAATAAGAGGAATACATTAACTCACATGTGCTCAGAGTGTGCTAGCGATTAGATCAGTCAACAGTGCGACTAAATCATGTCAGCATTGTGGTCATTCTTTTGCCTGAATGGTGATTAGATTCTCTGTTTTGGATCGCTGCATTTAAACTGAGAATGCACGAACAGAATGACGCATTCGGTGTATGATAGAGTAAACAGTAATAGCACGTGCAGCGACAGCCTCCCCCGGTTCCTAATGCCCGCTCAGTAAGGAGTTTTAATTCTGTAGGGGGCGGTGTTGGCCTACTTCTAATTAAATGAAAGCAAAATACACAAATAATAGCTAATACTGTTTCTGATTAATAAACAGTAATGGATGCCATAAAAGCATGAGTATATGTTTGCGTAAAGGTCCAGAAGCTATATCTTACATTTACTTTTGCTTCTTTTGTCTTTTGCTTTAGACCATTTACAAGTGTTAAATCTTAAAATAAAATATTAATGTTACCACTGCATCTTTCTGAAAAAATAAATGCAGTGATTAATATATAGTTTATTATTTTCAAATCTTCAATGTACTGTAATTAAAAAAGAACTTTATTGTTTATTTAATGCTAACAAATAAGTTCTCGTTAAAAACTAACCAAAATTAAAAATAATTATATATCGGCTATCGGACAAAATTAGTTGAAAATTATCGGCATATCGGATATCGGTAAAAATCCAATATCGTGCATCCCTAAAAGTTTTCAGAATTTTGTGTTTTTGTTTACATAAGTTTTATAAATTTTTATATCAGTTTCAGTTTTAGTCATTTTAAGATAAACTAAATGAAAGTTATACTCAAGTTAAACTAAATAAAAACAGAAATGTTGCCTTTTTATATTCATGTTATACTATTATAGTTTTTATAGATTTATTTTATAACTATAGTTAGTTATTTATACTTTAGTTTATTTTTATTTTATTTTATTTCAAATAACAAAAATGTTATGTTTTTAATTGTTTTAATTTTAGCTTTAGTTAACTGCAACAACCCTTGTTCGGTGGTCAAAATATCTTTGAAATCTCACTTGCTAATATCATCAATAAATTGAAAAAATAGGGGACCGCCATTTTTTTATGTTTTTGTTTTTTTAATTGTTGTGTGTTCCATATAATACTAGTATTATGGTTTTCTGCAGGGTCAACTGAAAAACAAAAAATCTAAACAAGCCAACCCCCCGCCCCCATTAAATTATACACAAAATTTGACTTAACAAAAAAGGATAAATAAATAAACTCTATTCATCAATATTTTAACATTTTATACGGATTATTTTCACAAACGTGACTTCTATACTCTATCAGTAAATTATACGTTTTTTGTTACTGGTTCTACTTTGGATCTACTCGCCAACTTAGGCTTATTATTTTTGCATCTAGGCTTTTTTGAGACAAAGGCCCAATCCCAATTATATTTTATACCCCTTCCCCTTTGAAACAGTGTCAAGGGGTAGGGGTCAAAATATTCCCCCAAGAATTGGGACACTACTACTATACCGTTACACGTGATCATACGTCGTCTAGCTCCTACAATACACACAACTATACTGGTGTGCATTAGACCTTCATTACCATTCCTATACTGTGCACTCACTCACTCACTCACTAACACTCACTCCAAACACACACTCTCACACACGGACACTCTCCCCCCACACCCCCTCTCACAACACACACACTCTCACACACACACACTCTCACACCCACACTCTCACACACACACACACCTCACCACACACACACACACTCAACCACACCCACGCACACACAACACGCACACCCGACGCACACACACACGCACAGCACACACACGGCGCACCCACACGCGCACACACACACACGACACAACACACTCCTCACACCACACTCCCTCACACACACACTCACTCACACACACACTCACTCACAACACACACTCACTCCACACCCTCATCACACACTCACCACACACTCCTCAAACACCACACCACACACTCACACACTCACACACTCCACACACATTGGAGATCGCGCAGCTCCACATCCAGGAGAAAAGAAAATTTCAACGCTGCCGGCCAATCGCGACTTTTATTGATAACAGTTTAAATACCATTTTGGTTCCATATTCATATCTTCTTTATTTTTACCAAACGTGGTGAAGGTAAGCTGTGTGTGGTAAATACTGCGCTGTGATGGCAGAACTGTGTGCAAAAACTGGTTCTAGACAGCTCATTTTACACAATACTGATAGTTTGTCATTAATAAACAGGAGAGTGAGAGTGTTATGAGTGGTTACTTTAGACCAGCGGCTCTCTCGGCACAGCAGGTCTGCGTATCGATACGCTTCTCTCCACTGCTGCTGGAACGAGTGACACCACATCAGCTCCCAATAACACAGATGATGGATCTGACGCCACTGCTGCTGCGCCGAGATACACTCCTGGAACTTCACCAGCGCCTGACACACACACACACACACACACAGTATGAACATCAGCAGTCAAAAATTACATTTTTAAATGTTAATGAAAGAAGTCTTTTCTGCTCACCAAGGCTGCATTTATTTGATAAAAAATTATGTAAAAATTGTGAAATATTATTACAATTTAAAACAGCTGTTTTCTATGTGAATATCTGTTAAACTGCAATATTATAAATCTATTTTAAATTCTAATAATGTTTTTTCACAGCATTTCTACTCAAACAAATGCAGCCTTGGTGAGCAGAAGAGACTTCTTCTCTTTACATTTAAAAATCTTGATTATTATTATTTTTATAGTATTTTGGCAGAACGTGTAAATGTCATCAAAGATCCCTCACGTTCTCAAAGTTTCCCCTCAGTAAGGCGAGCCGAGCCGAGTAAAACAGGATGATTGCGCCCTGAGAAAAAAACATTGAGTAACACAGCTGAAGAATTATGTTTAATGAAAGACATGGAAGACATTATGCTTAACATCAAACAAACAGAATATGAGTTTGTGCAAATATGAGTTGAGTAAAAAAAGAAATGGAGCAAATGGTTTCTTTATTAATTCTTGATGTGTGTGTGTGTGTTCAGGTTCTGACCCGTGGAAATCGCTCTATGTAGGGCTCTAATAAAGCCTCGGCCTCCACCAGATTCCCCTCACCAGTGCCTAAAACACACAGCATCACGACAAACTTTAGTCACATTTTAAATCACAATTACATTTTAAAGATAACACTGTAAAAACTGATTTTTGTCTTGTTTTCTAGTATAAATATCTACATATTCTTGAATCAGGATGCATTGACAAGTAAAATGACTTAAGATATCATGTCTTGTTTTCTGGAAAAATTTTTGTTAGTTTTTGCTTAAAACAAGTAAAAAATATCTGCAAATATGGTAAGGAAAATAATCTTTCTTAGCCTTTGAATTAAGATTATTTTTCTTACCCCATTGGCAGAGTTACTGAGAGTTACTGAGTCAGAAGTGTCTGATGTGGGTTTGGATTATTACCCAGAATCAGACAGATGTAAGTGTGGTAGAGGAGCAGCGTCAGGACGCACAAGATAGACCTGAGACTGTGACTGCCAGCGCCGTCCCGCAGCTGAGACAAACCAAACTCCTGCAGGACACAACAGCTGTTACTGAGAGTGTGTGTGTGTGTGAGTGTTTGTGTTTGTGATAGAGGAGAGAGAGAGATAGTGCGTGTGTGTGTGTTTGTGAGTGGGTGTGTGTGTGTGTGAGTGTGTGTGTGAGTGAGTGTGTGAGTGAGAGTGTGCGTGTTCATTTACAGTGTGTGTGTTGAGTGAGAGTGTTTGGTGTGAAAGTGACAGTGTGTGTGGTGTGTGTGGTGTGTGGTGTGTGTGTGTGTGTGTGAGTGAGGGGTGTATGTGTGAGTGTGTGTGTGTGTGTGTTTGATGTGTGTGTGTGTGTGTGTGAGTGTGTATTGTGTGTGCGTGTGTGACAGTTTTGTAGTGTTAGTGGTTTTGTGTGACAGTGAGGTAGTTTGTGTGTGTTTGTGTGTGTGTGTGTAGTGTGGTGTTTGTGTGTGTGTGTGTGTGTTACGTGTGTGTGTGTGTGTGTGTGTTGTTATTTTGTGTGTGAGTTGTGTTTGAGTGGTGTGTGACGTGTTTGCCTGTTGAGTTTGTATTGTGTGTGTGTGTGTGGGTGTGTGTGTGCGTGTGTGACAGTGTGTGTATGTGTGAGTGTCAGTGTGTGAGTGTGAGTGTGAGTGTGAATGTGAGTGTTGTGGGTGACAGTGTGGTATTGTGAGTTGAGGGTGTGACGTGGTGTATGTGTGAGTGTGAGTGTTTTGTGGAGTGTGTGTGTGTGACATGTGTTGTATGTGTGAGTGTCAGTGGGTGGTGTGTAGAGAGAGAGAGAGATGGTGTGTGTGAGTGTGGTTTGACAGTGTGTTTGCATTGTGTGTGTGTGTGTGAGAGTGTGTGTGAGGTGTGTGTTTGAATATGTGTGTTTGAATATGTGTGTGTGAGTGTATGTGAGTGTGTGAGTGAGTTTGTGGTGTGTTCGTGTGTTGTGTGCGGCTGTGTGACAGTTGTGTGTATGGTGAGTGTGTGTGTGGGACGATTGTGGTGTTTGTGTGAGTGTGAGTGTGTGTGAGAGTGTTTGTGTATGTGTGAGTGTGAGTGTGTGTGTGTGTGTGTGTGTGTGGTGTGTTATGAGAGAGGAGAGAAGAGAGATAGAGAGTGCTTGTGTGGTCTGTGTGAGCAGTGTGTGAGTAAGGGGTTGTGGGTGTGTGTTAGTGGAGTGTGTGATGAGAAGTGTGTGTTGTGCTGAGATTGTTCGTTGTGTGAGTTCCAAGTGTGTGTGTTGGTTGTGTGTGTGTGTGTGAGTGTTGTGTGTGTGTGTGTGTGTTTTTTTGTGTGTGTGTGTGTTTGTGTGTGATGTGTGTGTGTGTGTGTGTTGTGTGTGTGTGACATTAGGGGTGTAGTTTGAGTGTGTGTGGACAGTGTGTGTATGTGTGAGTGTGCGTGTGTGTGTATGTGTGAGTGTGTGTGAGTGTGTGTGACAGTGTGTGTGTGTGTGTTTGTGTGTGTTGTGTGAGTGAGTGTGTGAGTGTGTGACAGTGTGTGAGAGAGTGTGTGTGTGTGTCTGTGTGGTGGTGTGGTGGAAGTGTGTGTGTGCGTGTAGCGACAGTGTGGTATGTGTGGGAGTGTGTGTTTTGACAGTGTGTGTTATGTGTGTTAGTGTGAGTGTGTGGTACAGTGTTGTGTCGGGTGGTGTGAGTGTGTGTTACAGTGTGTGGTTATTGTTTGAGTGTGAGTGTGTGTAGTGTGTTTTGTTACAGTGTTTGTATGTGTAGTGTCATTGTGTGTGTGGTGTGTAGAGGGAGAGCGCTAGAGTGTTTGTGTGAGTGTGTGGATGTTTTTGTGTGACAGTGTGGATGTGTGTGGTGTGAGAGTGTGTGTTGTTTGAGTGAGTGTGTGCAGTGTTTGTAGTTTAGTGTGTATGTGTGAGTGTTTGTGTGCGTTTTGACAGTGTGGTGTATTGTGAGTGGTGTGTGTGACGGTGTGTATTTTTGTGTGTGGTGTGTGTGTACCGGTGTGTATGTTTGAGTGTGATTGTTGTGACATGTGTTTATTTGTGAGTGTGATGTGTGTGGTTATATCGGAGTGTGTTTTGGAGTGTGAGTGTGTGTACAGTGTGTGTATGTTAATGTGCGTGTGATGTGTTGTGCGTGTGTGTGAGACAGTGTGTGTATGTTGATTGTGCATTGTGTTTATGTGTTGTGTGAGTGGTGATTGTTTGTGTTGTGAGAGAGCGAGAAGATAGTTTTGTTTGGTGTGAGTGTGTTGACAGTGTTGTAGGTGTGAGGTGTGTGTGGTGTGTTGTGTGATGTGTGTGTGTGCGTGTGACGGGTGTGTATGTGTGAGTGGACAGTGTGTGTGTATGTGTATGTGTGAGTGTGAGTGTGTGTGTGATGTGTGTGTGTTAGTGTGAGTGTGTGTGTGAGGTGTGTGTGTGAGTGTGTGTGTGGGTGGTGTGTGGTGTGTTTGATGTGCTGTTGGGACGAAGGAGAGAGAGAGCGAAGAGAGAAGTGCGTGTGTGTTTGCTGTGATACCGGTGTGAGTAATTGTGTGTGTGGTTTGAGTGAGTGTGTGAGTGAGACGTGTGCGTGGGGGAGTGCAGTGTGTGTGTGTTTGTGTGTGTGTGGTGATGTGTGTGTGTTTGTGTGTGAGGGAGTGTGTGTGTGTGTGTGTGTGTTGTGTGTGTGTTGTGTGTGTGAGTGTGTGTTGTGTGTGTGTGTGTGTTTGTTTGTGTTTGTGTTTGTGTTTGTGTTTGTTTGTGTGTGTGAGTGTGAGTGTGTGTGTATGTGTGAGTGTGAGTGTGTGTGCCAGTGTGTGGTGTGTGTGTGTGTGTGTGTGTGATTGAGTTGTGTGATTGAGTGTGTGCCAGTGTGTGTCTGTGTGAGTGTGTATAGTGTGTGTTTGGTTAGAGTGTCGTGTGTGCGACAGTTTGTGTCTGTGGAGTGTTTGTGTGTGACATGTTGTATGTGTGTGAGTGTGATGTGGGTGACAAAGTGTGTTTATGTGTGATGTGAGGTTGTGTGTCCCGTGTGTGTTTGTGTGTGTGTTTGTGCGTGTGTGTGAGTGTGTGTGTGTGAAGTGTGTGTATGTGGAGTGTCGTGTTTGTTTGATGTGTGTGAGCGAGAGATAGAGAGCTGAGAAGATAGTGTGTTGTGAGTGTGGTATTTGTTTGATGTGACAATGTGTGTTTTTGTGTGTGTGTGTGAGTGTGTGTTTGGTTGTGTGTGAGTGTTTGTTTGTTTGTGTGTGTGTGTGAGTGTGTTTGTGCGTGTGTGACAGTGTGTGTATGTGTGGTTTGTTTGTTGACCGTGTTATGTATGTGTTTGTGTGTCTGGTGTGTGCCCTTGTTTGTAGTGTGATGTGAGGTGTGGGACGTGTGTTTCGTGTGAGTGTAGAGGTGTGTGTGTGCGCGCGATGTGTGTGTTATTGTGATTTGTGTTCCCGTGTGTGTGTGTGTGTGTTTGTGTGGGTGAGTGTGTGTGTGTGCGTGTGTGACAGTGTGTGTATGTGTGAGTGTGACAGTGTGTGTATGTGTATTTAGTGTGATGTGTGTGTGTGTGAGATAGCTAGAGCGTGGGGGTGGTGTGCAGTGGTGGGTGTGTGACAGTGTGTGTATGGGTGAGTGTGGGTGTGTGTGTTGTGTTTGAGTGTGTGGGGGTGCGGTGCGTGGTGTACCTAGTGTGTCGTGTGACCCGTGTGTGTCTGTGTCTCGTGTGCGTGCGTGTGTGTTGTGAGTGTGTGTGTGTGAGTGTGTGTTTATTTGTGTGTGTGTGTGTGTATATATAAGTGTGTGTGTGTGTGTGTGAGGTGTGTTGTGCCCTTGTGGTATTTGTTGTGTGTGTTTGAGTGTGTGTGTGTGTGTTTGTGTGGGTGGTGTGTGTGTGTGTGTGTTGTGTGTGTTTGTTTGTGAGCGAGAGATAGCGGAAGAGTGTTGCTCACTCTGTTTCCCATTCGAAAAGCCGATAAACTCCAGCAGTCGAAGGATTCTTGCAGGTAGTAGAGACAGCATCTGACACACGGGACACAAAACAACACCTCAGCACTCACAGCTTCAGCTCAGCAGGGATTCTCCTCTCAGTGAAGGCTATAACACTTATTACATTAGTCTCATTTATCCACACACACAATGACTCTGGGGTTAATATGGCCCACTTCTTCCTGGTTCTCACACTCCTGTCTCATGGACTGACCAGGTTGTTAATGATCCAATCCCCGCTTGACTCCGCCCTCAAACTGTCCTGAAGCCGCTGTTTCTCCCGCACCACTCCCTGAACTGTTAGCCAACTCTTGCAGTCCTAAGAAACACACCCCACATTTTCGATAACACCGTCAAGACTTCTTAATATATCCTTAAAATATTAGATTGTATAATGTAAAATGCTCATAAGTGATCATAATATATCTATAATATGTGTTTATTATAATAATTATTATTACAATTAGTGCTCTTTTTTAAAAAACATTCGTACAAAGAGGTAAAATCATATTAGTCATACTACAAAAAGTAAGCCACACAATTGTTATATATTACATAATTTAAATATATATTTATAAATCATTTAAATTTAATCCTTATCTACAGAATAACAATAATGTTATAATATTAGTATATATCTAAAATTGTATATAAATGTCAATAAATATAAATCCAATATTACATATGTACATAGTATGTTCTATACGCAATATACGCCTAATAATACATCTATAAAAATATTATATAAATCATTACTAATACTATTTATCTCGCATGAAGTACTAAAATATTACTTGGGGTGGAGATGACACTCTGTATTTATCCTTTGTACTCAACGATTTTTTTTTCAGTTAACAATATAATAATATCATATAAAATATTATAATGCAAATATTTTTCAATTGTTGCTTATATGTAATAATGTCAAATTTTATATATAACAAATACAATATTTTTAAAGATATTGTAGATTATATAATATTTTAACAGAGGTATTGATTTCAGACTCACTTGTAAATTTGATAACTTGTGCGTATTTTCATACCTCCTTTAATAAAACTGATCATGTTTTCATCCTGAAATACAGAAAGCAGTGATGAATCAGTGTATTCTCTTCCATTTCATCTTATTTAATGCTGATTAAGTATAAATATTCTTTCTGTATTTATTCTTTTGGTAAATTTGTTGTTGATAATATTTTACTGCACTGCACTAAATAAATAAATCATGTTTTTACAATCCAATATTTTCGTCTTGTTTTCCATTAAAGAACCTAAACGTCCTTGCAACAAGATTCACTTGAGAAGCAGCACTGCTTGAGACATTAACACTTGCAGGAGTTTTTCTGGTTACAAGCATGAACTGTACTAAAATTAATAAGGGAAACATTATTTGGCAAATCATTAGTCGAGTCATTAGTGTAAGTGGATGGGTTTACACACCTGTATGAATGTTAGCGTGGCTTTCTGCAGCAAACACTCAGCGTAGCAGATCTCCGCATGCATCTCCTCTACAAACACACACGAGTGAGAACTCCACACAAACACGTTTTGACATTATCGAGTATTTTGCAAAAACCATTCAAAACACCGCTACAGAGCGCACGCGTTCATTACGTGAAGTCTAGACTAGAGCGAGTGCGCGATTAGAGTGTTCTTTCACTGCATGATTCAGTAAAAAAAAAAAACATTTAGAATGATCACAAATGAACAGAAAAATGTGTGTATTTATACCATTTCATATAAACAAATTCACACGAAGAGTGCTGTTTCTTCGCCAAAAATTACTATGATTACTAATGTGATATTGATTTTTTACAACAGCTCAATAAACAAGAAGTTAATATTAAGAAACTTACGTTTAAGACACCATATTTCCTGTTTTTGCTCTATTTCACCAACAAAAAAATCATTCCAAACACAGCCACAGCGCATGCGTCTCTGAGCAAATGACGTGTTTCGTTCCTAGAATGATCACTCGTATTTAAATGAATCGGCTTTCATCGCAGAGACTCACTTTTACAGGACTTGCTGCCACCCTGCTGGGCGGTTTAAAAATAACCATCACATTTAAACAGCTTCTTTTTATTATTTAAATCATTCAATACCAGTATTCCGAGTTAATGTTTGTATATCAAGACATTATATGCATGTGTAACTGCAGGTTATGCATTCATGCCTGCATTAAACAGTGGTGTAAATACATCTAAATGCCACTTCTAACGCAGATTCTGTGTTTCCTCTGCGCTGCAAAGATGAATTTAGTTGATACTAGAGATGTAACGTTTCACTCAACTCACGATTCGATTCCCTATTTTTTTTTACAAAATTAGATTTAAGACATTATAAATTAAATGTGTCCTTGTATTATTGCTTGGACAAAATACTGCACATTTCTTTGAGAAATTGAAATATAACACTATAATAATGTACTAATTTACACTAAGTACACTTTTATATTATTGCTTTTTTGTTGATTTTGATTGCTTCTATTGTCTTCTTTTGTAAGTCGCTTTGGATAAAAGTGCCTGCTAAATGATTAAACTGAAATATAATGTAAACGTAAATAACAAAACTAAATTGAAATTTAAAAACAAGCCCCAAATCAAATAAATAGCACAAATCAAATAAATCTCTTCATATAAACAAACTAAGGCTTTGTCTTGTGCGCTTTCCATTTAAAATTAGAGGCAACCACTGCAGTTTTTAATCTAAATTAGATTGCATAATTTAGAAATTTTAAGCAAAAACAAAATGGTCTGACTTTAGATTTGTGAAACTATGCTTAAAATTATCTGCATGACACAGAAACAGCAACGAGCTGACGAGACGCAGAATACACTCTCTGCCACAGGTGGCGCGTAAAGCCTTTCCTGGTTTCCTCCGCTGTACAAATCGTGCGTGCACTTATGAACTGTAATATGCATATATACAAGCAAAGATGAACATAAAAAATACCATCTAACTTTTCTAAAGACAGTAGTTCCCAGAAAAAAAACTCAGACATGCATTCATATAACTCCGAATACCCCTAATTGAATCGTGATTTTGTTTCGCTCTCACCGATTTGATCGTCACGATATTTAATCGATTGTCACCACTCGCATTAATCGCTACATCCCTATTGATACTGATTTAATTTGCTCGTAACAACCCAATGCTTATTATTATTCTAATCCCTGAGAAATGCAAGAATTTTGACTCAAAAGATAATCATGCTTTTACAAAAAATGCTTTATAAAGGTAAAATGCCTTAACGGTAAAATTAGAGCCCGACCGATATATCGTTTGCCGATATTATCGGCTGGTATGAGCCTGTCGCCGATATATCGGTATCGGATAATATGCCGCTGATATGAATTTTTTTTTTTACAGAACATATAGTGCAGATTAAATGCTTCTGAATGGTGTTATTACTTAGTTTGTCCAGCAGAGCGCTCTCCATTGTTTGCTACTGGGGTTCAGAATATACTGTATATAATTTTTTTATCCACAGTAATTTCACACATGTCTAGTACAAATATGTCGCTTGGGGGGTGGGGGGGGGTTCAAATTACAGTTTACTTTTTCCTTTTCTTATTTACCTTCAAAAAAATGGAAGGAAAATGTAACAACATAGCCCCTAGGTGCACATTGTACATCTGAGGGGCACGTTGTCACCATGACCATAATGACAGCTTAAAATCTTTCTGATCCATGAAAAAATCTACCAGACAAACTAAAATTTTTTTATATATATATATATTTATTTATTATTATTATTTTTTTAAATAAATACTGGCATTCTTTTAAGAATTAAAAATAATCTGATTTTGAGGTTTGACAATGAACACATTGCAACCATGCTTGGGACGGCCCACATAAACGAGTAAAAATGCTTTACATGTCTTGAAATAATCATTTCTAACCATTAAACATTGACTGTCAGTCTTTATTCACCTGTTTCTCGTTGTTTCTCATTAAAATTAATTAAAGTAAATAGTGTAAATTACATCACTAATGCCATAGAATGGCACATTGTAACACAGTGTTACAACGTTTCCCATCTGCGCAACTGGAATTTAAAAATGGTTAGTGTCTTCTGATAGTAATCAAAGCATTAAAAAACTATGTGAATTGATAAATAACAGATTGGAGATTAAATTAATAGCAGATTTGTCTCATTTTAAATGAATAATAAAAAATGTACTTAAGCCAGAATTTAAATGTTACTATGGTAAAATAAATATTCAAACCACGTGTGTTACAACTAACGCCCCGTTACTTTGTGCATCGCACTCATCGCAAGTTTATTGTTAAATTGTTAAATGCCCTTACATATCTCTGTCATCATTATAAGTGTTTGATCACCACATTTGAGTGATCATTGCAAAAAATGTGTTTATGTATATATTCTGTTTATGTCTATACTGTATTCTATATATAGTACCATATAGTAGATGGAAAGTGTCCCAAACAAAACCCCTTTTGTTTTTGTGGTTTTTGTTTTTTTTTTTGACTGGTACTGTACTATGATATACACAAAGAATATCGAGCGATATATCGATATCTGCCTTTTTTACTCCCTAATATCGGTATCGGCCCCAAAAAACCCATATCGGTCGGGCTCTAGTAAAAATCTATTTAAACTCTTGAAAAAGATGCAATTTCTATCATGTGATCTGACCAGCCTACAGAATAATTAATAATTCAAAAACTTACGATCAGTTTAAGATAACAAAAAAAAATCCCCCCGCCATAATAACACACTCAGCAAAATATCGTCCAATTATCTTTTATCGATAAAATCACAGAAAATATGGAGATATTATTTTTTAGTCAGTATCGCACAGCCCTATGTCTCACCCGCTTTCAGGCTGTCGGGCGTCTGTTTGGAAATCAGGCTGGAGATGGACCCCACCACCGAGTTTCTTTTCCTGAACCTGCAGACAGACGGGACACAGATCAGAAGCAGAGCGGCTCGGGAATCGTCTCGTATTTGAGCCACACCTCTGGCAGGTCTGCAAGGCCTCTTTGATGGTCGTCATCCCGGCCTGGATGTCTTTGTGCTCGAAGGTCATGGTGGCCTGCATGACCAGAATACTGCTGTAGCCCAGAGCGTGATACATGCTGTCCTTAGACCTGCAGAACACAGCAGATCACACCATCACAACAATGCTTCTGTCTCGGATCGACAGTTCAGCTATTCACTTTTTAATATATTTTATATATTCCACTCTTATTAAATGTACCATTATATGGAACTGACCAACTTCAGTGATAGATTATGTGTGATTTAGTAGCAAATTGAAAAAAAGTTTGTTTTTCAAGGCACTTTGCGACTTTTCTTACTTCATACACAAAAAAAAGTGTAAAATTCTGACAAAATCTGATTTCTTTATGATTTTATATTGTATAATAGTGATTTTATAATTTCTAATATAGACAAGAAGAAATGATTTATAAGCCAATAAGTGCTCCTTTGCTGCCATCTACTGGTTATAGTGATACTTTGATGTGTTTTTAAATTTTAATTAGTGTTTGTTTACCACAAAGTATATTTTGGTCATCCCATTAAAAATAACATTCAAACTGGATTATTTTAGAGCTTTAAAGTGCTGGAAACAGCTGTGTTGAATACTTGAAAGTCATTGAAAAGTGCTTGGATTTCTCTCTCAAAAGGTTGTACAAATCCTGAAATGAATGATGTAATGCATTCAAGTATTTCTACCACAACACCACGGTTACAGTTAGCGTGACGGCTTCTGGTTTCCTGACATGTGTCAGCGCTGTTTATAACAGAGAATTCTTGAATGATTCTCACTAGATCTCGCAGCAACCTTATCATTGTGCGGCGAATTCAAACGGTTCTCACTGGATCTCGCAGCACTGTTGCATATGTGCAGTGTCGCGAAATCAACTTTGGCTCGCGAGTAAAGCTGTTCTGAGCTCGGACGAGTTTGTTTGCGTCGCGGCCCGAGCTGATAAACAGCTGAAACGGGAAAAAAAAAAGTATTTAAAGTGAATTATTATGAAACCAATACAAATGCATTTAAGCATTTTTCAAACCTTGAAAACACTACGTTAAAATTCAAGCATTTCCAAGGATTTCAAGCACCTGTACAAACATTATTTTATTTATTTATTTATTCTTTTTTAATTAATTATTAATATTAAAAATTAAATAAAGTTAAGTTTAATAGTAATTATGATTTTCATTGTTAGTTTCTATAAACAAATGCAGTTAAACGAATGTTAAAAAATTAAATCTTATATTCCACGTGACCCCATGACCTGAAACTACTAACAATTAAACTGAATTAATTTGACATTTACATTTAGCAGACACTTTGATCCAATGCAGCTTACAGAAGAGGAACAAAAGCACGTCAACAATTGCAAAATAAAAGTCATCAGGAAGCAGTGGTTTACCAGGGTCTGAGCAGATCCAGCGCTTCAGAGAACTTGTTGTTGAGGACGAGGTTGAGGGCCATGCTGCACTCCTCTATAGATGCACGCAGATCCATCTTAGACGCCCTGAACACACACACACACATAAATACACCACACACACACTCTCCCCCCCCCCCCCCCACCCCCCTCTCCACACACACACACACCACACACACACACACACCACACCCACACACACACCACACATTAATCACCCCACACACCACACACTTCCTGATGACTGAGCTCACACTCTCTCTCTCTCTTCCTCTCCCTCTCTCTCTCTCTCTCCCACACACTCTCTCACACACACACACAAACTACACTCACACACACACACACACACTCACTCACTCACACACACACATTCACCTGCTGTCTCTCTCTCTCACTCTCACACACACCCACTCTCACTCTCTCATACACACACACACACACAACACACACAAAAACACACACACACAAAAACACACACACACTCACACACACACACAAACTCTCACACACACACACACGACCCACACACACACACTCTCACTCACACCCCCAACCCACCCACTCACTCTCACACACACACACACACACTCACTCTCACACTCACACACACACACTCTCTCTCTCTTTCTCTCACACACACTCACTCACTCTCCCACCCACACACACACTCTCACACACCTCACACACACATGCACGCATGCACACACACACACACAACCCTTTCACTCTCCACACAACTCTCTCTCTCTCACACACACTCTCACGCACACGCACACAAACTCAATCCTCCACACACACACACACACGCCGTACCCGCAGAAATCTGAACTTTGATGATCTGAAGTGTTCGGGTTCACACGATGATCAGATACTCACACTGGAATGCGATCGAAAGCATCTTCAAAACAGTCCTGAAACGAACAGAACAGATGAACATAAACATGTGTTTGATCATGTGACACGCTCTCTAACACACTCGAGTTGACTTTCACTAACACACAGTCTCCATTTATAGAAGTGCGGTTATGTAACTCAATGTGGACTGTTGCAAACCTGATGCCTTCATTTATGAAATTAATACTGTTATTCATCAAGGATGCATTCAATTGATCAAAAAAACATTTATATTGTTACAAAAGATTTATATTTCAAATAAATCCTGTTCTTTTTGAACTTGCTGTTCATCTTGGAATCTGAAAAACAATGTTCACAGTTTCCACAGAAATTTGTTGGCAGCCCGACTTTGTTTTTCATCATTGATAATAATCAGAAATGTGTCTCGAGCAGCATATTAGAATGATTTCTGAAAGACCATGTGACACTGAAGACTGGAGTAATGTTGCTGAAAATACAGCTGCGCATCACATAAATACATTACAGCTTAAAGGATATTAAAATAGAAACCATTATTTTAAATTCTAATAAAATTTCACAATTTACTGTATTTTTGATCAAATAAATACAGCATTGGTGGCAATTTTTCAAAATTTGCATGAACCTACATATCCTGCAGACAAAACGTGGCCCATAGAAATAATAAATAAAATAATAATTTTAAAGTAATAAAAAGTAAAAGTATTAAAAATATTTAAATAATAAAATATAGTACCAAAAAAAAAACATTCAAATATAAATATATATCATATATATATAATATATAAAAAGTAAACATTAAATCAAATAAAAGCAGGAAAACAATTAGGCACGTCAGAATCTCTCGCACAAATACAACCTGTAGACGCCTTCGTATCTCTTCTCCTAGGTTCACGAAACGGTCTTCTATAAAATGCATTGCTGTTCTGTTTTACGTAATCTTAAAGATTCCTAAAATTACATCTACTTCTGGAAGGCTAAATAAAGTGCTTTTGCTTTCGTCTAGAAACACACAGCGTCTCCCTAACATGACTGCATCAACACGACTGCTGTTCCTGAAACAACGCCTTTTCTTTGCGGGCACATTTGAGCGGCCTTTGCAAATATTTCCATCGTGAGGTAGTATGTGTGGGCCGTGGTTAGAACGCCCGTTTAGGGGGCTTGGCAGAGTCTAACTTTGATCAAAGAATATCTCTTGGTTGTGAGACGTTAGTCTTTTGCAATTCAGGAGCTATAGCTATGCACAAATCAGCTTGCAACCCTACCAAAGAGAATTGAAAACTTGAAATTGCATATATGACCCCTTGAAAACTTTTATAAAATCAATCAAAGCATTAATCATAATGAATTGTGACTTCACAATGGGACCAATATCAGAGTGTTACACACATAAAACCATCATACCCTGAACTCCATCTACTGAATATCATAAGCGTCCTGAAAAAAACAGCAGAAGGCCTTCACGAGGACGAGTTTTATGGTCATGTTCGTAGAAACAGAAATGCTCTTAAGTCACATTTACAGCTCCAACAGCAAAGACACGCGTGGTTTAGGAGTGGTAATTTTTTAATAGCATAAGTGTTTGGGGGGGTGGGGATTACACGTTAGGCTATCAGATCACCGGCTCAACACGTCAACACACACACACACACACACGCTTCACAACCCACACCGACACAACACACACACACACACACACACACCCTAACTGATGTCCGATAAACACATGCAATCTGCAGTGAAAACCCAAAGTCATTGAGAGTAACTGATCTGCTGCACACACACCACTGCCTTGTGTTGTTTATCAATTAATAAATAAACATCATGCTGCACTGGAGACACACACACACACGCACTGCCTCTTTAAAGCCTGTTCATCAGTTGATCCTCAAACACACAGTGCTGTTACGAGTGTTGTGTTTGCGTGTGCAGTGTGTGTGTGGTGTGGAGATGAGTGAGTGAGTGAGTGTGTGTGAGTTTTTGTAGAGTGCGTGAGTGTGTGTGTGAGAGAGAGTATTGTGTGTGTGTGTGTGAGTGAGAGTGAGTGTAAGTGAGTGAGTGAGAGAGTGTGGGAGAGAGAGAGAGGTGTAAGTGAGTGTGTGTGTGTGTGTTGGTGTGTGTGTGTGAGAGAGAGAGTGAGTGTGTGTGTGTGTGTGTGTTTGTGTGTTTGTGTGTGAGAGAGAGAGTGTGTGTTGTGTGTGTGTGTGTGGGAGAGAGAGAGGGAGAGAGAGAGGAGAGAGAGAGAGAGAGAGAGGAGAGATAAGAGAGAGAGAGAGATAGAGAGAGAGAGAGAGAGAGGAGGAGAGAGAGAGTGGTTGTGTGGGAGGGAAGAAGAGAGTGAGGGTGTGGTGTGTGTTGTGAGCGTGTAATTGTTAGGTGTGGGTGAGAGAAGGGTGTGTGTGGATAGAGAGAGTGTTGAGTTGTGTGTGAGAGAGAGAGATAGAGAGGAGTGAGGTCTGGTGGTGTGTGAGGAGAGAGAGCGATAGTGAGTGAGTGTCTGTGTGTGTGGGGGGGTGAGAGAGAAGCATAGAGTTAGGCGTGAGGTGTGTGGTGTGACGAGAGAGAAGAGAGTGTGTTTTTGTGTGAGTGAGTGAGTGAGAGAGAGAGTCAGAGTTTGTGTTTGTGTGTGTGAGAGAGAGAGCGAGAGAGTGAGTGAGTGTCTTGTGTGTGTGTGAGAGAGAGAGATAAAAAAAGAGAGTGATGAGTGAGTGTTTGTTTGTGATAGAGATAGGAGAGTGTGTGTTTTTGTGTGCAGAGATAGAGAGAGAGAGAGATTCGTTAGTGAGTTTGGGTTTTGTGTGTTGGAGAGAGAGAGAGATTTTGTGTGGTGTGTGAGAGAGAGAAGAGGTGTGTGTGTGTTTGTGGAGAGAGAGAGTGTGTGTTGTGTGGAGAGAAGAGAGCGATATAGAGAGTGAGTGTCTGTTGTGTGGTGTTTGTTCGCGATAGAGAGAGCGTGTCTTGTGTGTGTTGTTTTAAGCTAGGCGAGAGAGGTGAGTGAGTGAGTGTGTGTGTGTGAGAGAGAAAGAGAAGAGTGAGTGAGTGGTGTTTGTGAGAGAGAGCGAGAGAAAGTGTGTGTTTTTGTGTTGGTGAGAAGAGAGAGAGAGAGCGTGAGTGTCTGTGTTGTTTGTGAGAGAGGCTATGCGAGTAGTGAGTGTCTTTGTGTGTGTGTAAGAGAGAGAAGAGAGTGAGTGAGTGATTGTGTGTGTGTGAGAGAGTAGAGAGAATAGTGTGTGTGTGTGTGTGAGAATAGAGAGAGAGAGTGTTGTGTGTGTGAGATAGAGAGAGAGAGAGAGAGAGTTTGTGTGTGAGAGAGAGAGAGAGAGAGATGTGTGTGAGAGAGAGAGAGAGAGAAAAAAAAAAGAGAGAGAGAGAGAGAGAGGGAGAGGGAGAGAGAGGAGAGAGAGAGAGAGAAGAGGGTGGGTGTGTGAGTGAAGAGAGAGAGTGAGGGTGGTGTGGTGATGGGAGAGAGAGAGAGAGCGAGAAGAGAGTGTGTGTGGTGAGTGGAGAGAGAAGAGTGAAGTGTGTGTGTGTGTGTGTGTGTGAGAGTGTAATTGTGTGTGTGTGTGTGTGAGAGAGAGTTTGTGTGTGTGTGTGTAAGAGTGTGTGAGTGTGTGTGAGAGAGAGCGAGAGAGAGAGTGTGTGTTTGTGTGTGTGAGAGAGAGTGAGTGAGTTAGTGAGTGTCTGTGTGTGTGTGTGTGGAGAGAGAGAGGAGA